>JARQOD010000007.1:98296979-98415576 GCA_033576555.1 Oophaga sylvatica | reverse complement strand
TTACCTTCTAGTGCACTCTCCTGGACTTTATGTGTGCCTGCGTAGCTGGGCTACACATCAACGTATAAAACCTTGAATGAATAATAAACTGTTTGTCTTGACGAACTTTTATACTGACACTTCCATGTGGACAGTCCTCATTTCGTCTGAGCAGCTCAAAAAGACATTTAGTCTAAAATTGGGAACAGCAGCAGCAAACACTGCAGGATAGATTTATCCTAATTAAATTTCCATAACAATAGTCTATATATTAGTGCACATGAACGACTTTCCATATGTATCAGAGGTCCATGTGAGAAAGAAAAATCTCAGTATGCAGCCATCATTAGAGGAAAAACTGCTCTTGGAGCTGCACTTGGCCCCAGTGAATGGTCCATGCACGGTAACGTTATTTTGACCGTAGACTTACAGTTTTGTGCACAAGTTAAAGTGGTTGTTGAGCTTAGAAACAATATTTTAAATCACCCCATAAAGTCTGATGAGTCCCAAGTCTGCACTACGTCTTATTTAAGCAGAGCAGAGAGTGTCAACGAGAAATGTCTTTCCCTGGAAGACGCGGACTGTCCACGTATTGTATGGATAACCTTTCAATAGTCACCAAGTGGATCTTCTATTTCCAAGGAAAGGCACTGTAGGGGATTAAAGGGTTTCATGGGACATTGTTATTGGCAAAATTTCAGCTAAATTGTAATACCAGGCACAGCTGTGCCATCCGGCTGCCGCAGCCCCTTCTGTTAGATCATCAATGGGGTGTCGGTGGTCATATCTCTATTGATCTGGTAACAATGGCTTCTTCTGTCTTTGGGATTATAAAAAGTGGAGAATCTCTTTATTCCAATGTGGTGGAAAATGCATACCTTTACCTGCTTGCTGAACTTTGTAGTTTGTCTCTACTTGTACTAAGTCCATAGATGTTGTCTTTCAGGGGACTCCGGAGGACCTCTCATGTGTAAGGTCAATGGTGTCTGGTACCAGTCTGGGGTTGTGAGCTTTGGAACTGGATGTGCTTTACCCAACCGTCCCGGGGTCTACACCCTGGTAACCCCCTACCAGTCCTGGATCCAGTCATACATATCAGATCTGAACTTTGAAGATGTGACCAATATCCCACAACCATCCCAAAAATGCAGAGGGAACATGAACGTGTCGAGGTATCTGCTGATACTTCTCATTATAATGACCTCACTAGCTGCTCGTCTTTAGGAACAAATCGTTTGTATAAAATATTTTTCAAATTTGTCATCTAAACATTTAATAATAAAACATTTTTCTAACAACAAAAAACTTGAATGATTCATTTAATTTCATTTTCAAAAACGATAAGGAAATTCTAATATTTCTATTGAAGGAATTCAGTCCTGAGCGTTGACGCTGCGTGACCGGGGAATGACACAGAAATGGGTGGATGAAGAGGGATTTCCGCTCTGTTGAGACTTTGTTTTCATACTTTTGACATGAATCATCAAACTGAGTTTTTTGTACGGATCTCGTCAGACGTTTCTATTGGTTCATACTGGTGACGGTTACCAGATCTACTTTGACATTTATTTAAAAATATTTAATGGAAATTTATGAGAATTGCTGACTGGCTCAGGCACCACCTCATTGGTGTCGGGGCCACATTGGTGACGTCATGTCCACAACATGTGACCCCTGCAGACAATCACTGGGCTCACCGATCTTGTGTGGTCTACCTCGGCATCACTGATGGTGCAGCGAAGAAATAATGCTGGAGCCACAAGTAGCTACAGAATACCTATTTTTTTATATTAAAGCCTAAGCAACATTGGCCCTAATTTTGATAAAATAAATATCTCCTCTAACTTTTCTCTCCAGTCGGAAGTCGGTGGAAATCCAAAAACTACAAACTTCACCAATAACATCATTGAGCCTTTACCTGACATGCCAGAAAATAATTTATGCTGGGTTTCTTCTGTAAACTATAACTAAGCGCCGCTCCCCTTCATCCATCCTTCTCTATGACTACGAGGTCTGAGTAAAAATGCTGAAAAATGATGAAAAAGCAAAATCTGAAGGTTTCCTCCTGTGACGAGCAGTGCGGTGTTTGAAGATTAGGACATGGATTGATGAATTATTGACCTGATACGAGGCTCGGCACACAACACCTTGGATTAATATATTTCGCGTCCGTCATTGTCTTGCCGGTTTCTCGGCAGCGCTGTTTATCTTATGATCTACTTTGTGATGATTGGGATTAGAGAATTTTCTTTAGTGTTTCCTGTTATTGCTTTTTCTATAGCCTGAAGTGATTAATGAGTTTTTACACTTTGTTATGTAAACTATCAGTTACTATGTAATTGGGCTTTCCCTATGTAATGATGAGTAATAAAACCTCTATAAAGCGGCTATCCAGATCAGATCAACCAGACAGAAGAGGATGGAGCTGAGGATTCTTGTGGCGCTTATATTTCTGCACCTTGGTAAGTTACAGTTTACACGCTGAATACCATCAGATCCATTTCGATGGCCGAATAGGAGTAATCCTTCTACAAATGTCATGTCCTTCATTAGGGTTTTCAAGCTTCATGTTCATGATCAGGTTCCTTCTTCTTATTTCCTTTAACTCTTCTGGGCAAAAAATGTCTTCTCCATTCGAATGGGTCAAAATATAAGGAGAATAAAATAAAACCTTGGTCTGATTGTTTGGGATTCACGTAGAAGACTTGTTTTAATGAAGTCAAGGACCCACATCTAAACTTGCCATCGACGGTCTTCTCAAGAAGTCGACTCTGACTCAGCCATCTTACAATGTCCTCACATCAACTCTAAATTACTTGGCCCACTATTTGCTCCTTTCGTACTTATTTTAGGAAGGTAAATGGGAATCTTGTAAGTTACATATTACAATTTCATGATGTCAGGTCTGTTTCGATGGCTGAATAAGAGTGATCCTTCTACTAATGTCCTACCCTTCATTTGAGCTTTCAAGCTTCATGCTGATGATCAGGTTCCTTCCTATTCTATCATTTTACTCTTGTGGGTAAAAAATGTCTTCTCCATTCAACTGGGGCAAAATGTAAGGAGAATAATATAAAACCTTTGATCATCTGGGATTCAAGTAGAAGACTTGGTTTGGGGACGTCAAGGACCACATCTAAAATTGCTACCAATTGGTTTCTCAGGACATCTGCTCCATCTCAGCCATCCTACAATACTGTCCTGAAGGGAGTCCTCATATTAACTATAAATTATTTTTATCACCTTTTGGTCGTTTACTGCTGTTTTTGGGAGGGTGAAGGATGGATAGGGAATTTTGCCACCCCTTTTAAGTACTGGGTATACTTTTTACAAGGTTATCCCACCTCAAAAAAATTTCAATACTATTTTTAATAAAAATAAATAAATAAATATATGGAAATTAATTCTTCTATAAATTACAATGGTCTATGGACTTTGTTTGTCTTGAGAATTAATAGAGTTAAAGGATGTAGATCCCATTGGAGATATTTGTTCTTAGTTAGATTCTTGTATAATTGGTTACAAAAAAATTGCCTTTTGTAATTGGATTTGATTATAAATTTGCTGATACGTAGTCTTCTACATCCTTCAGGCATCATAGTACATAGTGGAATGCAGAATGAGTTACTGTGACTCCGTCCTTGAGCTTCTTCAGGCCAGTAACACTTCTGTCTCTTCTCCATCCTCTGTGTATCACTGTACATGGCAGACTGCAGAATGAGTTACTGTGACTCCTCCTTGAGCTTCTTCAGGCCAGTAACACTTCTGTCTCTTCTCCATCCTCTATGTATCACTGTACATGGCAGACTGCAGAATGAGTTACTGTGACTCCGTCCTTGAGCTTCTACAGGCCAGTAACACTTCTGTCTCTTCTCCATCCTCTGTGTATCACTGTACATGGCAGACTGCAGAATGAGTTACTGTGACTCCGTCCTTGAGCTTCTTCAGGCCAGTAACACTTCTGTCTCTTCTCCATCCTCTGTGTATCACTGTACATGGCAGACTGCAGAATGAGTTACTGTGACTCCGTCCTTGAGCTTCTTCAGGCCGGTAACACTTCTGTCTCTTCTCCATCCTCTGTGTATCACTGTACATGGCAGACTGCAGAATGAGTTACTGTGACTCCGTCCTTGAGCTTCTTCAGGCCGGTAACACTTCTGTCTCTTCTCCATCCTCTGTGTATCACTGTACATGGCAGACTGCAGAATGAGTTACTGTGACTCCGTCCTTGAGCTTCTTCAGGCCAGTAACACTTCTGTCTCTTCTCCATCCTCTGTGTATCACTGTACATGGCAGACTGCAGAATGAGTTACCAGAGAATCGCCAGTGATTCTGGTCTGTAATGCTGAATTCATCTGGTTATACATCAGCCTGGAATATCCAAGAGACAGACCAGAGAACACGCTCACTGTCCCGGGGTCGGAGGTGGATGCCGATGCAGTGACACAGTCTATTATTATTTCTGGAGCGTCTGATTAAAATGTTTCGTTATTTTTTCACTATTGATTTTATTTTTTGTGCATTACATTACACCAAACCTCTACATATGTAACTTGCAGAGCTGCATTGTAATTAACTTTATATATATATGTGTCTATACTTACCTGCTATCATTACTCCCTGGTAGTATTCTGCCATTCAGTAGGTCCCTTGGTATTGTTATCTTATTTCCATTATTTTGTGTCTCTCCTCCCCTTGCTTTCATTGTTCCTTGTTTTTACTATTAACTGTTACATTTTATTATTGTACAGTTGTGTATTTCCATATTTATTGTGTGTTTATACATTTGTCTGATTTTTCATTACACTGGAGTAACACTTTTATGTATATTACATTTTTACAATTTAAGTAGCCTAATAGGTTTATTACTACGGAGTGTTACTGAATACGCTGCTCGTTACCTCTAGTTTCATTCCTATTTCCCCAGCCAGGTAGTTTGAGGTCACTTGTCCACTAATAGGCCGTGTTTGCGTTAAAGAACCTAAAATGGGTTCATTACCCTTCACGGAGAGGTCAGAGGGTTACACGTCTTCTCTGGGCAATTAGAGGCTTTCCAGTATTGAGATTCGCAGTTATCTTATTCACCAAGGAAGCCAAGAAAGGGCTCTGTTCTCATCATCAACCCTTCCAGACACTTCCACTTTGGTGTTGACTATTGAGTTGAGTTATTTCTGGAAACATTTAAGTCCTACTCCTGCCCCATGGCCTCCGCGGTGTTTCCTCCACATTGAATGTCTTCCACTGTGGGCCATGACCTCAGGGAGATACTGTGCATGCATCATGCCCAAAATGCAAATTAATTCTGGATTGATCACTCAACTTCAAGTGTGGCGTTTGTTAGGGTTCAGTGATGAGAGCCTGAGGCTTCGCTGTGCCGTCATATGCACCGAGTGTCACGCTCACGCCCTGGCTGATGGGCGTGAGCCAAGGGGGGTTGTGGCCCCACTGTGCCACAAACCAGACTACCCTGGACGGGGCTTGACTAGGACAGCTGCCGCGGTCTTCACTGGAGCCTCTGATAGTGAGGTCAGGCTTGTGCCACTCCAGGGTGGTGTCTGGCTGTGGCTGCTGATCCTACTTGGGAAGACGGTGGCATGGATGAGACACTGGCAGGCGGGCACGGATGAGACACGGGGCGGGCAGGCACGGATGAGACACGGGGCGGGCAAACACGGATGAGACACGGGGCGGCAAACACGGATGAGAACACGGGGCGGGCAGGCACGGATGAGACACAGGGCTGGCAGGCACGGATGAGACACAGGGCTGGCAGGCACGGATGATACACAGGACTGGCAGGCACGGATGAGACACGGGGCAGGCTGGTACGGATGAGACACGGGGCGGGCAGGCACGGATGAGACACAGGACTGGCAGGCACGGATGAGACACGGGGCAGGCTGGTACGGATGAGACACAGGACTGGCAGGCATGGATGAGACACTGGCAGGCGGGCACGGATGAGACACGGGCGGGCAGGCACGGATGAGACACAGGACTGGCAGGCACGGATGAGACATGGGGCAGGCTGGTACGGATGAGACACAGGACTGGCAGGCACGGATGAGACACGGGGCAGGCTGGCATGGATGAGACACGGGGCAGGCTGGCACGGATGAGGCACAGGACAGATACTGGAACTGACTAGAAGGAATGGTGTATGGAGTGACAGGTAGAGACCTGTTCACACACAGCAGGTACTGGTACTGGTACAGACAGAAAGGAATGGAGTATGGAGGAACAGGTAGAGACCTGTTCACACAGGAGAAGAACTGCAAGGCTGCGGAGAAGGGCTGTAGAGCCGCAAGAGATACTGCAGAGGCAGTAGCAAAGCAGAGCGAAAATGCAAGATATACGGAGAGGAGCTGCAGCAAGAGATTGCCGCAGCTGCAGGAGCAGAACAAGAGGCAGAGAGAGATACAGAGAGACCACAAGGCAAGACACAGCAGGGAAGAAACCACAGACAAGGAGACCAAGAGACAAAGGTAGGACTGAGTTCAGACAAGGTAAAGACACGAAACAAGGTACAGAGACAAAGACACAGAGTCCAGGAAATTCTGCCTCCTGGAGGGCGGCAAACAGGTACAAGACAAAGCTAGGAGTGAAGCCTCCAAGATGGAGGAACACAAAGCAAGACCTGGCAGCTCAGTAGCAAGATACTGAGTTAACACATTGCACAGGCCAGATCCACAGGGTGGAGCTGCCCTAAATACTAGAGGGCTAATGGTAATTGGTCAGTCAGGTGCACCCTGACTCCATAAGAACCAGAGAGTTCTGGCGCCGCCCCCCTATGAACACAGTCAGAAGACATGCAGAGCACAGATAGGAAGCCAGAGGTACAGAGTCTGGAGCTGGCAGCAGACAGAAATCACAGCATGGCCTGGAGCAGTGAGCAAGTAGGTGTGTGAGGGATGGGAGGCCATGCAGTGATGCCAGCAGGGTTGTTACACTGAGGCTACACAGTGTCATCAGAAATGCCTATGGTTCTGTGCTAAGGAGTTATAGACCAATATTGTATGGTGCCTCCATATAGCATTGTATCCTGCAGAAATCCTCCCCTAGAAATAATGCTTCCATACTCCTCTATAACATGGCATCTTATTGAACAGGCATGATTTAAAATTGGAAGCATGTAAAGGTCCAGTTGGGCCACAAACAATATGGCGGAGACGGGAGCCTTGGTTAAAGGGCCCCCAATGTATGATATATTTTATTTTTTATCTTAATAAAGTCAAAAGTAAAACAGAATAAATCCTGTTTGATCCTCATTTGTGTAAGATCCCACGACAATGAAAAACAGAAATAAAAAATAAAAAGTGATGAGAAAACAAGATCAAAATATAACAAAAGTGTAAAAGTCATCAATCTAAAGAAAAAATTACTGATTTGTAGGAATCTTTCCTTCCAGCTATGCCCATCTGTGCCGATGGCGGCCCTGACTGTGGCTCCCCGAAGATCACCGGGAGGATAGTTGGTGGTAACAACACTGTGCCGGGAGAATGGCCGTGGCAAGTGAGTCGCTGTACATAAACAGGGAAGTTACTACCACATATGTGGAGGCTCACTGATCGCATCCCAATGGGTGCTGACCGCTGCCCACTGCTTGGATACGTAAGTGTCAGGTATATTTATATGTGTAGGTCCACATCATTCTGAATCATTCATGTCTTTATGCTCTCTTTTCGTTCCTTCCTTCTTTTCTTTCCTTTCTTCCTTCTTTCCGTTCCTTTCCTTCCTTCCTTTACTCTCTGTCTTTCCCTCCTTCCTTCGTTCCTTCCTTTCCTCCTTAACTTTCCATTTCTTTCCTTCCTTCCTTTATCTTCCTTCTCTTCCTTCCTTCCTTTCTTCCTTATTCGTTCCCTCCCTTCCTTTCCTTTTCTTTCCTTCTTTCCTTTCTTTCTTCCTTCTTTTCCTTTCTTCCTTCTTTCCATTCCTTTCCTTCCTCTCTGTCTTTCCCTCCTTCCTTCCTTCCCTTTACCTACCTTTGCTTCCTTCCTTTCATTTTCTTCCTTCCTTCCCCTTCATTCCTTTCCTTTCCCTTCCTTCCTTTCTTTTCATTCCTTCCTTCCTTTCCCTCCTTCCTTCCCTTTACCTTCCTTTGCTTCCTTCCTTTCATTTTCTTCCTTCCTTCCCCTTCATTCCTTTCCCTTCCTTCCTTTTCTTTTCATTCCTTCCTTCCTTTCCCTCCTTCCCTTCCTGTCTGTCTTCCTTTACTTTCTCTTCCTCTCCTTCCTTTGCTTCCTTCCTTTCATTTTCTTCCTTCTTCCCTTTATTCCTTTCCTTCCCTCTTTTTTTTCATTCCTTCCTTTTCATTCTTCCTTCCTTTCCCTCCTTCCTGTTGTCTCCTTTACTTTCCTTCCTTCTTCTTGCTTCTCTTTCATTTCTTCCTTCTTCCTTCATTCCTTTCCTTTCCCTTCCTTCTTTTTTCATTTCTTCTTCCTTTCCCTCCTTCTTCTTTCCTTCATTTCTCTTCCTTCCCCTTCATTCCTTTCCTTACTTCCTTTCTTTTCATTCCTTCCTTCCTTTTCATTCCTTCCTTCCTTTCCTCCTTCCCTTCCTGTCTTTCCTTCCTTTACTTTCTCTTCCTCTCCTTCCTTTCCTTCCTTCCTTTAACTTTCTTTCTTTTCCTTCCTTCCTTCTTTCCTTCGTTTCCTTTCTTCCTTACTTTCTCTTCCTTCCTTTCCTTCCTTTAACTTTCTTCTCTTTTCCTTCCTTCTTTCCTTTTCTACAGAAATGTATAAATAGATAAGACTCTCATGTCCTGCCTCCCCATCAATCACCCCATGTCCCTTTACCATGCTGTCGTGAATACAGTATCCACCGTAGGCTTTTATTTTATTCCCGCTGCTCCCTGAGTATGCTGGATTTAGTTTTTCTTAAAATCCACCGTATGTTTCCATAAATATGAACCTTTACATTTATACTATTTTGCATGTTCTTTACCAAGAGGGCGTGGCTCACAGGCTAATTACGCACCCACAGAGAGGATATAGTACCGTGGAGTTATAACATTGTTACTGTCCATTAGACCACGCGTCTCTGGTGCACACGATGAACCTCGTCATCACGCAGTGCGCACCAGGAGAGCGGTAGTGTACGATATGTGGATGCAACAATGTTCTAACTCTACATAAATAAAGCTGAAGGTTTTGTCCGTTGAGCCGATCCTTTCCACTACACCGTGGCTGCTTTCCTTCTGGCAGGGACACCGTCTCGTGGAAGAAAATAGGTTGTTTTGGTGAGCTGGCTTCCTCCCTATCACACCCACAAGCAATCTTGTAAAACAGCCCTCTTATTATTATAATTATTTATTATTATTACAGCGCCATTTAATACATGACGCTTTACATGTGAGGTGGGGTGCCATAATATATCATCACGATGGTCCGAGAGGAGGACTGCCCAGCTAGTTAAAGTTATATATATAAAAGTCACGCTGGTCCGGGAGGAGAGAGGACCCTGCCGCGAGGGCTCACAGTCTACAAGTGTATATACTGTATATATACAGTCACCGCCTGGTCCGGAGGAGAGAGGACCCTGCCCGCGAGGGCTCACAGTCTACAAGTGTATATACTGTATATATTAATATATTCAGTCACCGCCTGGTCCAGGAGGAGAGAGGACCCTGCCCGCGAGGGCTCACAATCTACAAGTGTATATACTGTATATATATATACAGCCACCGCCTGGTCCAGGAGGAGAGGACCCTGCCCGCGAGGGCTCACAATCTACAAGTGTGTATACTGTATATATATATATATATATATCAGTCACCGCCTGGTCCAGGAGGAGAGAGGACCCTGCCCGCGAGGGCTCACATCTACAAGTGATATATTATAATATACATCACCGCCTGGTCCGGGAGGAAAGAGGACCCTGCCCGCGAGGGCTCACAATCTACAAGTGCATATATATATACAGTCACCGCCTGGTCCAGGAGGAAGAGGACCCTGCCCGCGAGGGCTCACAATCTACAAGTGCATATATATATATACAGTCACCGCCTGGTCCGGGAGGAAAGAGGACCCTGCCCGCGAGGGCTCACAATCTACAAGTGCATATATATATACAGTCACCGCCTGGTCCAGGAGGAGAGAGGACCCTGCCCGCGAGGGCTCACAATCTACAAGGGATGGGTGAGGATACAGTAGGTGAGGGTAGAGCTGGTTGTGCAGCGGTTTTTTGCATCGTGTTACTGCAGGTTGTAGGCTTCTCGGAAGAGGTTGTCTTCAGGTCAAGACCATACAACTAGCACTAAATAAAAAGTCCCATATCTCTGAAACGTATGACAAGTTAAAGAAAAACAAAGGAGGAAATAAGATAAGAGGAAAAACTGGACATTTTTTTCCTGGTGACAAATTTGTTAATGTTTCCAGTTTCTTATGATACAAATTTATTACAATTTCACAACAAGGAAGCAAAATGCAGAACGAGCAGCAAATCACATCATAACCACTGAAGGCCACATATACCATAAACTGCTCCCAACAGAGTATTATTTCAAAGATTGTTCATGTCCTGATCTTGGGATGTGTCTAGTCAAGAGGAAAGGTAAGAAAAAAGCAATGAGACCTCTTCCAACCCCTTATATTTGGAGAAGAACATTACATGACAAGTGGTGTCATGTCTGGTCAGACATGGGCTGAGATATGGTCACTAGATGTGTTATTCCTCTTATAACCTCTGATCATATTCTCTTCTCCACAGGGATTCCAACACTGGGAACTATTTAGTGCGGCTGGGCGCCTACCAACTCCACGCTTGAGAATCTCAGACCATCGATAGTTCTGTGTCAAGGATTATTCTTAATTCCCTGTACTCAACTACAACAAAAATAGGAGACATCGCTCTGATCAAGCTCTCCAGTCCGGTCAACTACACCACCTACATCATGCCCATCTGTCTTCCTGCTGCCTCTGTCTCCTTCCCATGTGGCATGGAGTCCTGGGCCACCGGTTGGGGAAATATTGATTCAGATGGTGAGAGGATGAAGTGAATGACTGTGATGATTGGAATAATCTGGATGATGGTGACTATATGGGTGATGACAATGATGTAGAGAATAACAGTGATAGAAAAAATAATGACTCCTGAGATGATCCTTAGAAAAGTCTCTAGTATGATGGCCGATCTGCTCAACAATCATCCTTGGTGATCTACCCTTGGTTGGTTCTTCTCATTTTGTGCTGCACCTTTTATTCATTTACCACATAGAACCAACAATCTCTTAAACCACATGGACCAAGGGGTCAGTAAGATGTTATGTTTGTTCTGACTGGGCAGACCGCTGTCCTACAAGATCCAACAGGGTATAAACTGTTAACAAGAAGATAACTGACGGATTAACGTGACTTCTTATTTCCTCAGTGAGCCTGCCGTCCCCGATGACTCTTCAGAAGGTGATGCTTCCACTAATTGACTACAAGACATGTGACAAGTTGTATCACATAAACTCAGGGATCAGCAATTTATTTACCATAATCCATAACACCATGATATGTGCCGGACATTCCAAGGAGGGAAAGACTCCTGCCAGGTGAGGGGCGATGCTTTATAGGCCTTTGTCTATAATATTGGAGATATTTCCAGTAATTACTGACCGGTATTTTGCAGTTGACTGAAAAAGTTTGATCATCAGTTAGAATAGTCAGAGTGCGGCGTGTCTGACCACGAGAGGTGGTAATGGCCGACACTATATGAGCATTTATAATATGTCATTGTCCGTTGTAAATAGTGATAAGGAATGTGGAACTGGAGGAGAAAGGAAGAACTTGATGGACCGAGTCTTTTTTTTTCAATCTACATAACTGTGTAATATATATTATTCTGTATAGAGCATCTGGCAACTCTTAGCAGGACTTCCACAGACAGTCTGTGCATTAGGCAGGTCCTAGGGAATGCTCTGGTGTCCCCCTTTCGCCATGTACATGGAGCTAGCCTTTGCTCAATCAAAGGTCAATGGTTTGCATCCATGTCGTAGCTTCTGGCCAGTAGAGCAAGTTGCCAGTCGGATCGTGAACAAACCTGATCTAGACCAAAAGGATGGAACCAGAGATAAAACTAGCAGGCAAAGATGATGATAGTGGAGAAAAATAGCAAGGGTTAAACAAGTTGGGTCAAGGCCAGAGGAAAGGAACCAGTGACAGAATCATCAGGTGATAGAAGGGTCTAATAATCCAGAGTCAATTCAAAGGAATCATTGGGCGCGTCTCGGCTGGCCGGCAAGAGTGGTGCCCACTATAAGAGGACAACAAGGCAGAGATCTGGGTGGCACAAGCTCAGTCAGCACCATCAGCGCCAGCTTCTCCTGTGTTAGCTATAAGCAAGTAGGGTGGCAGCCCAAATCATCTACTATTGTGCTACATCAGTATGAAAAACCTGAACAAACAGCCAAGACAGCAATGCAACTTCTCCTGCGTCACCACCACTCATCAAGTCACAGTGGCCACGGTGGAGGAAGAGGCTCAGGAGAAAGGCAAGGCTTAGTCTGTAACACTTGGCTCATATTCACAGTTCTGTTGATGCTTTAATTAAAATACAGGTAAAGGGTTTTTGGGGTTTTGAAAACCAATTTCAGGCATTCTGAGTTAGATGAGGAATCTTCATTAATTAGCTAGAGGAGAAAATGACTATCACAAGTTTTTATTTCATGTAAAAGTTGTATCTTATAGTTTTGTACAAAAGTTTGGGCATCTCTGGTTTAATTCAAAGATTAGAAGTGACCCTCCATCCTGGGACATCTCTCATATATATAGTCACCATACCTTGTGCCCCTCATCTGCTTCCTTGCTCAGGCTGGGTATTTGTTCCTCACACTTCCTAGATGACCACGATACTGGCATAGTGATAGATGTAAGCCATGGCTCCCCTGCCTTTCCTGTGTCGTAGGATAATAAAGGCAGGGAAGATGAGGTCCACACTCACCACTGCACTGCCCGATGGTGATCATCTTGGAAGCCAAGATCTGATTGAGGAGGAGATCTTCTTGCTAAAAAGGACTTGTTAAAATTCTAGCATACATGATTTTTGCCAAACACTTCATATTGTAGAGGAGTCTTCTACTGTTTTGTAACCAGATAACACATTTTCTTGCTTTGGGATGTTTGTTGGAAAGCTTCCCGTTTAGGAAATCTTACATCCACTTCTGGTTTTATATCACTCTATGCAGATCGAACAGTGTTCTCACCTCCGAGTTGTGTAAGTCGCTTTTTGCTCATAAATTTCTTTTTTGGATGGTTCAGGGTGGAGTTTGGCAACGCATGGAGTCATTGTCTGATTTCCAAACTCAATAATTGTGCTCAGAACCAGATCAGATTAACTTGTAAAGACTTAGATCCCTTTTTTCATTGTCCACTAAGACCACAGATATTGTCTTTCAGGGAGACTCCGGAGGACCTCTCGTGTCCGAGGTCAGCGGCATCTGGTACCAGCCTGGCGTTGTAAGCTGGGGAGTTGGATGTGCTTTACCCAACCGTCCCGGGGTCTACACCCTGGTATCCGCCTACCAGTCCTGGATCCAGTCATACATACCAGAGCTGAGGTTCTATAATGTGCACAACATCCCATCACCTCCTAGAAAATGCAAAGGAAACATGAACGTGTCGTGTTATCTGCTGACACTCCTCATCATTACAGCTTCAGTGCTCCGATATCTGTAGATTTTAAAGCACAGGACCAGGAATTTTGCAGAAGGATCGATTTTATTACGTCTTGATTATACTTGATTATATTCATTGTGTCAACAGGGAATAGATGAGGAAAACACTATTACCAGTACGTTATGCTCAATGCACTCTCTATTGTCATTAATGATCGTTCTCATCTAAGAAACCTTCATTCTCACACTAGAGATTAGTCGTCCACCATCGATATCAAAAATCAAAATCACTAAGAAAAAGACTCTCCCCTGAAATTAAGTTCTGGAGATGTATGAGTGGCGCCAGATGGATTCGACCCTTCTCCTAAAGTCTTCAACCCTGCAACAAATCTCCCCACCAAAAAAGAAAAAAAAAGGAAACTTCTGTAGCGCTAATAAGTCCAGACAAAGCGGAGTCAGGACAAAGACTTCTCATTGAGTAAAAACAGGTGACGCTCTTCTGTTTGGCCCCGAAGCCTTCCTCCGGCCGGGATAAGTGATCACTAAAAGTCTGGTCATTAGTGATGGGCGAGCACTAAAATGCTTGGGTGTTCGTTGTTCGGGTTGAGCAGATTGGAATACTCGGGAACTCGGACAGATCAACGAGCCCAATGTAAAAGTCTGTGGGAGACCCAAGTATTTTTGCCGTGATCCCCCCGGGGGTCCTTTAAAGGTCTAAAAACATCTGAAAACGATGGAAATACTGCTCAAATGACACGGGGACATCATGGGGATCGCCCTGGATCATTCCTGACTCCTAGATCACAGCTGTGAGCAATGTTGTCAGAGTTTCATGCCTTTGTTTCCGATGCACCGAAAAACATACCAAAACGAAACCAAAACGGATTTTGCAGGGAAATATGTGAAGACACATCCTTCCAAGGTTAATCACTTGTATATAAGGCAAAATAATTAACCCCAGGCCAAAATATTCCTCCACCACTTGGGCTATGTTCACACGTAGTGTTTTAGAAGTGTTTTTGCTACTTTAATATTGATTTCAACCTAAACTAATGCATTCACTGCGAAATGTCATTGTACCATTTAACAAGTCTAGCTGGCCATGTGGTGTGTGACACATCATCAGACACATCTTGTTTCATTTATGAAGGACTCTTAAAGTCACATAGCCTATTTTTACTGGTGCATCAGACGGCATTAATTTTCTTAAAGGGCCATTATTAAACAGTGGGTCTCCTAAACTGTTGTAGCCTATGCAGTGAGTGGATGGGCTGCAAAGATTTACGACGCATCCCAATACCCCTTTCATAAGATGTCCAGGAGGGCTTCCATAAAAAATGTAGCATTGAATGCAAGGCCTGCCCTGCTACCAATTCATATGCACCCCAATAAGCCTTTGAACCCACATACTGGATGGGCCCCTTAAAACCCATGTCACCATATTCCTTTTCCGCTCCCGTACTCTTTTGTTTTACACATTGATAGCAATGCCTGCCCTGCTGCATAGTCATATGCACCCCATTACACCTTTGAACCCACATACTGGATGGGCCCATGAAAATCCACTTCACCATATTCATTTTGTACATCCAGAAGTCGCCAATGATAGACATAAAAGATCTAAGTTAATCTACCCAAGTGAGGATTAATGGGGCTTCAGTGCAAGATTTCCAACATATCTAAGTAAATGGCATTTCCACTGCAAAAAAAATTAAATACACCGCCATGCAAAGTGTGCGTTTTCTCCACAGAAACACTTGAAGATCATTATATTTTTTTAACACTTTTATTGTATCAGATAAAGAAAATATTGTGGCTTCCCTGAAATCATCTTCTGATGGCAAAGAAAAGCATTCATTGAACTGTGAAACTGTAGGCAAAGATCGTACATTGCAAGATGGTGGACGTTACACAAGGCATGGTTAGAAAAGATTATTTTTAAATGTCAGAAAAGTGCGTTCTTCCCTTACCAAATCCATTTCTCAATGTTCAAGTAAAAAAATCACAGAAAATCAGGAGAACTGACTGCAAGGAAAATAAAGGAAAGAATCAGCATCTCTTCCACCAAAACTTGATAACACTTCAGAGTTGCGGCTGATAAAAATCTCACCAATTAGTCCAAAAGCGAGTGAAACAGATTACATTAAATCCTTGAAAGACTATAAAGTTTACTAATGTGACACAAAATCGTGTATGTTTTCAGTTAAGCTTTTGAGAATTACCAACATTGCAGAATGAATGATGTGATTGGAGACAGGAGACTGTTAGTTAAAAAAAAAAGGAATGAACCATGAAACCTCAAGCTGTCAAACCTTTTCTTGGTTTTCAATGGTAATGGAATCCCAACAATATGTTGAGAGCAGGAGGCACTACATTGAAGGACGATCAACTTTTCTTATTTTTTAATGGTGTGATTGTTCCTTCTTTGCAGAATTATTTAATGGATAATTTGGCTATTTGATTTGCCAAGTTTTTAACACTAAGGTTCAGATACGGCTTTAAAGATGGCTATTTTATTTAAAAGTACAAAATTAAAGGAACATTATGATTGAATAGTATGACTGCGTACACTTTTGTATATTTTAATATATAAAGGTTAAATACATATAGGGATTAAATACATATAATGATTAAGTATATATAAAGATTAGTTACATACTTACATCATCACCAAGAGGCTTTTAAACATCATCCGTCTGGAATATCAGAGAAGCAACACCAAGACAGAGAACCCCTGGGAGATTCACTACACTGCATGGGCATCTCCAATTATGCAGGTATGAACACACAGTACATGTACAGGTACCCCAGTATTTTCATCTGTCTTAGTCATGTTTCTCTGGTCTTATATAGTGATTTTCACTATGTAGTAACTTAAGTTTCACCCAGCCCTTCAAGTGGCCAGCTTTCAAGGTCGGATGAAACTGATATATCATGGAGTCATCAGACGAGGGGCCATAAACCCTTAAGCCCGGGTCTCACATAGCGATACACCAGCGATCCCGACAACGATCAGGATCGCTGGTGTGTCGCTACATGATCGCTGCTGAGCTGCCAAACAGGCAGCTCAGGCAGCGATCAGCACAGCGACACTGCGGGTAACATCGCTTAGTTACCCGCAGTGTACATTGGATACCAGCGCCCTGATGCAGGGAGCTGGTAACCAAGGTACACGTCGGGTTTCCAGGCGCTGCACAAAACTAGTGACTCAGTGTGAGACGGGGGCTTTAGAATATAAAAGTCACAAGGATTTAGATAAAACTACCACAGACAGAGGTTAAGTAAACCGTAAAGTTTTACAATCATAAACAACAAACATATGGAAGCTTAGAACTGTTTGTGAAATCAATAAACAAACAGTTCTCCAGATTGTGTCAGGATGAGCATTTTCTTTCACATCTGTAAATCTTTTACCAGAAATGCAGCTATGTAATTGTCTGAATGCATTCTGTATATTTCAATATGGATTAAAAAGAGCCATTTGTATATTCGCACTACACTATTAACAGCAATCATATCTATATTCAGCCGTTCTTGAAAAACTTAAGGTTAACCATAGACTACTCTGGATCATCATGACAATCTTCTTCACTAGTATCTATAGGTAAGTAATGTTAAAACTAGCTGCTACTATGTATTCTGGAAATAAAAGAGAGAACTGCAAGCATGTGAAGATGTTCTAAAACATAACTGTGACCATGCTCAATGTTCCATAACTGTTTTGTTCTGCTGTGTAGTAAATATTGGAGACACAAAAGATGATCTGACATCCTTTCCAAAAATTTCTTTACAGATAAAAAGAGCATATATTATTATTCCTGTTTATTATCCTAGAAAGAAAGAAGGAACATGCAGTCTCCCTCATACAAGTTATCTCAGCCAAAAATGATTACATTACGTACTCTGCATCTACAACCATTCAGCATTCACTTTTTGCTATTGAACACTTCCCATTTGATGCAGCCAAAGTAATGGCTTTCAATACAAAAAAACATATCACGTCAAAAGATATATTTCTATTGAGCTACTGAGCCAAATTAACAGCATTGCTTTATCATAGTTATATGCAGTATATTGTGTCCAATGTGATCAACCAGTCAACAAAGAACGGAGCTTTACAAGTGAGGTCTTTAAAGCACGCAAATTTTATTAAGTATTTGCAAACCACCATGTGGTTTACACATGCGGGGGTACCTTGGTAACAAATATACTCTTGTCACCACAGACACACTTGCCCTAAATTATACTGCCTATAACAGCACAGAAGACGTTCCCCCTGGTCATCTATTGGCTGTTAAGGAAGAGACAGTGATGAAGGCCTCAGTAACAAGTAGGCCAAATGTAAAGGATCGGGTCTCCTACACTAGTAATGTCCATACACGCAGTGCATTGGCTGATAAACATTTCCCCATGGTGGGGACCTTTGTTAAAAAAAAATTAGTGCAATCATAGACACACTTGCCCAAAATTGTACTTCCATAAACAGCACAGACCAAGTTTACCCTGGTCATGTCATCGCAGAAAAGAAGTAGACATTGAAAAGGGTTCATTACCAAATGTGCTCAAGGTAAAATACCGGGTCTCTAAAGGGTATGCCACACTAAACAGCGTCGGTAACGAGATCGCTAAAATACGTCACTATTTAGCGATCTCGTTCGTGACGCTAACGTGTGTGGCATGTAG
Organism: Oophaga sylvatica; assembly: GCA_033576555.1. Lineage (NCBI taxonomy): Eukaryota > Metazoa > Chordata > Amphibia > Anura > Dendrobatidae > Oophaga > Oophaga sylvatica. Next base: position 98,397,317 of record JARQOD010000007.1, on the reverse strand, counting down.
CAACGATGTGGCCCCTGCTGTGATCTCGCTGATCGTTCACTAGAGTTCTGGACCGTATTTTGATCGTTGGCGTCCCGCTGGTGAGCCTATATCGCTGTGTCTGGCACCTTTTGTGAGCGATGTGCGCTGTTTTTTACATCGCAATGACCGTTAAAGTCGTTAATGAGATCGCTAACCGCTTTTGAGTCGTTAACGAGATCACTAAGTGTGGCAGCTACTAGAGACATTAAAACGATCACAAAAACGATCTCATTAGCTTGCGTCGTTATTGAGATCGCTAACGAGATCACTAAGTGTGGCAGTACCTTTAGAGTTATAATGCTCATACATGCAGTGCATGAGCTGTCAACCAGTTCCCAACAGGGGGTACACATTTTTAAATACTATACTCTGGGCATCATAGACACCTTTGTAAAATATTGGACTGCCTGTAAGGAAAAAGAAACAAAGAATCTGCATCTGTTCCAACCAAATTTGATAACACTTCAGTACTTTTGCCGAAATAAAACACCTAAATTGGTCAAAAAACTAGTGATACAGATTCCTCTAAATCATACTAAATCTGTAAAGTAATGTGCCAGAAAATTATGGATGCTTTCAATAAAGCTCATGAGAAGAAGCAACAATGCAGTATGAATAACGTGATTGTGGACAGGATACAGTTAGTTTAAAAAAATCTAAAAGCATTTTTAAAGTGTGCCCTGAAACCTCAAATTGTCAAAGCCTTCCTGAAATTGTAAATGGTTATGGAAACTCGACAATATGTTGAGAGCTGTATGCAATATATTCTTGGATGACAAACATTTCGTAATTTTTTATGGTATGAGGGGACCCTCTATGAAGAATTATTATCCGGAGAATATGACGATCAACAGCAATCATATGTTTATTCAGCCTTTCCAGGAAAAACAGAAGCTTCACCCATTGAGTAAAGGGGAGAATCATTACAATCAACTTTCCCATGGTGTACAGGCAAATAATGTACAAAACAGCTGCTACTATGTATTCCTGAAATACAAAAGAGAAGTGCACTAATGTGAAGATGTTCGGAAAAAGAACTGTGACCATTCCAAATTTTCCCTAACTGTTCCTTTCAGCTGTGGAGTAAATATTGGAGACACCATAGATGATCACAAAGGGTTTCAACAAAGTAATTTAGAAATAATAAGATAATTTTTTTGTCTTCCTGATTATAATCCTGTAAAGAAGGAACATGCAGTCTCACTCATAGAAGTTATCGGTTCAAAAATTGATTAAGTCCTCAGCATCTACAAGCATTCAGCCATCACTGTTTTGTATTGAACTCTTACCATTTGCTGCAGCCAAAGTTATGGCTCTCAAGGAGATAAACAAATATAGTGGACAAAGAAATATTTGTAATGAAATACTGAGCCTACATAACAGCATTGCTTTATCAAATTTATATAAAGTATATTGTGTCCAATGTGAGCAACCAGGCAACAAAAAAGGAGCTTTTCAAGTGAGCTCTTTAAGGTACATAAATGTTATGAAGTCTTTGCCAAAAAGGATGTGGTTTCACCAATGGGGGATACCTTTTATAAAAATTACTATTGCCATCACAGCTCCCCTAGCCCAAAATTCACTGGATTATAACAGTACATAACACTTTCACCCTTGTCATGTAGTCTGAGATAAGGAAGAGACATTGCAGGAAACCGAGTTAAGAAGTAGGCCCAATGTAGGGGTGTGGGTCTCTGAGACTTGTAATGGAGTGCATAGGCTGACAAGCATTTCATCAATGGGGGGTACCTTTTTGACTAAATAAACTATGGCCATCACAGCCCCCATTGGCCAAAATTCTACGGCCTATAATGGTACAGAACACGTTGACCCTGCTCATCTAGTGGCAGGTAAGGAAGAGACATTGCAGGAAACTGAGTTAAGGAGAGGCACAAAGTCTACTATAAGGCAGAAAAGAGACAGGGTACAACATTCACAAGAAAATGAAGAAGAGATTGTAACACTAAGCACTCCGCAACTTGGAGAAAGGGGCACAAAACGTACCAAAAGACAGAGAAGAATTGAGGGTCATAGATCTACCACAGCACAGAGAAGAGTGCGTTACTCTATTAGTAAAGGTGGATCCTGTAAGTTATAGTATAATTTTTTCCAAGACGCTGCCAGCTCAAAAAGGCTTCATAGAATGGCTAGCGCCAAGTCTATTCAATCTAGCAAATCCCAGAGAAAACCCTTTAACCCTTATACAGGTATCTAAAAAGGCCCCTTAGGTTCAGTCCATACTGTATATTAGCTGCTGGTCAGAGGAGCAGAGAAGTCATACTACCCAGGTCAGCTACTACTGATAGGACATAACCAGGCACCAACTCGGGAGATAAGACCATAGTCATAAAGGTATTCAGTGTCAGATGCCAGGGGGTCAGTTAAAAACAAAGTCAGACAGGACTGGCCAGGGAAAAAGTGAGACAGACAGGACTGGCCTGGGAAAAAGTCAGACAGATAGGACTGGCCAGGGACATAGTCAACAGGACTAGCCAGGACAAAGTCAGACAGGACTGGCCAGGAAAAAAGTAAGACAGGACTGGCCAGGGACAAAGTCAGACAGGACTGGCCAGGAAAAAAGTAAGACAGGACTGGCCAGGGACAAAGTCAGACAGGACTGGCCAGGAAAAAAGTAAGACAGGACTGGCCAGGGACAAAGTCAGACAGGACTAGCCAGGGACAAAGTCAGACAGGACTGACCAGGGACAAAGTCAGATAAGACTGGTCAGGGACAAAGTCAGACAGGACTGACAGGGACAAAGTCAGACAGGACTAGCCAGGGACAAAGTCAGACAGGACTGGCCAGGAAAAAAGTAAGACAGGCCTGGCCAGGGATAAAGTCAGATAAGACTGGCCAGGGACAAAGTCAGATAAGACTGGCCAGGGACAAAGTCAGACAGGACTGGCCGGGGATAAAGTCAGACAAGACTGGCCAGGGATAAAGTCAGACAGGACTGGCCAGGGACAAAGTCAGATAAGACTGGCCAGGGACAAAGTCAGACAGGACTGGCCAGGGACAAGGTCAGATAGGACTGGCCAGGCACAAAGTCAGACAGGACTGACCGGGGATAAAGTCAGACAAGACTGGCCAGGGACAAAGTCAGACAGGACTGACCAGGGACAAAGTCAGATAAGACTGGCCAGGGACAAAGTCAGACAGGACTGACCAGGGACAAAGTCAGATAAGACTGGCCAGGGACAAAGTCAGACAGGACTGACCGGGGATAAAGTCAGACAAGACTGGCCAGGGATAAAGTCAGACAGGACTGACCAGGGACAAAGTCAGATAAGACTGGCCAGGGACAAAGTCAGACAGGACTGACCGGGGATAAAGTCAGACAAGACTGGCCAGGGATAAAGTCAGACAGGACTGACCGGGATAAAGTCAGACAAGACTGGCCAGGGATAAAGTCAGACAGGACTGACCAGGGACAAAGTCAGATAAGACTGGCCAGGGACAAAGTCAGACAGGACTGACCGGGGATAAAGTCAGACAAGAGTGGCCAGGGACAAAGTCAGACAGGACTGACCAGGGACAAAGTCAGATAAGACTGGCCAGGGACAAAGTCAGACAGGACTGGCCGGGGATAAAGTCAGACAAGACTGGCCAGGGATAAAGTCAGACAGGACTGGCCAGGGACAAAGTCAGACAGGACTGGCCAGGGACAAAGTCAGACAGGACTGGCCAGGGAAAAAGTCAGACAGGACTGGCCAGGGACAAAGTCAGACAGGACTATGCAGCAAGAATAAGTTGGGGTCACAGATTGAGTCAGGATTAGTAGCAGAATACCAAAAGTTTACCAGCAGAATAGGAAAGTAAATACGATACCTGCCAGCTCCAGCAGTCTGAGCTCACAATAAGCCGATTACAGCAACTTTGCCTTTTAGCTGTTGTTTCGCCAAGTCAATGTCAAGAAAATGACTTTCATGTCTCATAAAAGAAAAATATCAATGATTTTGGCTTCTGGGCAGCAACTTTATTCTGTTAATGGTCAAAGAAGATGCCCAAATTTTCCTGCACCTATTTCCTTTATAGCCTATAGATGTTGTCTTCCAGAGAAACTCTGGATGTGATTTCGTCCCAAAATTAGCAAGTTTACACTGATCCTCAGGCTAATAACTTGTGGATCATTGAGGAACCCCGAATAATCACAAGAACAGAGGACTAAAATGCCCGCTCCCATTCACAGTCAATGGACTGTTGGAGGTACCAAGTCCTATGCTGATGCATGCAATTGTCTGACCACCACTCACTTCTAGTTTGGCATTTCAGTCCCAATTATTTGCAGCTTGAGAGTCCCAGCAATACTGAAGTTATTGAAGATATGCAAGTCAATTCTATGCAAATCAAATTTGTGCCAATTTTTTAAGAATTCAAACGATTCATTTTCGGTGAATTGCCTAAAATGGCTTTTACCATTTTAGGCATTGCAGAACAATGCACGAGTTAGAGAGAGATCACATGACCTCCAACATGGCCGAGCAGTCTCCCTCACACTTATTTGTGGCTATCAAATCACATGATTTAGCACAACAAATCAAGACAGACTATAATAGCCTGTATAAAAGCTCTGACAGGGAATGCAGCAGCCATCGTGTGCTGAATCTGGATAGCGAAGGGATGTCACAGTTCACAGTGTAACCACAAAAATGAGAAGAGAAAGCCATAAAACACCAAAGAAACTGTACAGAAAGTGTGTAACAGTGCAGCAGTGAGGAACAGATACCATGTGTTTTACTGATAGTCATATTGTTCTGTCCTCACTGAATGAAGCAGACTATTGCACTATACAGACAGCTAAACCACTATACCGGTCCAATAAGGAGACTGAGACTGTGGTTGAGTCTGTGCTTTTATTGAACTTGATAGTATATTGGCACGGTGAAACTGTAAACAATCATAATACATACAATCAGTGCAGGGCACAGCAGAAATACATATTATACATTATATACATTGTGCATGAATATTTACACACTAGTAGCTGACCCAGGGGTATGACTGACTAAACTAGGCTAGCATTAGGACAGAAATTACCTACAGAAAGCATAAGTACATACGGCAATGCAATCGCAAGTGAACAGCAATGGATGAGCTCCTTCTTGGATAGAAGCTGAAGGAAAATGGAGGAAAGTGGAGGGAAAGCTACCATAATGCATTGCAAAGAAGGGAGGAGATTCAAACATTGAAAAATAGGAAAAAACAAAATAGGACGTGAACATGACTCTGGCCGCTAGAGGCAGCCAAAACACTGCAGATGAATAAAGATAGTTAAACTCTTAAATATACAAATGAACTACAAAATTATGCAAACAAATCAGATAGCAATTAAATGTCGGAGACAGAACACATATACGTGTTTGCGTTTACCAGCTTGAAAGTCTTTTCAGTGCAGTTAGAGACTTTTGAATACTTTTGATAAACCTGTAAATCAAATTTCCTGGTAAAATTTGTTGCAGTTGGTGAATTTGAATTTCAAAAGATTCACTCAATATCCCAGGTATAAGTATTAAATAGTCAAGTTTGGACACGACTGTCACCGATAGGAAGACAAAGCACCGAGACCTCCATGTGTGGTCTGCAGTCTATTCAGTGTGCAGATTCTGAAAAATGCAGAAGCAGAGCGTAAAGTGTCATCTGGTCCCTGACGGGCGCACGGTGAAGGTATACGATGACTGTGATCAATGCGAATCACTGCCTGGAAACCAGCCGCGTCACGCTCCACACCTTCACCCTATAGATTTTCACTATGGCTGGCCATTGTCTTCTCTGTTCCGCAGGTCTCTGAGCAGCAATGTTTGCCTGAGGCCTGTGCTGAGTGCTTTATCTTGAGCCTTCAATGCTTTATGGGGTTTCTTTCCTTGTTATGTTGTCATCTGTTCCTAAGTGATGAGGTTTCCCTATATAATGCTTAGAAATGCATCAATATGGACATTGCTCATAGCAGCGTGAGAGAACAGTATGGAGCGGAGGATTGCTCGGGCTCTTATGTTTTTCTCTTTGGTAAGTTTCATTTTACAATTTTCATATGAATATCATAATTTACTATTAATGCTGTCACCTCAGGTTTGGCTGCCAAAAAAACATACAGTACTGTACAAAGAATGAGGCAGGTGTGAAAAAATTCTACAAAAGTAAGAATATACAAATCCCATCAGTATCTGGTGACCGCCCGTCGCGTCCATCATTAGTATCTGGTGACCACCCGTCGCCTCCATCATTAGTATTGTGTCGACCCGCCACCACAATTGTGGGTTACCAGGGCAATGGGGTACTCAGAGCCGAGCCCATGGAAGTCTATGGGGTTTGTCACAGGTAGCGGTGGCTCGGTCTGTGGCCCTGGCGGTCTGGCGTATGTTGGGGATATATTTACAGGGGATAGGTTTTATATACAGTTCGTGACGCCACCTGTAGTCTTCTGGTAATTAGTACCAGCGCTGCTAAAGATCTCTGAGGGGATGGTGATGCAGCTAGATGTCGGGTCCCCTACAGGTGGGACTGGTCCCTCAAAGTCTATGAAGTTAGTGAAGTCGGGTGCAGATAAATAACACAGTCTCACACGGTCAGCGTCTTTCCATACCTTTACTTGTAAGATGTTCAGGCAGGTCCCAGGGAGGCTGATCCAAGGAGAGTGTATCTTGAGACAGCAGCTGGACAAGTTAGGGGCCTCCTTTACTTCCAATACAATGAGTACAACCAGCCTGAAGAGTAGTTCCCTCAATAACTCCAGCTAATCCATAGCTGTACTGCCCAGTCAGTTTTGTGTTAGGAGCCTTCCTGCGAGAGAGCTGAATTCTTATTTTGTCTGCGCCTGACTCAAAGTCTTCACTCCCCTGACCCCAGTTACGTACTGACTATAAGGGGCTTGTTTGCCGCGACCTAAGGTCCGGTAAATTCCTGGTTTCTTACCACTATGCTTGAAGCTAATAGTGATCCTTCGGTCCCCAGTGACCGGTTGCAATGTGCAGGACTTCTTCAATCCCAAACGCACCTTTCCAATAATCCACTGTGCCTTTCGCCTTGTCCTCGCTGGTAGCATAAGCACTCACACTTGCATAAAGTCGGGTAGTTACTTCCTTCATTCACTTTCTTCAAAGTTAGTTACAGATGCTCAGTTATCAATAGGCAGGAGCACGTCTCTGAACCTTTCACTGTCCTTTAGACAGGTGACTGAAGTCTTTCTGCACTAAGCTTCTTCTTTCTTTCAATGTAGTCTGATGAGGTACAGCTCTGACTAGACTAAGGTGAATTAGACCACCTGTACCAGCCTCCACGTTCTGAACTGATGATAGAGCAGGCTGGACTGCTTCCTCCCTCCAGCTAAACTCCAGACGTCTGCTCCGTCCGAAGACAGGAACTGAACTCACTAAAATCACTCCACAAACATACACCCTGACCACTCCCTCAATAGTAAACTACACTACCCTAAGGGTGTGTCTAGTGTATGTTGAGTGAATGGGTATTTAGCATTAAACTGCTGTCTCGCCACACACTCTCCAGGGTACTGCGTGTGCCTAACACCAGGGCTACACATTCCCCCATGGTAAAAGACAGCACTCCCGGGCTGTAAAATACAAAAGAGACATTTTGTTTATGCATGAAACATTAACAATAACATTAATTCGTCCCATCCGGGAGGTGAGGATATCTTGAACGTTGCAAACATTATAGAAAAATACAAATATTAAATAGCATTCAATAAATATACAGTATACTTGTGAAGGACCCGCACCAAACCTTCAACGTGGGTCCTGGGTGGGCTGCAGGACATCCAAATGCAGACCTCACTCAGTGCCACACCACACGGGTTTTTGTATTCAGAGGTAGTTTGTGCTGGTTTATGTAAAACCAAGATAAGGCACCGAAGCGCAACTATGTACAAGTAAGTTCTGGGTTGGCACAGTCCTCAACCTCAAAGTCCATTGTAAAACCAAAGACATAGATATAATATCACATTATTATACTAAAGTGCAAAACTTTTTCTGGTTACCCAGCCGGGCATTCTACGGTTAGCAATATATATATGCATTATACTCTTCAACTTATGCAAAATTTTGTAAAACATTCTCAAACTTTCTACAATATTACTTATGGTAGACCCGATATGGATCTCACCGATTCTTCTTTACTATTTATTCATTTACTTCTAATACACTTTCCACCCCGGGGGCTGGAACAATGCAATGGGCCCTAGTTCCCAGGACTAGCAAATCATGCGCTGCGATTAGGGTCTGAGTCGCCACAGTTCTCGTGCGAACCTCTAGGGCGCAACGGGTACATTCTCTCACGTGACACCGATTGCGTTTCAATCACAGTTAACGATATGGACCGTGTCATGGATTGCGATTGAGACTGGGTCGCATGTTGCGATGTAGAGGTGGCTTTCCTTTGCGATGAAATCTGGGTCGCTAGTTGCGATGAATTTGCAGGGGGCGATGCTGGGGCACGGCCGGATACTGCTTGAGCTGGAGACGGGGACGCTGCGGTAGTGGTGACGTTACCTGCATCGGGGACGGGGTCACAGACGATGGTGACGTTAAGGGCATACCATCCCTTCATTCCCCAATGCCGTGTGTACGTGACGAGGTCTCCATTTACTAAGTCCCTCCCGGGATGGCCTTGCGGTAGGTGGGATTCTACGTCACGCCTGCTGACAAAGACCCCTGGGTAGAGGCCCGGTTCACGGATGAAGCCCCAGCCCTTCCTGAGCTGGAACTCAGTCACACACCCCTGCCGCCGCGGTTCCCTCAGGGTACCTTTATCTCTCCGGACACTCTCTTTGTCCGCGATCAGCTCTGCATGTTGTCGCTGACGGTTCCGCTGAGCTTCCCGCTCTTCCTCTCCTGCTGGCGTTTCTGCTTCTCCTCACGACTCTGCCATTCATGTTCCCACTGGGCGGTATAGGCGACGTCATCCAGGCGCGCCATCTCGTCCCAGTCGACGTCTGGTAACGACGGACAGGACCCCTCCGGTGTCCCTGCCGGGGACCGATCATCTGCTGCGGCCTCCTGGCCGGGCGGGCGTTCCGGAACTGGCGATACCTCCTCAACCTCCTTCGCCTCCACCGCTTCACCGGTGGGATCAGGATTGGTACTTTCGGGGGCAGCCTCCGGTTGCTCCTTCGCCTTGGGCAGCAGAATCTTCGGTAACTGGAATCGTGGGGGGTCGTTGAGGGGAGAGATCACCGTGTCCCACAGCCTCCGCTGCTCCAGGGTACGCCGGCGTCTCTCAATCTCTTCAAATCCAGGTTGGTACTGGACCATCTTCTTCAGGCGTGCATTTTCTTCTTGAATCTCTAGCAACGCCTGCTGCAGGTGCAGGACCACGGATAACTCCGGTGCTGGTGGCAGCTTGGCTGGGGCACGGGGCCTGCCTTCCTCCGCTTCCCTGCTCGGCTGCACACGTCCTGCTTCCATGATGTTCCAGAAGATTCCTTCTTCTTTTGCAGAGACATCCGGTCTCTTCCGTGGAGGTGGGGTTTGCGTCTCCTCCTCCTCGCAGGGAAGGTGAAGAGGAGGCGGACCTCCTTTGCTGTAGGGCAGGATCGCATGTTGTAATAGCACTTTGAGAGGGCAGGCATTTTCTTCGCGCCACTGGGGGGTACACGCCCACGAAGGTACGCCCACCTTCTTCTCCAGCGCCTGAGGGCGCGAATATGGCGACAAAAATGGCGATTTTGGCGCCAAAAGTGAAAACAGTCCTTTTTCACAAAAACAATTCCTTAGGCACACAGGGCTCGCAATTCCGCGAGTTTCGCATCCTGTTCGTGACGCCAAGTTTTGTGTCGACCCGCCACCACAATTGTGGGTTACCAGGGCAATGGGGTACTCAGAGCCGAGCCCATGGAAGTCTATGGGGTTTGTCACAGGTAGCGGTGGCTCGGTCTGTGGCCCTGGCGGTCTGGCGTATGTTGGGGATATATTTACAGGGGATAGGTTTTATATACAGTTTGTGACGCCACCTGTAGTCCTCTGGTAATTAGTACCAGCGCTGCTAAAGATCTCTGAGGGGATGGTGATGCAGCTAGATGTCGGGTCCCCTACAGGTGGGACTGGTCCCTCAAAGTCTATGAAGTTAGTGAAGTCGGGTGCAGATAAATAACACAGTCTCACACGGTCAGCGTCTTTCCATACCTTTACTTGTAAGATGTTCAGGCAGGTCCCAGGGAGGCTGATCCAAGGAGAGTGTATCTTGAGACAGCAGCTGGACAAGTTAGGGGCCTCCTTTACTTCCAATACAATGAGTACAACCAGCCTGAAGCGTAGTTCCCTCAATAACTCCAGCTAATCCATAGCTGTACTGCCCAGTCAGTTTTGTGTTAGGAGCCTTCCTGCGAGAGAGCTGAATTCTTATTTTGTCTGCGCCTGACTCAAAGTCTTCACTCCCCCTGACCCCAGTTACGTACTGACTATAAGGGGCTTGTTTGCCGCGACCTAAGGTCCGGTAAATTCCTGGTTTTCTTACCACTATGCTTGAAGCTAATAGTGATCCTTCGGTCCCCAGTGACCGGTTGCAATGTGCAGGACTTCTTCAATCCCAAACGCACCTTTCCAATAATCCACTGTGCCTTTCGCCTTGTCCTCGCTGGTAGCATAAGCACTCACACTTGCATAAAGTCGGGTAGTTACTTCCTTCATTCACTTTCTTCAAAGTTAGTTACAGATGCTCAGTTATCAATAGGCAGGAGCACGTCTCTGAACCTTTCACTGTCCTTTAGACAGGTGACTGAAGTCTTTCTGCACTAAGCTTCTTCTTTCTTTCAATGTAGTCTGATGAGGTACAGCTCTGACTAGACTAAGGTGAATTAGACCACCTGTACCAGCCTCCACGTTCTGAACTGATGATAGAGCAGGCTGGACTGCTTCCTCCCTCCAGCTAAACTCCAGACGTCTGCTCCGTCCGAAGACAGGAACTGAACTCACTAAAATCACTCCACAAACATACACCCTGACCACTCCCTCAATAGTAAACTACACTACCCTAAGGGTGTGTCTAGTGTATGTTGAGTGAATGGGTATTTAGCATTAAACTGCTGTCTCGCCACACACTCTCCAGGGTACTGCGTGTGCCTAACACCAGGGCTACACATTATCTGGTGACCACTGGTCGCCTCCATCATCAGTATCTGGTGACCGCCCGTCGCCTCCATCATTAGTATCTGGTGACCACTCGTCGCCTCCATCATTAGTATCTGGTGACCACCCGTCGCCTCCATCATTAGTATCTGGTGACCACCCGTCGCCTCCATCATTAGTATCTGATGACCACCTGTCCCCTCCATCATCAGTATCTGGTGACCACCCGTCGCCTCCATCATTAGTATCTGGTGACCACCCGTCGCCTCCATCATTAGTATCTGGTGACCATGTGTGGCCCAGCTGCGCTTGGTACACATGTCTCCAGGAGAGTGCACAGATAAGGTAATTGTGCAGCCTGATATTCATTCACATCACACACTTCCAACACTGCCACCAGAGGGCAACTTTGACTATTTAAGTTAGTGTGACGTAGCAGTAGTCAGTCAGTAGAGAGATGAGATGAGACCAGTTTCCTGTCTCAGGACAGAGCAGTTCAGTCTTGGAGGGAGAAGAGAGAAGACTGATTCCTGACAGAGCTCAGGTAGTTCATTTCGTACTGAAGTGGAGGCTAGTACGAGTGGGAAGGAATCACTCTAGCCTAGTCAGAGCTACATTTGAGTCTGAAGCTGTTACTCAGAACAAGCTGCCTGTGTTCCCTATGAACGTGGAAAGTAACTCTCAGAGCGAGCATGAAATCAGTTTGACAGAAGCTCCTGATAGCCACTCTGGACAGAGTCTTTGAAGGAAAGAAGGAAAGGGATTACAGCAGTTGTAACATCGAGGCAACTGAGAACAGGACAGTGAGCTTGGAAAAACGACTGACAACTACACCTACTGTTACCCGTGCTTATGTTAAGGGCAAGAGCAGGGCGACAGGCGAGTGGAGAAAGAAGGACAAGTGACCAAGGTGACAGATCACTTTCACTTAATTAACCGGACACCGGGGTCCGAAGCATTGCTAGTACTTCACGTCTAGTAATAAGATACACCGGAATCCTTGCTGGACTTCAAGTCACAGAAGGTAGCCCTAAGCGTTGATACGTAACTGGAGTCAGGGAGAACAAGGACTTTTAGCTAGGCCAAGCTTGGAGGACTTCGTTCTTGCCAGCCTCTGAGCATCAGAGACAGAAAAGACTCTACCACAATGTCAGCCGGCGAAGCTGCTTTAGAAAGAGTTAAACTTGACTTCATGCAAGTTAGGACTCACATACACTTCAAGGAGAAAGGAGGCCTTAAACCTGCTCAGCATTCCCCTGAATGTGCATTCTCCAACCTGACCAGCTTCCCGGGACATACCTGCCAACAACATCAGTAAAGGTATGGAAAGAGACTGAATTGTGTGTGACTGACTTCTTATCCGCACCCTGTACACCATTGACTTTGAGGGAACAGTCCCACCTGTGGGGGACTTAACATCAAGCTGCCTAATAACATCCCCTCAGAAGAATAACCCTGCAGCGCTGGTCTATCTGATCAGAAACCACAGGTGGCGTCACGAACAAATCTTTATAATCCCCTGTAAATATCCCCCATTGCATGACCGCCCAGGGCCACGGACCGAGCTCTACTGCCAGTGACATCCCCCATAGACTCCCATGGGCTCGGTGCCGAGTACCCCATAGCCCTGGTACCCACATGTGGTGCGCGTCATCTAACTTGGCGTCACGAACAGGATACGAAGCTTACTGGATGTGAGTCCTTTGTGCCTAGATTGAACTGTTTTGTGCAAAAAGACTGTTTGCTATTTTTGTGATTTTTGGCGTCATTTTCCGCCATTTTGCCGCCATATTCGCGCCCTGAGCCGCTGGTGAAGAAGGTGGGCGTGCATTCGTGGGCGTGTACCCCCCCTGTGACGCGAAAGTGATGGCGCCCTCTCTAAATGCTACTATAATGTGAGAGCCTGCCCCACTGCTAAGGAGATCCGCCTCCTCTTCATTTTCTATGCCAAAAAGAGGAAGCGCAAATCCCGCCTCCACGGAAGAGACCAGATTGTTCCAGATGGAAAACACAGTCTGGCCTGGAGAGAGATGGCGGAAGGACAGGAGACGCTGTGTGGAGGAGCGGCGGCGCGCAGGCCCCGTTCCCCAGAAAAGCTACTGCCTGTGCCGGAGCCGTCCCCAGTTCGGGACACTAACCAAACCATGAAAGAAGTGATGGAGGTGGAAGCGGTGTTAAGGGACCTGACCCGACACCGAGAAGATATGGAGGAGCTGGAGAAAAAATGGCGTGCCCGGAAACAGCGGCTGCTGTGGGACGCAATGCTCTCTCCCCCAGGAACGCAGCCAGTACCTGTGCTCCCTGTGCCACTGCCGTCAGAAGCTGATGAGAAACCGGAGGCCGGCCCCGAAAGAGCTGATCCCGACTCCACCGATGATCCGGTCGGAGGGACGGAGGCTGAGGAGGGCCTGCCCAGACCGGAGTGCCAGCCAGGCCAGGAGGCCGCAGCAGAATGCAGTTCCCCGGTAGGGACACCGGAGGGAAGCCAGCCGTCCATGATGGAGGTCGACTGGGACGTGATGGAGTATCTTGACGATGTGACCTATGACATCCAGACCGATAATGAATGGGGACGCAGCGAGCAGGAGAAGCAACGCCAGCAGGAGCAGAGAGAGGCGCAGCACCAGCGTCAGCGGTACCATGAGGAGTTCCTCGCCGACAAGGAGAATGTCAGGAGGAATAAAGGTACGCTCCGGGAACCGCGGCGTCAGGGGTGCGTGAGCGATTTCAAACTCCGCCAGGGCTGGGGATTCATTCATGAGCCAGGCCTGTACCAAGGGGTATTTGTCAGCCGCAGAGATGTGGAGTCTCATCTGCCCATTGGCCACCCGGGAAGGGATCTCATAAACGGGGATATCGTCAGCTATACGCGGCACTGGGGACTTAAAGGGTGGTACGCCTTAAACGTCACCCGTGTCAGCGACCCGTCCCCGAAGCCGGTGAAGTGAATCGTGCTGCAGTGTCGCAAGCCCCAGCAGCGTCATCTTTGGCGTCAGCACCAGGCCGTGCACCAGCATCGCAACCAGCATCCGCTTCTGCACCGCAATCTGCAGCGTATCCCGTATCGCAACCCACGGTCACTTCTGCTTGCATCTGGTCGTCCAAATGCAAGTTTGATGCGACTTCAATGCAGCGCTAAGCAAGCTGCGTCCTCAATGGAAGATTTATCCTGATGAGGTCACCGTTGAGTCCCTAGTGAATTACACAAGAACTGTGCTACGCAAACCTTGATTGCAGGTTATGTACTGTTGTTATCGCGTCAAAGAGCACCGCGTCGTTCCAGCGCCCAGGAGTGGATGCGTCATTGAATCTGCATAGGAGAAGACCTGTGGACCAGACAGGGTACTGCCACTGTAAATTTGAGAAGTTGAATTTTGCAATTTTAATTGATATGTATGAATGTTTACTTAATTTGTATGTGTGATTAGTGTTGAGCGATACGATATCTTGCAAATACGAGATCAGCGATTTACTGTATCGGCCTTCGATTCGAAACGATATTTTCGTCATATCGGATACCGGAATCGGATTTGTCACTGTCACTCTGAGTGTCCGTCGGTCGGGTCTGTCAGGAGTCAGCGGCACTTACCTGGCAGAAGATCTCCGGCGGTCACGTCCTGGACTGCTTGATGGCCGCCATTATCTTCTCCCTGGCGGTCACATGCAGTTTTTCGCGATAACTGCAGTGACTGCTGGGTAATCCCGACCGTAAAGCAGTCAGTCCGATGACGTCACCGCGGGGAAGCAGGTAATCAGCTGTGCTGCGCCGGGATGACAGGCTCTGTGTCATGTGTGCATCGCCACGAAGATCGTCGCTGTTGCACATTCTGACTTCTCACAGCTGAGTTGCTGTTTCTTTGTGTTTGGCAGTTAGGGAGTTAATTCTGTCTGTGCTCAGTTCTGGGACTGGGTGCAGTTTCTTCCGGCTGCAATTAATTATTTGTTGATTGGTTTCCTTTAAATCTCTGGTTGTCTGTGTTGGGAGTTGCCAGTGAAATTCTTCATGCAGACCACAGATAGGATTGTATCTGTATAGACTTAAGTTAAAGAGCTCCTTAGTTGTTTTAAGCTCACCTTGCTTAGAGTTTAATATCCCAGATCATTTATGTTCCTTCTGTGTTTGAGTGTGTATGCAAGTCTGTGTTTTCTCCAGTCTGTCTTATATGTCTAATCTGTGTATTTAGCAGAGATCAGCCCATATCCCTTTGGTGGTAATCAGAATCCTTCTTAGGACTGATTACAGGGTTCAGGGACTGAGAGGAGACAGGGTTAGGCTGGAGACTTGGACCTCTGAACCATTATCAGTACCTCCAAGGTGAGGGATTAGTTAGTACCCCAGTTTAGGGTCAGGTTTAGACCCCCGGTCCTCCTCTTTCCTGTGACAGTGTATCAAGTCCTCAAGATTAACCCTGAGTTCAACGGATATCGTGTCAGGCAAATCTATTCTATATTTACATGCTGATGTTGCTAATCTATATGTTGTATAGAGTGTTGTTCTTTTAAGAATAGTTTACTGACATCGTACACATATCATAAGACCGCGTGACATTTTCACTGGCCCATAAAATTATTCCCAGTTGCCATGGATCCAGTAGCCCAGCTGGCTCTGCAGTTGCAGGGATTATCCATGGAGCTGACGGACATTAAGTCCAAAGTTTTGTCTCCCTCGGAGCAAACCAGATTTGAACCTAAAGTAGCTCTCCCGGACAGGTTCACTGGTGGGCGAGACAAATTTTTTACCTTCAGGGAAGCATGTAAATTGTATTTTCGGCTTCGGCCTCGATCATCAGGGAGTGAAGAGCAGAGAGTGGGAATTGTTATCTCGCTCCTACAAGGGGACCCTCAATCCTGGGCCTTCTCCCTTCCTCCAGGATCCCCGGCTCTACAGTCAGTAGATCGATTTTTTACTGCCCTGGGTTTGGTATATGATGACCCAGATCGGGTCTCTCTTGCTGAGACAAAATTACGTAAGATACAGCAGGGAGATCGTCCGGCGGAGGAATTTGCTTCTGAGTTCCGTAGATGGGCCACAGATACTCAGTGGAATGACCCAGCTCTTAGGAGCCAGTTTTGTCATGGGCTTTCTGGCAAATTAAAGGACGTTTTGGCTCAGTATGATTCTCCTCCATCACTGGAGGCTGCTATGGCCCTAGCTATCCGTACTGATAGACGGCTCCGGAGAGAGGTGCGAGGTAACTCCGCCCCCTGTTGTTACTCCACCTACTACTAAAGTCCCTTATGTTGAGGTTCCCCTTGTCTGTTCGGAGGAGCCTATGCAGTTGGGAGGGACATCATTTCGTAGGAGGGGATTGGCGGTACGCCGCAGGACTAGAAGGTGTTTCTTCTGCGGGAAAGAGGGACATTTTGTTGGGGGATGTCCATCCCGTGTCTTGTTGAGCAAAAAGTCGCCGGAAAACTGTTAATCCCAGGTTGTGTGGTGGACGACAACCTGGGAGTATGTATTTCGTCCGCTAGTTCTTCTCAGTTCCTTGTACCAGTGGAGGTGGTGGTTGGTACGAGAGTGGAGAGATTTTCTGTTCTTCTTGATAGTGGGTCCGGGGCTAATCTGGTTGACGCTCAGTTTGCTCAGGCTCAAGGTATGCATCTGAGTGTATTGGTCAAACCGATCCCTATATTCTCCATTGACGCCAGGCCTCTCGGCCAAGGTAGCTTTGTTCATGAGGTTCATAACATTGACCTTCGGGTAGGGGCAATACATAGGGAACTATTATCTTGTTATGTGTTGGAGGGTCTACCTACTCCTATTGTGTTGGGACTTCCTTGGTTGGTTAAACATAACCCTGTGATTAATTGGCAGTCCAGAGATATAAGCCAATGGGGGGAGTTTTGCAAAAGCAACTGCATGAACACAGTCATCAGTGCGGTCGTGCCTAGTACTTGCCTCCTTTTTTGGAGGACTTTGGGGATGTTTTCTCTGAGGAGGGGTGTCAGGAGTTGCCTCCTCATCGCGTGTATGACTGCTCTATTAATTTACTTCCTGATGCTAAGTTACCTAAAGCTAGGTTATATAACCTTTCTGGTCCTGAGAGGCAGGCTATGAAAGATTATATTTCGGAAAGTCTGGCCAAAGGGCATATTAGACCTTCATCTTCCCCAGTGGCGCGGGGTTCTTCTTTGTGAAGAAAAAAGATGGAGGCCTACGCCCTTGCTTGGATTTCCGCGAACTTAATCGGATTACTGTTCGAGATCCGTATCCACTCCCTCTGATTCCTGATCTCTTCAATCAAATTGTTGGCGCCAAATGGTTCTCTAAATTGGATCTCAGGGGGGCGTATAATCTGATTAGGATAAAAGAGGGGGATGAGTGGAAAACGGCGTTTAACACGCCGGAGGGACATTATGAGAACCTTGTCATGCCTTTTGGTCTGACTACTGCACCAGCAGTATTCCAACATTTTGTTAATGACATTTTTCGTCATCTGGTGGGGCTGTTTGTGGTCGTATATTTGGATGACATTTTAATTTACTCACCAGATCTTGTGTCTCACCAGGAGCATGTGAGACAGGTGTTGCAGATCTTGCGAGACAATAAACTATACGCCAAACTGGAAAAGTGTGTATTCGCCGTACAGGAACTTCAGTTTTTGGGTTTCTTGGTGTCAGCCTCCGGTTTCCGTATGGACCCTGAAAAGGTGAGAGCAGTGCTTGAATGGGATCAGCCAGAGGATCTTAAGGCTCTGCAGCGTTTTCTGGGGTTTGCTAACTACTACCGGAAATTTATTTGTAATTTCTCATCTGTTGTCAAACCTCTCACTGACATGACAAGAAAAGGGACGGATTTTTCTAAATGGTCGGACAAAGCTTGCCAAGCTTTTTCCTCTTTGAAAAAATGTTTTGCTTCGGCACCCGTTCTCATCCAACCAGATGCATCACAGCCGTTCGTTGTGGAGGTGGACGCGTCTGACGTAGGGGTGGGTGCAATATTGTCCCAGGGTCCGTCCCCTGGTAAATGGCATCCGTGCGCTTTCTTTTCTAAAAAATTGTCGTCCGCCGAAAGGAATTATGATATCGGCAATAGGGAACTTTTGGCCATTAAGTTGGCTTTTGAAGAATGGCGTCACTTTTTGGAGGGGGCAGTCCACCCGGTCACCGTCATTACTGATCACAAGAACCTGCTGTATTTGGAATCTGCTAAGCGTCTGAATTCCAGACAAGCTCGATGGTCGTTGTTTTTTACCAGGTTTAATTTTGTTGTCACTTATCGCCCTGGATCTAAGAATGTTAAGGCGGATGCCTTGTCTCGCAGTTTCCCAGGGGCCGGGAAAATGGATGACCCGATTCCTATCCTTCAGGAGGGGGTGGTAGTGTCGGCTGTATGTTCTGAGCTTGAGGAGGAGGTGTTAGAGGCTCAGGGGGACGCCCCTGCAGGACCTCCAGGGAGACTGTTTGTCCCAAATCAGTTGAGACAAAAGGTTATTGAGGCACATCATAATTCTGCTTTAGCAGGACATCCAGGGAGTAAGGCTACTTTAGATCTCCTTTCTCGCCGGTTTTGGTGGCCTAACGTTAATAAAGATGTTTTAACTTTTGTCGCGTCCTGTGGGGTTTGTGCTCGCTCTAAGACCCCTCATACCCGTCCGTCTGGGACCCTCTTACCCTTGAAACTTCCGGAGCGTCCATGGACTCATTTGTCTATGGACTTCATCACGGACCTTCCTCAGTCGTCAGGGAAGACTGTCATACTGGTGGTTGTTGACAGGTTCAGTAAGATGGCACATTTCATTGCTCTTCCTGCCCTCCCTAATGCTAAAACTCTGGCGCAGGTGTTCATTGGGGAGATTGTGAGACTTCATGGGTTGCCTTCTGATGTGGTGTCAGATAGGGGGTCTCAGTTTGTGTCCAAGTTTTGGAGGGCATTTTGTTTACGTCGGGGGATGCAATTGTCATTTTCCTCGGCTTTTCATCCGCAGACCAATGGTCAGACAGAGCGTCTGAATCAAAGCCTAGAGACTTATCTTCGGTGTTTTGTCTCAGAGAACCAGGAGGACTGGTCTTCTTTCTTGCCTCTGGCAGAGTTCGCTCTTAACAACAGGCGGAGCGAGTCCACTGGTAAGTCCCCGTTTTTTGGGGCATATGGTTTTCATCCCCAGTTTTGTACATTCAATGGGGGGGGGCCCTTCTGGGGTTCCTGAGGAGGAGCGTTTCTCGTCGTCACTTGCTTCAGTGTGGAGAGGTGTATTGAATAATCTGAGTGCTATGGGGAACCGTTATAAACGTATGGCTGATAGGAGGAGAGTTTCTGGTCCAGATCTTAATGTGAACGATCTGGTATGGTTGTCTACCAGGAATATAAAACTTAAAGTTCCCTCCTGGAAGCTGGGCCCCAGATTCATCGGGCCGTACAGGATTAGTTCCATAATTAATCCTGTGGCATTTCGTCTGGACCTCCCTCCTACGTTTAAAATTCATAATGTGTTCCACAAGTCATTACTTAAGAGGTACGTGGCACCAGTCATACCATCACCTCTACCTCCTCCTCCAGTGGTGGTCAATGGTAACTTGGAGTTTCAAGTGTCAAAGATCATTGACTCACGTCTGAATCGCCGGTCCCTTCAGTACTTGGTGCATTGGAAGGGGTATGGTCCAGAGGAGAGGACGTGGGTTCCTGCGTCTGACATTAACGCAGATCGTTTGGTGCGGACCTTCCACAGAACTCACCCGGGCAAACCTGGCCCTGAGGGTCCGGAGGCCCCTCGTAGAAGGGGGGGTACTGTCATGTGTGCATCGCCACGAAGATCGTCGCGGTTGCACATTCTGACTTCTCACAGCTGAGTTGTTGTTTCTTTGTGTTTGGCAGTTAGGGAGTTAATTCTGTCTGTGCTCAGTTCTGGGACTGGGTGCAGTTTCTTCCGGCTGCAATTAATTATTTGTTGATTGGTTTCCTTTAAATCTCTGGTTGTCTGTGTTGGGAGTTGCCAGTGAAATTCTTCATGCAGACCACAGATAGGATTGTATCTGTATAGACTTAAGTTAAAGAGCTCCTTAGTTGTTTTAAGCTCACCTTGCTTAGAGTTTAATATCCCAGATCATTTATGTTCCTTCTGTGTTTGAGTGTGTATGCAAGTCTGTGTTTTCTCCAGTCTGTCTTATATGTCTAATCTGTGTATTTAGCAGAGATCAGCCCATATCCCTTTGGTGGTAATCAGAATCCTTCTTAGGACTGATTACAGGGTTCAGGGACTGATAGGAGACAGGGTTAGGCTGGAGACTTGGACCTCTGAACCATTATCAGTACCTCCAAGGTGAGGGATTAGTTAGGACCCCAGTTTAGGGTCAGGTTAGACCCCCGGTCCTCCTCTTTCCTGTGACAGTGTATCAAGTCCTCAAGATTAACCCTGAGTTCAACGGATATCGTGTCAGGCAAATCTATTCTATATTTACATGCTGATGTTGCTAATCTATATGTTGTATAGAGTGTTGTTCTTTTAAGAATAGTTTACTGACATCGTACACATATCATAAGACCGCGTGACACTCTGCCTGTCATTCTGATGTAGCAGAGCTGGATCGTTGTGGGACACTCGTTACTATGGACTGCGTCGGATAGGTGGTATACTGCTGTTTTTTTTTTTCCATTTTTTTACAGGAGATCGATGGCGTCGCAGCAGGATGAGACTGTAATAAAAGTAATGAAAACTGTGTTGTTTTTTTTATTAAATTAAAAAACTTTTATATGAACATTCACCCGTCCGGGTACATCAACAACTTAACTATTTACATACAGGGACCCTGTCCGGGTTATTTATAATTCTTTGGCAGGGGTGTTCCAGGTACCACCTGGTACTCTTCTGATGCTTGCCAAACATCCGAGACACCAAGGACCACCAGGACCTGATGACGTCGTGTGGCCTGTACAGTCAAGTCGTGACCCGCTATCTGTGTCTGTGTGGCCACCTCTTTCATCTCCCTCCGGGTCTGGAGCCCTATGTCCCGGACTGAACGAACCCCAGGGGGCCTAACAGGCGCCGGGTACGGGCCAGCTATAGTTATCATGTCCATAGCTGGGGCTGCTGAGGAGACCACTGAGGGAGGCTGGGGAGATTTACGGCGTGGGGTGGGCACTTGTGCAGAGGCCTGGATGTGGGAGGCTGAAGGCTCCGAGGGTCTCACAGGTTCCTGACACTCTGGGGAGTAGGGGTCGCACCTGGTAACATTTAGGGTGTACCATCCATTGTAACCCCAGTGTCGGGTGTAAGTCACCAAGTCTCCTGGCAACAGGTCCCTCCCCGGGTGTCCTTCTGGGAGGTGAGTCTCCACGTCCCGCCGGGTCACAAAGACTTCTAAATAAAGTCCAGGCTCCTGGATGAAGCCCCAACCACCTTTCAATTTAAAGCTCCGTACTGCACCCTTACGCCGCGGCTCCCTCAGGGTTCCTTTATCTTTTCTCATCCGGTCCTTATCTGCCCGGTCCTTCTCCAGGTGACGTTGCCGAAGTTTTTGGGATTCTCGCTGCTCCCTTTGTCGCTCTGCTTCCCGCTCCCAACGTCTCCACTCTTCCTCCTGACGCTGGTTGTAATTCTCCTCCAGCATCTCCATGTCTCCACCATCAAACTGCAGCTTATGATGTCCGGTTTGCGGCAGCTCTCCTGGCGCCCCCCAGTCCTGGCGGCGCTCACCTGCGGAGGAAGCAGCCGGCTCTGGAACAGATGACAGTCGGGGCTCCGGTACAGACAGGTAGACCTCTGGTGCCTGCGCGGCCTCCTCCATGAGGACGGGTGTCGCTTCTTCTGTCTCAGCGACGGGGGCAGACAGCGGGATCTGGGGTGCTGCCGGTGCAGAGTTTTTTGCAGGAACGGGTGCCTCCACTGCGACAACGTCAACCGGATCACATTGCAAGGGCTGGGATGCCCGCACGGACTCCTCTACTAGAACGGGTGCCTCACCTTCCGGTACAGACACTTCAGGTAAGAGGGATTGGTGCCGCTCCAAGTTTAGTTTTAGGGCACGCCAGCTGGCTTCCATCCTGGCGACCTCCTCCCGGTGCCGGGCCAGGCCTCTTAGGGTATCCTCCGCTTCTTCCAGCGTAGGAGGGTTTCCAGGCCGGGTGCCCAACGGTGGTTCCGTGGCGATCGGGTCGCTTCCATGGGGGGAGAGCTCTGACTGCTCGATCCCTTCACACTTCTGCTCGTGTCCATTAGCCATCTCTGCCAAGTCACATGTGTCATTAGCATCTGGAGAGGGCCCCTCTTTTGTAGTGAGGCGGGACCTTCGTGTTAGTTTCCGCACACTGAGGAGGATGAGGAGGCGGAACTCAAGAGCTGTGGGGCACGATCTTACATTGCAGTACCATTTAGAGTGGTCGGCCATCGTTTTCACGCCACTGAGTGAGTGTACACCCACGAAGAGCACGCCCTTCTTCTTCACCAGTGCCTCGTCGTGACGCAGATATGGCGGAAAAAATGGCAAATACATTCTCTGATGATTTTAGCAATTCTCAAGCACAAAACCAGTTCAATTCAGGCACACAGGACTCGCTTATAGCGAGCTACAGAATCCTGTTCGTGACGCCCAAGTTGAGTCGCACAGAGCCAGAGGTTTTGGGGGTACTCGGCACCGAGCTCGTCGACTTCTATGGGGTATGTCACGGCTTTACCCGGCAATTGAATCAGAGTCTATTTTACTATGTAGAAGTGTATAAACTATAAATATATGTATATATATATATGTCACAATGACATGTATATATATATATATATATATATATAATGTATTCTATGTGTGTATATTTTGTGTTTACAACGAAAGAAAGGGTTTTTTTTGTTGCGATTTTTTGTTCCCATAGACTTACATTGGACTTCCGGTATCGGAATCGGATATCGACGATATTTAGTGATATCGGCGATACCATTTCGATACGATATTTTTAGATATCGAGCAGTATCGCTCAACACTACTCAACACTAGTGATGATGTTTGCATAGAATACCCAGTTGGGTAAAGTGAGTCAATTGAAATGTGATGTCTTGAAAAGGTTTTATCAAAGGACTGCGTGGCTGTGGACTGTGCAAGCCCAAAAACTTTCATTGTAAATAGTTTGCACTTCGGTGCCCATCTTGGTTTTACATAAAGCCTTAACTACCTCTGAAGAAAAACCCGTATGGTGTGGCCTAGAGTGAGGTCTGCAGCTCAGAAGTCCTGCAGCCTACCCAGGACCCACGTGGGAGGTTTTTGGTGCGGGTCCTCCACAAGAATCTTGTCTTATATATTTATGTGAAAAAATATTTTGATAATTTTCTACTGACCTATGTACAAATTGTAACGTTAAAGAGTCCTTACCTCCCGCAAGGGATGAGTTATATGTTAAATGTTGATCTTATATGCAAAACAAAAATATTTTTCTTTTCTATTTCAGCCCGGGAGTGCTGAGTTTAACCAGGGGGGATGTGTGGCCCAGCTGCGCTTGGTACACGTGTCTTCAGGAGAGTGCACAGATAAGGTAATTGTGCAGCCTGATATTCATTCACATCACACACTTCCAACACTGCCACCAGAGGGCAACTTCGACTATTTAAGTTAGTGTGACGTAGCAGTAGTCAGTCAGTAGAGAGATGAGATGAGACCAGTTTCCTGTCTCAGGACAGAGCAGTTCAGTCTTGGAGGGAGAAGAGAGAAGACTGATTCCTGACAGAGCTCAGGTAGTTCATTTCGTACTGAAGTGGAGGCTAGTACGAGTGGGAAGGAATCACTCTAGCCTAGTCAGAGCTACATTTGAGTCTGAAGCTGTTACTCAGAACAAGCTGCCTGTGTTCCCTATGAACGTGGAAAGTAACTCTCAGAGCGAGCATGAAATCAGTTTGACAGAAGCTCCTGATAGCCACTCTGGACAGAGTCTTTGAAGGAAAGAAGGAAAGGGATTACAGCAGTTGTAACATCGAGGCAACTGAGAACAGGTCAGTGAGCTTGGAAAAACGACTGACAACTACACCTACTGTTACCCGTGCTTATGTTAAGGGCAAGAGCAGGGCGACAGGCGAGTGGAGAAAGAAGGACAAGTGACCAAGGTGACAGATCACTTTCACTTAATTAACCGGACACCGGGGTCTGAAGAATTGCTAGTACTTCACGTCTAGTAATAAGATACACCGGAATCCTTGCTGGACTTCAAGTCACAGAAGGTAGCCCTAAGCGTTGATACGTAACTGGAGTCAGGGAGAACAAGGACTTTTAGCTAGGCCAAGCTTGGAGGACTTCGTTCTTGCCAGCCTCTGAGCATCAGAGACAGAAAAGACTCTACCACAATGTCAGCCGGGCGAAGCTGCTTTAGAAAGAGTTAAACTTGACTTCATGCAAGTTAGGACTCACATACACTTCAAGGAGAAAGGAGGCCTTAAACCTGCTCAGCAATCCCCTGAATGTGCATTCTCCAACCTGACCAGCTTCCCGGGACATACCTGCCAACAACATCAGTAAAGGTATGGAAAGAGACTGAACTGTGTGTGACTGACTTCTTATCCGCACCCTGTACACCATTGACTTTGAGGGAACAGTCCCACCTGTGGGGGACTTAACATCAAGCTGCCTAATAACATCCCCTCAGAAGAATAACCCTGCAGCTCTGGTCTATCTGATCAGAAACCACAGGTGGCGTCACAAACAAATCTTTATAATCCCCTGTAAATATCCCCCATTGCATGACCGCCCAGGGCCACGGACCGAGCTCTACTGCCAGTGACATCCCCCATAGACTCCCATGGGCTCGGTGTCGAGTACCCCATAGCCCTGGTACCCACATGTGGTGCGCGTCAACCACCCGTCGCCTCCATCATTAGTATCTGGTGACCACCCGTCGCCTCCATCATTAGTATCTGGTGACCACCCGTCGCCTCCATCATCAGTATCTGGTGACCACCCGTCGCCTCCATCATTAGTATCTGGTGACCACCCGTCGCCTCCATCATTAGTATCTGGTGACCACCCGTCGCCTCCATCATTAGTATCTGGTGACCACCCGTCGCCTCCATCATCAGTATCTGGTGACCACCCGTCGCCTCCTTCATTAGTATCTGGTGACCACCCGTCGCCTCCATCATTAGTATCTGGTGACCACCCTTCGCCTCCATCATCAGTATCTGGTGACCACCCATCGCCTCCATCATTAGTATCTGGTGACCACCCGTCGCCTCCATCATCAGTATCTGGTGACCACCCGTCACCTCCATCGTTAGTATCTGGTGACCACCCGTCGCCTCCATCATCAGTATCTGGTGACCACCCGTCGCCTCCATCATCAGTATCTGGTGACCACCCGTCGCCTCCATCATCAGTATCTGGTGACCACCCGTCGCCTCCTTCATTAGTATCTGGTGACCACCCGTCGCCTCCTTCATTAGTATCTGGTGACCACCCTTCGCCTCCATCATCAGTATCTGGTGACCACCCATCGCCTCCATCATTAGTATCTGGTGACCACCCGTCGCCTCCATCATTAGTATCTGGTGACCACCCGTCGCCTCCTTCATTAGTATCTGGTGACCACCCGTCGCCTCCATCATTAGTATCTGGTGACCACCCGTCGCCTCCATCATTAGTATCTGGTGACCACCCGTCGCCTCCATCACCGGTACTGGTGACCGCTAGTGATGAGCGAGTATACTCGTTACTCGGGTGATCTCCGAGTATTTTGGCGTGCTCTGAGATTCAGTTTTCGTCTCCTCAGCTGCATGATTTATGGCTGCTGGACAGCCTGATTACATGTGAGGAATGCCTGCTTGCTAGGGAATTACTACATGTATTCAGCCTGTCTACAAGTTGCAAA
Organism: Oophaga sylvatica; assembly: GCA_033576555.1. Classification (NCBI taxonomy): domain Eukaryota; kingdom Metazoa; phylum Chordata; class Amphibia; order Anura; family Dendrobatidae; genus Oophaga; species Oophaga sylvatica. The sequence continues at coordinate 98,371,444 of JARQOD010000007.1, read as the reverse complement.
TCATGCAGCTGAGACCAACGAAAACTAAATTTCCGAGCACGTCAAAATAGTCGGAGATCACCTGAGCATGCTCGGGGAGACCCAAGCAACGATGCTACTCGCCCATCACTAGTGACCACCCGTCGCCTCCATTGGTACTGGTGACCGCCTAACAACTTCTTCACCAGTATCTAGTAACTGTCCGTCTGCTCCATCATCACTACCTGTGACCGCATGCCGCCTCCATCATCTGTCCATAGATTGATAGATAACGTGTCTAAGACACTACAAAAGCAGAAATGTTTATTTTTCCATTTTTTTGCTTTATTGTATTATATTTTTCAAAATAGTTTTATTTTTTTAATTTACCCAAAATTTTATTCTAACTAATTGGGGAAAACACATATTTTCCCACAGTGGAGATATTGATAAGAAACCAGTAATGTCAAAAATACTTTTCACACTCTTCCATATTTTCTAAATGAAAGTGCTTACATTATGTAGACACAGGAAAGATATATATCTTTGTACCATGTTAAAATGTATCAACCACTGAAGACTCTCAAATCTGAATACTTTACATTATATAGAACATGAAACTCAAGAACTTTAAAAAAAATTCATTTGTGAAAATAAAGTGGATGAGAAAACCTTCATTATTTGATAACCCCCTGCAGGATCTGGGAGGCCATTATTTAAGTTGAACTTTGATGTGGTCATAGATCAGCTCAGGAGGATTCGGTAGAAAAGAGATCAGTATTAGAGACCAGACTGAGCTCAGTGATGGGGAACAGGAGCATTGTTACTCTCCGTCAAAGGCTGTCGACATCATAGGTGGAACCTTCCTAGGTTTTGGAAGATTAGTAGAACCTCACTGCAATATTCCTTTATAGCCCCCAAAATATGGTCAATGTACTGAATTGTGTCTGACTTGTATGGATCTTTCCTTCCAGCTACCTCCAACCCTGTAGATGGCGGCTCGGTGTGTGGATCTCCGCAGGTCACCAGCCGCATAGTTGGTGGCACAGATGCTGTAGAAGGAGAATGGCCGTGGCAAGTCAGTCTGATTCACAAAGTGCTAAACAAATATTACCATTTATGTGGAGGCTCCCTGATCGCCCCTCAGTGGGTGCTGACCACTGCCCATTGCTTGAATGAGTAAGTTCTAGCTTATTCTCTCTGAAGACCTCTGTTTTGCTGTATGATTTGTCTTTTTCTTCTTCTTTTTTATTTATTATAAGTAAATATATGTATATATATATATATATTATTACTATTATTATTATTTATTTCTATAGCACCATTGATTCCATGGTGCTGTACATGAGAAGGGGTTACATACAGATTACAGGTATCACTTACAGTAAACTAACAATGACAGACTGATAGAGAGGGGAGAGGACCCGCCCTTTCGGGCTTACATTCTACAGGATGGTGGGGAAGGAGACAGCAGGTTGGGGGGTCGCAGCAGTTCCGGTGTTGGTTGAGGCGATATCTCCGGTAGTGGTGAGGAGGCAGCGGGGTCATTGCAGGCTGTAAGCTTTCCTGAAGAGATGGGTTTTCAGGTTCCGTCTGAAGGATCCGAATGTGGTTGATAGTCGGACGTGTTGGGGCAAAGAATTCCAGAGGATGGGGGATATTCAGGAGAAGTCTTGGAGGCGGTTGGGTGAGGAGCGAATAAATGTGGAGGAGAGAAGGATGTCTTGGGAGGATCGGAGATTACGTGAGGGAAGATATCGGGAGATTAGTTCAGAGATATATGGGGGAGACAGGTTATACAGTCATGGCCAAAAGTTTTGAGAATGACACAAATATTATATTTTCACATGATCTGCTGCCCTCTGGTTTTTATGTGTGTTTGACAGATGTTTTTATCACAGACAGAAAATATAATTGTAAACATATGAGTAACAAAAGCTTATATTGACAGTTAGAATGAGTTAATGCAGCAAGTCAATATTTGCAGTGTTGACCCTTCTTCTTCAGGACCTCTGCAATTCTCACTGGCATGCTCTCAATCAACTTCTGGACCAAATCCTGACTGATAGCAGTCCGTTCTTGCACAATCAATGCTTTCATTTTGTCAGAATTTTTAGGTTTTTGTTTGTCCACCCGTCTCTTGATGATTGACCACAAGTTCTCAATGGGATTAAGATCTGGGGAGTTTCCAGGCCATGGACCAAAATCTCTATGTTTTGTTCCCTGAGCCATTTAGTTATCACCTTTGCTTTATGGCAAGGTGCTCCATCATGCTGGAAAAGCCATTGTTGATCGCCAAACTGCTCTTGGAGGGTTGGGAGAAGTTGCTCTTGGAGGACATTCTGGTACCATTCTTTATTCATGGCTGTGTTTTTAGGCAAGACTGTGAGAGAGCCGATTCCCTTGGCTGAGAAGCAACCCCACACATGAATGGTTTCAGGATGCTTAACAGTTGGCATGAGACAAGACTGGTGGTAGCGCTCACCTTGTCTTCTCCGAATGAGGCGTTTTCCTAATGTCCCAAACAATCGAAAAGGGGATTCATCAGAGAAAATAACTTTACCCCAGTCCTCAGCAGTCCACTGCCTGTACCTTTTGCAGAATATCAGTCTGTCCATGATGTTTTTTTCTGAAGAGAAGTGACTTCTTTGCTGCCCTCCTTGAGACCAGGCCTTGCTCCAAGAGTGCACTCACACCTGCCTGCTGCCATTCCTGAGCAAGCTCTGCACTGCTGGTAGCCCGATCCCGCAGCTGAAACACTTTTAAGAGACGGTCCTGGCGCTTGCTGGTCTTTCTTGGGCGCCCTGGAGCCTTTTTGGCAACAATGGAACCTCTCTCCTTGAAGTTCTTGATGATGTGATAGATTGTTGACTGAGGTGCAATCTTTCTAGCTGCGATACTCTTCCCTGTTAGGCCATTTTTGTGCATTGCAATGATGACTGCATGTGTTTCTTTAGAGATAACCATGGTTAACAGAAGAGAAACAATGATGCCAAGCACCAGCCTCCTTTTAAAGTGTCCAGTGGTGTCATTCTTACTTAATCATGACAGATTGATCTCCAGCCATGTCCTCATCAACACCCACACCTGTGTTACTGGAGCAATCACTGAAAAGAGGTTAGCTGGTCCTTTTAAGGCAGGGCTGCAATGATGTTGAAATGTGTTTTGGGGGATAAAGTTCATTTTCTAGCCAAATATTGACTTTGCAAGTAATTGCTGTTAAGCTGATCACTCTTTATAACATTCTGGAGTATATGCAAATTGCCATTAGAAAAAGTGAAGCAGTAGACTTTGTAAAAATTAATATTTGTGTCATTTTCAAAACTTTTGGCCATGACTGTAGATGGCCTTGTAGGTCAGTATGAGTAATTTGAATTGGATACGCTGAGGGAATGGGAGCCAGTGAAGAGATTTGCAGAGGGGAGAAGTGGAGGAGTAGCGAGGAGAGAGATGAATTAGTCGGGCAGCAGAGTTAATGATGGACTAGAGAGGTGCAAGGGTGTTAGCAGGGAGGCCACAGAAAAGGATGTTGCAGTAGTCGAGACAGGAGATGATGAGGGCGTGCACAAGCATTTTAGTAGAGTGAGGGTTGAGGAAGGGACGGATTCTGGAAATATTTTTGAGCTGGAGGCGGCAGGAGGTGGAGAGAGTGTGGATGTGCGGTTTGAAGGACAGTGCAGAGTCAAGGGTTACTCCAAGGCAGCGGACCTGCAGTACAGGGGAAAGAGTGATGTTGTCAATTGTTATAGATAGGTCAGGTAAGAAAGATCTGTGAGATGGGGAAAGATGATGAGTTCAGATTTGTCCACATTCAGTTTGAGGAAGTGAGAGGAGAAGGAGGATATGGCTGATAGACACTCCGGGATTCTGGACAGCAGAGAGGTGACATCTGGGCCAGAGAGGTAGATCTGAGTATTATTGGCATAAAGGTGGTACTGGAATCCGTGGGACTTTATGAGTTGCCCCAGGCCAAGTGTATAGATTGAGAAGAGTAGGGGTCCTAGAACCGAGCCTTGGAGGACTCCAACAGAGAGAGGGTGGATGAGGAGGTAGTGTGGGAGTGGGAGACGCTGAATGTGCGGTTGGAGAGGTATGAGGAGATCCAGGATAGGGTCTTTGATGCCAAAGGAAGAGAGGATCTGTAGTATGAGACAGTGGTCAACTGTGTCGAAAGCAGAGGACAGGTCTAGAAGGAGGAGTATAGAGTATTGTCCATTCGCTTTGGCTGTAAGTAGGTCGTTAGTAATTTTGGTCAGGGCTGTCTCAGTAGAGTGATGGGGGCGGAAACCAGAGTGTAGATTGTCAAAGAGCAGGTTAGATGAGAGATGGGAGGAAAGTTCAGCGTGGACATGCTTCTCCAGGAGTTTGGAAGCGAATGGGAGCAGCGATATTGGGCGATAGCTGGACATAGTGGCTGGGTCGAGGGTTGGCTTTTTGAGAATAGGCGTGATTGTGGCATGTTTGAAAGCAGAAAGGAAGGTACCGGAAGTTAGTGATAGGTTGAAGAGGCGGGTTAGTGATGGGATAAGAGTGGTGGCGAGATTGGGGAGGAGGTGGGATGGGATGGGGTCGAGTGCACAAATGGTGAGGCGTGATTTGGAGAGAAGATGAGCAGGCTCCCCTTCCGTGATGTTGGATAAGGAGGTCACGGAGTTTGGGCATTGTTCAGGTATACAAAGGGGTTGCGGTGGTTGAATAATAAAGACTTGCCGTGTTTGGTCTATCTTGTTTTTGAAGTGCATGGCTAAGTCCTCAGCAGAGATGAGGGAGGTAGGAGGGGCAGTGGTGGGCGGAGGAGGGAGGTCGGAGGGGCAGTGGTGGGTGGAGGAGGGAGTTAAAAGTATTGAACAATTGTTTGGAGTTGTGGGATAAGGAAGATACAAGGGATGTAAAGTAGGCCTGTTTAGCAGAGGTGAGGGCAGATTTGAATGCAAGTGTTGCTTGTTTGAGTGCAGTAAAGTCGTCTTGTGAATGCGTTTTCTTCTAGCACCGTTCAGCAATTCTGGATGCTTGCCGAAGCTTTTTATTGGTGTTATTGTGCCAGGGTTGTCTATTGATTTGTCGCACTCTGTTATGCATGACAGGGGTGACCGAGTTCATGGCTGATTCAAGAGTGGCATTGTAGAAACTAGTGGCAGTGTCTGTGTCGTCGAGTGAAAATATGGAGGACAGTGGTAGGATAGAGTCAGAGAGTGAGTGAGTGTCTAGATGTGCAAGGTTTCTGCGGGGGTGCGCGTGTTGCTGGACATGGGTAACAGGTGAGGAGGACAGGGATGAGAAAGAGAGTAGATGATGGTCAGATAGAGGGAGAGCGGAGGTTGTGAAGTTAGATAGGGAGCAGAGGCGGGCGAAGACCAGGTCTAATGTGTGTCCGTCTGTGTGGGTGGCTGAGGAGGACCACTTGGTAAGTCCAAAGGATGAAGTAAGGGCCAGGAGTTTGGAAGCTGCCGACTGGTGGGTGTCAATGGGGATGTTGATATCACCCATGATGATGGTGGGAATGTCAGCAGAGAGAAAGTGAAGGAGCCATGTAGAGAATTGGTCCATGAAGGCAGTGGTTTGGCCCGGAGGTCGGTATATGACGGCCACTTGGAGGTTGGAGGGAGAGTAGATGCGGATAGAGTGGACTTCAAAAGAGGGGAGGACAAGGGAGGGAAGAGGTGGGATTGGGTTGAAAGTGCAGTTGGAAGAAAGAAGAATGCCCACTCCTCCACCATGTCTGTTGCTAGGGCGAGGAGTGTGGGTGTCACGACGTATAACAGATATATTCAATGATAGTAACCTATATCTAATGTGACATCATTCTATATTTCATATAATAGAGAAAATCAACATGTATACATAGTATCTGCCAGCAATGTCTTACCTGACATAATATCCTATGTATTGTGGGTCAATACTGTGTACGTGTCACGCTGTCTCTGGATTGAGATGGACCGGGTCTATGCTGACCCTGAACTGGGGTCCTGACTAGTCCCTCTACCTGGAGGTACTGTTAATGGTACAGAGGTCCAGGCCGCCAGCGTAACCCTGTCTCCTGTAGATCCCTGACCACTGTAATCTAGTCCTGAGAAGGACCCTGATTACCACCACAGGGAATGGGCAGGTCACAGCTTACACACAGTCTAAGACAAACGAGACAGACAAGGGGTAAAGGAAACACAGCCTTGCATACAAAACTTCCACTACAGAGGAACACAAAAGGTTAAGGAGATAAACAATAAGCGAGGAGAGGAAAAACCACAACAGGCACTCTTAGCTTAAGTCTTCTCAGAAACGATCCGCTCTGCTGGTCTGAATGAATGCTTTCACCGGCAACTTCCCCAGTAGACCAGCAGGTATAAGAAGGAAGCTAATTAACAAAACATCAATCGCAGCTGGCGAGGCTGGTCAGTCCAGCACCGAGAGAGAAAGAATTAACTCCCTCAGTGCCGAAAAACACCCAGCACCAGAAACTCAGCTGTGCGAAGTCAGGGTGTGTAATCGCGACGATCTCCGCCGCGACACACCCGTGACAGTGGGTGAATTGGAGGCCGCCATAGCATAGTGCAGCAGGGGAGGCGGTGTCATAGGGTGTCAGCCATGTTTAAGTGAGGCCAAGGAAGGAAAAATTTTGAGAGGCAAAGAGGTCGTGAATCACATGGAGTTTATTGCAGATGGAGCGGGCATTCCAGAGTGATCCAGAGAGAGGGAGCTGAGTGGTGGGCGTCAAGGGCACATATTTGAGGTTGGAAAGATTTTGAGTGTTGATATTGGATTGGGAGCGATAGAAGGGGTAATAATGGAAGGTATGAGCTGTGGGGGTCCTGGATTGGGAGATATGTCGCCAGCAGTGAGGAGAAGCAGAGAGAGGCAGAGCAGGTGGGAGAAGGAGAGTGGGCGATTCCCAAGCATCCCAAGACCTCCTTCGTCTGTCCACCAACCGCCCTGTGGAACCTTATTCTGGTGGACTATGGTGGAAACCGCAGCGATCCACTACTTACACAGCCTGCAATTCACATAATAACCAGTGGGAGGACACGAGTAGACACCTATAGCATAACCATCTCCCAGCAGAGTTCTGGAAATAAATGTTTTCATTTAAAGTTGCTTATCTCATGATCTCAGGATGTGCCAAGAAGAAAGGTAGGAGGATAAAATCTGGACCTCTACAATCCCCATGCATATGGACAGTACATAATGACTATGTAGTTGGGTGCTGTCTGGTCTCATGGATTGAGATACGATGACAGATCCTCAGTCTTTGTAACCTCTGATCATTTTCTCTTCTCCACAGTGATTCTTCAGTTTCAAACTTTGTGGTGCGTCTGGGCACCTACAAGCTCCTAGTCGATGAATCTAATACAGTCGATAGTTATGTGTCAAGAATTATAGTTTATCCCTCGTACTCAACTACAACAAACAAAGGAGACATCGCTCTGGTGAAGCTCTCCAGTCCGGTCAACTACACCAACTACATCCTGCCCATCTGCCTGCTCGCCGCCTCCGTCTCCTTCCCCTGCGGCACTGGCTGCTGGGTCACCGGCTGGAGACACTGCATCGGGAGGTGAGGACAGAGATGATTTGTATGATGGGGGTGATTGGAGTAATAACAATAATGATGACAACCAACATAATAATGATTGTGCTAAAAAGAAATAATAGATAGATACTGAAAGAGTCATAAAACCTGGGATAATCATGAGAATAGGTCGATCTGCACCACCATTGTCCACGATGACGTGCATGATTGGAATAATGAGAATGACGGGAATGATGTGAATAACGATGATCACATGAATTATAAAACCTGCGATGATCCTTAGAAAAAGCCCTGATATGGAGAACCTTGCCATAATTGAACACAGAGAATCTGCTATGACCTGGATGTTGATGGCTGCTCCAGTTATGTCCGGGACGATACATGGGCAGATCTACATGATCTGAGAAGGTAGAACGTGTGGAGAACACAAGTAATGGAGTAATGTGACTTGTTTCCTTCTCAGTGAGCCTGACTTCCCCGCTGACGCTTCAGAAGGTGATCATCCCACTGATCGACCACAAGACGTGTGACTCGCTGTATCACATAGACTCACAGACCAGCGGCTCTGTTACCATAGTGTATGACACCATGATATGTGCCGGATATTCCAAAGAAGGGAAAGACTCCTGCCAGGTGACTGGCCGATGTCGGACTCTTTATAGATTGCACGCAGATAGTCTATATACTAGCGCACATGAACGACTTTCCATATGTATCAGAGGTCCATGTGAAAAAGAAAAATCACAGTATGCAGCCATGATTAGTGGAAAAACTGCTCTTGGAGCTGCACTTGGCCCCACTGAATGGTCCATGCACGGTAACGTTATTTTGACCGTAGACTTACAGTTTTGTGCACAAGTTAAAGTGGTTGTTGTGCTTAGAAACAATATTTCAAAGCCCCCCATAAAGTCTGATGAGTCCCAAGTCTGCACTACGTCTTATTTAAGCAGAGCAGAGAGTGTCAACGAGAAATGTCTTTCCCTGGAAGAGGCGGACTGTCCACGTATTGTATGAATAGCCTTTCAATAGTCACCAAGTGGATCTTTTATTTCCAAGGAACGGCACTGTAGGGGATTAAAGGGTTTCATGGGACATTGTTATTGGTAGAATTTCAGCTAAATTGTAATGCCAGGCACAGCTGTGCCATCCGGCTGCCGCAGCCCCTTCCGTTAGATCATCAATGGGGGTGTCGGTTTTGATATCTCCATTGATCTGGTAACAATGGCTTCTTCTGTCTTTGGGATTATAAAAAGTGGAGAATCTCTTTATTCCAATGTGGTGGAAAATGCATACCTTTACCTGCTTGCTGAACTTTGCAGTTTATCTATACTTGTACTAAGCCCATAGATGTTGTCTTTCAAGGAGACTCCGGAGGACCTCTTGTAATGATAAGTGAAAATATCATTATAACTTTTTCGGGGCATTCCATGTTGCAGTCTGGGACACTGTCCGTCTCCTTCCCCCGACCCTGCAGTTGCAGGGCTCTTTCTCTCTCCCTAGCCTAACTGCAGCTCACTCCTTCCTTTCGTCCCCACCTCAGGAGTTTCTTTGTCTCCAAGCCGTTTTTTTCCTTTCCTATTATGTAAAGGAGGAGCTGCTGTTCTGTAACGTTCTTCCATCAGGCGTCGTTACCATGGTACTGGTGAATTCGTAAGTACAACAGAACCAGAGATATAAAATACTCTGGTGCACAGTGGACTATCTCACCCAAGTTTGGGCTCATTGGAACACTAATTTCAGAATAAGATCACTGATAGGTCTGCCATTATTCTGTTAAGTTCTCAAGCCAAGTTATGGTCATTATACGTTTCCAGAGCTTAAAACTGTAACTTCGAGCTATGGGAGGTGGCCAGAAAACCAGCCTCTTTTGTGAGGTCACAAGCCAGGGGTATAAGTCTGCAAACTAGCCCCCCCTGGTCAATCTAGCTGGAGATGACCTGACTGAAAGAACTCCAAATGAACTATGATGTGTGGCTCCTCCCCCAGCCAGACTTGCCTGCAATGATCTAAGTAGATCTAAGTAAAATGTGAGTTTTTCACCTTTAACCCTGTTTTTATTTTAATTGCATTGTACATAATTGTATTGTCTCAGATTGTTACATCTTTTTATACTGCATAAACACTGCCTGCATTTTAGGAATAATCATATAAAATTATTAGTTTGGTTTTCCTGCTCTATAAATGAATTAGCACATGCCTGAAGTAACTACGCTACTAATTTGGGGTTGCTACGGACCCTCTTGATAAATTGTTCATTAAGAAAATCGTAGCTGGTGGCTGCTAAAAAGAAGGGGTGTAAAGTGTTGACCTATTGGGTGGCGTTGGCAGTGATGAGCAGGTTTTATAAGTGTATTGCCTGGCTGCGGCCCGGAGTAATTATATTTTCCTCACTACAGCGTGCCCAATAGCCAGCACATATCCAAGTGGCCCGTCTGGCGACTAATTATCCTAGGTGCAGTTCCCTGACTGACCTGAGGGTAAGGGGGGGGCACCAGAGAGCTGCAAGTTCCTAAGTGGACGTGGGATAATTATAAATCCCTGCAGATTATTCCTGACACATTGGGTCGGACGGCAGCAGCCATCGTGTGTGTGTTTTATCGTCACATTGGTGGCAGTGGTGGGATCACAAGCCGTGATACCCCGGGCTACCATGTGGCGGTCAGTGTGCCGTTCATCACATTGGTGGCAGCGGTGGGATCACAAGCCGTGATAACCCAGGCTACGGTGTGGCGGTCAGTGTGCCGTTCATCACATTGGTGGCAGCGGTGGGATGATCCGATGGTCCAAAAGCTGTGGGCCTCACCTGTAGTTCTCGTGCCTAAAAAGGATCAGACCACACGGTTCTGCGTGGACTACAGGGGGCTCAACGCCATCACTACCTCTGATGCGCACCCAATGCCACGCATCGAGGATCTGCTGGAGAGGTTGGCGAATGCAAAGTACATATCCATCATGGATTTAAGCCGGGGATACTGGCAGATTCCCCTGAGCCCTGCGGCGCAGGAGAGATCCACCTTTATCACCCCTTTTGGACTGTACGAGTCCACGGTCATGCCTTTTGGCATGAAGAATGCCCCTGCCACTTTTCAGCAGATGGTCAACCACCTGCTTCAGGGACTGGAGAAGTACGCTGTGGCGTACCTGGACGACACTGCCATCTTCAGTTCCACCTGGGAGGAACACCTTCAGCATCTCCAGGAGGTGCTCATACGTATTCACCAGGCAGGTCTGACCATCAAGCCGGGAAAATGCCAGATGGGCATGAGGTAGGTCCACTACCTGGGGCACCGGGTAGGTGGGGGTTCCATGAGTCTAGAGCCAGAGAAAGTGGACGCGATCATGTCCTGGCCCACTCCCAGGACCAAGAAGCAGGTGATGTCCTTCCTGGGCACTGCAGGGTACTATAGGCGGTTCGTACAGAACTATAGCGCCATTGCAAAACCCTTGACGGACCTCACCAAGGGTGGTCTACCCCAAACAGTCAATGGACAGATGGCTGTGAGGCGGCATTCCGAGCTTTAAAAACAGCCCTGTGCAGCTCTCCAGTGTTGAAAGCCGTCGACAGCAGTCGGCATTCCTGGTACAGACCGACGCCAGCAAATTTGGCCTCGGTGCTGTACTCAGCCAGGTCGATTCGGGGAACCAGGAGCACCCCGTGTTGTACCTGAGCCGGAAACTTCTGCCGAGGGAAGTGGCATACTCCACCATCTAGAAGAGTGCCTGGCCATGGTATGGGCACTGCAGCGTTTGCAGCCCTACCTGTATGGGCGCACCTTCACGGTGGTCACCGACCACAACCCTCTGAGCTGGCTGCACACAGTGTCCGGAACCAACGGAAGGTTACTACGCTGGAGCCTTGCCCTACAGCAGTACGACTTTACTGTACAACACAAAAATGGCAGGGAACATGGAAATGCTGATGGGTTGTCCCGCCGGGGAGAACCCACTGAAGTGCGCATGGCGGATTACCGACAGGTCATGCCTCCTTAGCGCACTCTAAAGGAGGGAGGTGTAATGATAAGTGAAAATAACATTCATAACTTTTTCGGGGCATTCCATGTTGCAGTTTGGGACACTGTCCATCCCCTTCCCCTGACCCTGCAGTTGCAGGGCTCTTTCTCTCTCTCCCTAAACCAAGTGCAGCTCACTCCTTCCTTTCGCCCCCCACCTCAGGAATTTCTTTGTCTTCAAGCCGGCTTTCTCCTTTCCTACCCTATAAAGGAGTAATCTAATCATCTGTTCAAAACACGGTGTGAGCTTATGACAGAGACACGGGAGCTGCTGTTCTGTAACGTGCTTCCATCAGGCGTTGTTACCATGGTACTGGTGAATTCGTAAGTACAACGGAACCAGAGATATGAAATACTCTGGTGCACAGTGGACTATCTCACCCAGTTTGGGCTCATTGGAACACTAATTTCAGAATAAGATCACTGATAGGTCTGCCATTATTCTGTTAAGTTCTCAAGCCAAGTTATGGTCATTATACGTTTCCAGAGCTTAAAACTGTAACTTCGAGCTATGTGAGGTGGCCAGAAAACCAGCCTCTTTTGTGAGGTCACAAGCCAGGGGTATAAGTCTGCAAACTAGCCCCCCCTGGTCAATCTAGCTGGAGATGACCTGACTGAAAGAACTCCAAATGAACTATGATGTGTGGCTCCTCCCCAGCCAGATTTGCCTGCAATGATCTAAGTACCATGTGAGTTTCTCACCTTTAACCCTGTTTTTATTTTAATTGCATTGTACATAATTGTATTGTCTCAGCTTGTTACATCTTTTTATACTGTATAAACACTGCCTGCATTTTAGGAATAATCATATAAAATTATTAGTTTGGTTTTCCTGCTCTATAAATGAATTAGCACATGCCTGAAGTAACTACGCTACTAATTTGGGGTTGCTACGGACCCTCTTGATAAATTGTTCATTAAGAAAATCGTAGCTGGTGGCAGCTAAAAAAAAGGGGTGTAAAGTGTTGACCTATTGGGTGGCGTTGGCAGTGATGGAGCGGGTTTTATAAGTGTATTGCCTGGCTGCGGCCCGGAGTAATTATATTTTCCTCACTACAGCGTGCCCAATAGCCAGCACATATCCAAGTGGCCCGTCTGGCGACTAATTATCCTAGGTGCAGTTCCCTGACTGACCTGAGGGTAAGGGGGGGGCACCAGAGAGCTGCAAGTTCCTAAGTGGAAGTGGGATAATTATAAATCCCTGCAGATTATTCCTGACACATTGGGTCGGACGGCAGCAGCCATCGTGTGTGTGTTGTTTATATCCCGTCACATTGGTGGCAGTGGTGGGATCACAAGCCGTGATACCCCGGGCTACCATGTGGCGGTCAGTGTGCCGTTCATCACATTGGTGGCAGCGGTGGGATGATCCGATGGTCCAAAAGCGTGTGGCCCACCTGTAGTTCTCGTGCCTAAAAAGGATCAGACCACACGGTTTTGCGTGGACTACAAGGGGCTCAACGCCATCACTACCTCTGATGCGCACCCAATGCCACACATCGAGGATCTGCTGGAGAGGTTGGCGAATGCAAAGTACATATCCATCATGGATTTAAGCCGGGATACTGGCAGATTCCCCTGAGCCCTGCGGCGCAGGAGAGATCCGCCTTTATCACCCCTTTTGGACTATACGAGTCCACGGTCATGCCTTTTGGCATGAAGAATGCCCCTGCCACTTTTCAGCAGATGGTCAACCACCTGCTTCAGGGACTGGAGAAGTACACTGTGGCGTACCTGGACGACACTGCCATCTTCAGTTCCACCTGGGAGGAACACCTTCAGCATCTCCAGGAGGTGCTCATACGTATTCACCAGGCAGGTCTGACCATCAAGCCGGGAAAATGCCAGATGGGCATGAGGTAGGTCCACTACCTGGGGCACCGGTAGGTGGGGGTTCCATGAGTCTAGAGCCAGAGAAAGTGGACGCGATCATGTCCTGGCCCACCCCAGGACCAAGAAGCAGGTGATGTCCTTCCTGGGCACTGCAGGGTACTATAGGCGGTTAGTACAGAACTATAGCGCCATTGCAAAACCCTTGACGGACCTCACCAAGGGTGGTCTACCCCAAACAGTCAACTGGACAGATGGCTGTGAGGCGGCATTCCGAGCTTTAAAAACAGCCCTGTGCAGCTCTCCAGTGTTGAAAGCCGTCGACAGCAGTCGGCCATTCCTGGTACAGACCGACGCCAGCAAATTTGGCCTCGGTGCTGTACTCAGCCAGGTCGATTCGGGGAACCAGGAGCACCCCGTGTTGTACCTGAGCCGGAAACTTCTGCCGAGGGAAGTGGCATACTCCACCATCTAGAAGGAGTGCCTGGCCATGGTATGGGCACTGCAGCGTTTGCAGCCCTACCTTATGGGCGCACCTTCACTGTGGTCACCGACCACAACCCTCTGAGCTGGCTGCACACAGTGTCCGGAACCAACGGAAGGTTACTACGCTGGAGCCTTGCCCTACAGCAATACGACTTTACTGTACAACACAAAAATGGCAGCGAACATGGAAATGCTGATGGGTTGTCCCGCCGGGGAGAACCCACTGAAGTGCGCATGGCGGATTACCGACAGGTCATGCCTCCTTAGCGCACTCTAAAGGAGGGAGGTGTAATGATAAGTGAAAATAACTTTCATAACTTTTTCGGGGCATTCCATGTTGCAGTTTGGGACACTGTCCATCCCCTTCCCCCGACCCTGCAGTTGCAGGGCTCTTTCTCTCTCCCTAAACCAAGTGCAGCTCACTCCTTCCTTTCGCCCCCCACCTCAGGAATTTCTTTGTCTTCAAGCCGGCTTTCTCCTTTCCTACCCTATAAAGGAGTAATCTAATCATCTGTTCAAAACACGGTGTGAGCTTATGACAGAGACACGGGAGCTGCTGTTCTGTAACGTGCTTCCATCAGGCGTCGTTACCATGGTACTGGTGAATTCGTAAGTACAACGGAACCAGAGATATGAAATACTCTGGTGCACAGTGGACTATCTCACCCGAGTTTGGGCTCATTGGAACACTAATTTCAGAATAAGATCACTGATAGGTCTGCCATTATTCTGTTAAGTTCTCAAGCCAAGTTATGGTCATTATACGTTTCCAGAGCTTAAAACTGTAACTTCGAGCTATGTGAGGTGGCCAGAAAACCAGCCTCTTTTGTGAGGTCACAAGCCAGGGGTATAAGTCTGCAAACTAGCCCCCCCTGGTCAATCTAGCTGGAGATGACCTGACTGAAAGAACTCCAAATGAACTATGATGTGTGGCTCCTCCCCAGCCAGATTTGCCTGCAATGATCTAAGTACCATGTGAGTTTCTCACCTTTAACCCTGTTTTTATTTTAATTGCATTGTACATAATTGTATTGTCTCAGCTTGTTACATCTTTTTATACTGTATAAACACTGCCTGCATTTTAGGAATAATCATATAAAATTATTAGTTTGGTTTTCCTGCTCTATAAATGAATTAGCACATGCCTGAAGTAACTACGCTACTAATTTGGGGTTGCTACGGACCCTCTTGATAAATTGTTCATTAAGAAAATCGTAGCTGGTGGCAGCTAAAAAAAAGGGGTGTAAAGTGTTGACCTATTGGGTGGCGTTGGCAGTGATGGAGCGGGTTTTATAAGTGTATTGCCTGGCTGCGGCCCGGAGTAATTATATTTTCCTCACTACAGCGTGCCCAATAGCCAGCACATATCCAAGTGGCCCGTCTGGCGAGTAATTATCCTAGGTGCAGTTCCCTGACTGACCTGAGGGTAAGGGGGGGGGGCGCCAGAGAGCTGCAAGTTCCTAAGTGGAAGTGGGATAATTATAAATCCCTGCAGATTATTCCTGACACATTGGGTCGGACGGCAGCAGCCATCGTGTGTGTGTTTTATCGTCACATTGGTGGAAGCGGTGGGATCACAAGCCACGATACCCCGGGCTACCATGTGGCGGTGTGTGTGCCGTTCATTACATTGGTGGCAGCGGTGGGATCACAAGCCGTGATACCCCGGGCTACCATGTGGCGGTCAGTGTGCAGTTCATCACATTGGTGGCAGCGGTGGGATGATCCGATGGTCCAAAAGCACATGGGCCTCACCTGTAGTTTTCGTGCTTAAAAAGGATCAGACCACCCGGTTCTGCGTGGACTACAGGGGGCTCAATGCCATCACTACCTCTGATGCGCACCCAATGCCACACATCGAGGATCTGCTGGAGAGGTTGGCGAATGCAAAGTACATATCCATCATGGATTTAAGCCAGGGATACTGGCAGATTCCCCTGAGCCCTGCGGCGCAGGAGAGATCCGCCTTTATCACCCCTTTTGGACTGTATGAGTCCACGGTCATGCCTTTTGGCATGAAGAATGCCCCTGCCACTTTTCAGCAGATGGTCAACCACCTGCTTCAGGGACTGGAGAAGTACGCTGTGGCGTACCTGGACGACACTGCCGTCTTCAGTTCCACCTGGGAGGAACACCTTCAGCATCTCCAGGAGGTGCTCATGCTTATTCACCAGGCAGGTCTGACCATCAAGCCGGGAAAATGCCAGATGGGCATGAGGGAGGTCCACTACCTGGGGCACCGGGTAGGTGGGGGTTCCATGAGTCTAGAGCCAGAGAAAGTGGACGCGATCATGTCCTGGCCCACCCCCAGGACCAAG
Organism: Oophaga sylvatica; assembly: GCA_033576555.1. Classification (NCBI taxonomy): domain Eukaryota; kingdom Metazoa; phylum Chordata; class Amphibia; order Anura; family Dendrobatidae; genus Oophaga; species Oophaga sylvatica. The sequence goes on along the minus strand of JARQOD010000007.1, from coordinate 98,355,320 downwards.
AAGCAGGTGATGTCCTTCCTGAGCACTGCAGGGTACTATAGGCGGTTCGTACAGAACTATAGCGCCATTGCAAAACCCTTGACGGACCTCACCAAGGGTGGTCTACCTCAAACAGTCAACTGGACAGATGGCTGTGAGGCGGCATTCCGAGCTTTAAAAACAGCCCTGTGCAGCTCTCCAGTGTTGAAAGCCGTCGACAACAGTCGGCCATTCCTGGTACAGACCGACGCCAGCGAATTTGGCCTCAGTGCTGTACTCAGCCAGGTCGATTCGGGGAATCAGGAGCACCCCGTGTTGTACCTGAGCCGGAAACTTCTGCCGAGGGAAGTGGCATACTCCACCATCGAGAAGGAGTGCCTGGCCATGGTATGGGCATTGCAGCATTTGCAGCCCTACCTGTATGGGCGCACCTTCACGGTGGTCACCGACCACAACCAGGGCCGGTGTCAGCACCCGGCACACCCGGGCAAGTGTCGGGACCCTGAGCAGGCGGGGGGGCCCACTCGCAGTCTGGCACCCCCGCGCCCGTTAGCGGAGGAGAGCGGTGTCAGCGGCGCCACTGGGCCCCCCCCCGCTTGCTCAGGGCCCCGGCATCAGCTGGCACAATACTTACCTCTCCTGTGCCTCCGCTGCCGCAGCTCCGGGCTCCAGGGGCGCCGGCGCTTCCTCTCACAGCAGCGCCGCTGAATGACGTCATCATTCAGCGGCCGGCTGTGGCAGAGAGCGCGGATGCTGGACAGGTAAGACATGTGTGTGTGTATGTGAGAGAGTGCTTGTGTGTTGTGGTGCTGTCTGTGTGTGATGATGGGCAGGCATTGCTGATAATGGGGAGGCATTGATGATGATGATGGGGAGAAGATGATGATAATGGGCAGGCATTGATGATAATGGGCAGGCATTGATGATGGGGAGAAGATGATGATGGGCAGGCATTGCTGATAATGGAGAGGCATTGATGATGATGGGGAGAAGATGATGATAATGGGCAGGCATTGATGATAATGGGCAGGCATTGATGATGGGGAGAAGATGATGATGGGCAGGCATTGATAATGATGGGGAGGAGATGATGATGGGCAGGCATTGCTGATAATGGGGAGGCATTGATGATGATGGGGAGAAGATGATGATAATGGGCAGGCATTGATGATAATGGGCAGGCATTGATGATGGGGAGAAGATGATGATGGGGAGGAGATGATGATGATGGGCAGGCATTGATGATAATGGGGAGGCCATGATGATGATTGGGAGGCAATGATGATGATGGGGAGGCAATGATGATGTCCGGAACCAATGGAAGGTTACTACGCTGGAGCCTTGCCCTACAGCAGTATGACTTTACTGTACAACACAAAAAGGGCAGCGAACATGGAAATGCTGATGGGTTGTCCCGCCAGGGAGAACCCACTGAAGTGCGCATGGCGGATTACCAACAGGTCATGCCTCCTTAGCACACTCTAAAGGAGGGAGGTGTAATGATAAGTGAAAATAACATTCATAACTTTTTCGAGGCATTTCATTTTGCAGTTTGGGACACTGCCCATCCCCTTCCCCCGACCCTGCAGTTGCAGGGCTCTTTCTCTCTCCCTAGCCCAACTGCAGCTCACTCCTTCCTTTCGCCCCCACCTCAGGAATTTCTCTGTCTTCAAGCCGGCTTTCTCCTTTCCTATCCTATAAAGGAGGAATCTAATCATCTGTTCATAACACGGTGTGAGCTTATGACAGAGACACGGGAGCTGCTGTTCTGTAACGTGCTTCCATCAGGCGTCGTTACCATGGTACTGGTGAATTCGTAAGTACAACGGAACCAGAGATATGAAATACTCTGGTGCACAGTGGACTATCTCACCCAAGTTTGGGCTCATTGGAACACTAATTTCAGAATAAGATCACTGATAGGTCTGCCATTATTCTGTTAAGTTCTCAAGCCAAGTTATGGTCATTATACGTTTCCAGAGCTTAAAACTGTAACTTCGAGCTATGGGAGGTGGCCAGCAAACCAGCATCTTTTGTGAGGTCACAAGCCAGGGGTATATGTCTGCAAACTAGCCCCCCCTGGTCAATCTAGCTGGAGATGACCTGACTGAAAGATCTCCAAATGAACTATGATGTGTGGCTCCTCCCCCCAGCCTGACTTGCCTGCAATGATCTAAGAACCATGTGAGTTTTTAACCTTTAACCCTGTTTTTATTTTAATTGCATTGTACATAATTGTATTGTCTCAGCTTGTTACATCTTTTTATACTGCATAAACACTGCCTGCATTTTAGGAATAAACATATAAAATTATTAGTTTGGTTCTCCTGCTCTATAAACGAATTAGCACGTGCCTGAAGTAACTACGCTAATAATTCGGGGTTGCTACGGACCCTCTTGATAAATTGTTCATTAAGAAAATCGTAGCTGGTGGCAGCTAAAAAGAAGGGGTGTAAAGTGTTGACCTATTGGTTGGCATTGGCAGTGACGGAGCGGGTTTTATAAGTGTATTGCCTGGCTGCGGACCGGAGTAATTATAATTCTCTCACTGCAGCGTGCCCAATAGCCAGCACACATCCAAGCGGCCCGTCTGGTGACTAATTATCCTAGGTGCAGTTCACTGACTGACCTGAGGGTAAGGGGGGTGCCAGAGAGCTGCAAGTTCCTAAGTGGAAGTGGGATAATTATAAATCCCTGCAGATTATTCCTGACACATTGGGTCGGACGGCAGCAGCCATCGTGTGTGTGTTTTATCGTCACATTGGTGGCAGCGGTGGGATCACAAGCCATGATACCCCGGGTTACCATGTGGCGGTGTGTGTGTCGTTCATCACATTGGTGGCAGCGGTGGGATCACAAGCCGGGCTACCGTGTGGCGGTCAGTGTGCCGTTCATCACACCTCTCGTGTGCAAGGTCATTGGTGTCTGGTACCAGTCTGGGGTTGTGAGCTTTGGAACTGGATGTGCTTTACCCAACTGTCCCGGGGTCTACACCCTGGTAATCCCCTACCAATCCTGGATCCGGTCATACATACCAGATCTGAACTTTCAAGATGTGACCAATATCCCACAACCATCCCAAAAATGCAGAGGGAACATAAACGCGTCGAGTTATCTGCTCATACTTCTCATTGCGACCTCATTAGCTCGTCTGTATAAAATAGTGCTTCAAATTTGTCATCTAAACATTTAATAATAAAACATTTTTCTAACAACAAAAAACTTGAATGATTCATTTAATTTCATTTTCAAAAAACGATAAGGAAATTCTAATATTTCTATTGAAGGAATTCAGTCCTGAGCGTTGACGCTGCGTGACCGGGGAATGACACAGAAATGGGTGGATGAAGAGGGATTTCCGCTCTGTTGAGACTTTGTTTTCATACTTTTGACATGAATCATCAAACTGAGTTTTTTGTACGGATCTCGTCAGACGTTTCTATTGGTTCATACTGGTGACGGTTACCAGATCTACTTTGACATTTATTTAAAAAATATTTAATGGAAATTTATGAGAATTGCTGACTGGCTCAGGCACCACCTCATTGGTGTCGGGGCCACATTGGTGACATCATGTCCACAACATGTGACCCCTGCAGACAATCACTGGGCTCACCGATCTTGTGTGGTCTACCTCAGCATCACTGATGGTGCAGCGAAGAAATAATGCTGGAGCCACAAGTAGCTACAGAATACCTATTTTTTTTATATTAAAGCCTAAGCAACATTGGCCCTAATTTTAATAAAATAAATATCTCCTCTAACTTTTCTCTCCAGTCGGAAGTCGGTGGAAATCCAAAAACTACAAACTTCACCAATAACATCATTGAGCCTTTACCTGACATGCCAGAAAATAATTTATGCTGGGTTTCTTATGTAAATTATAACTAAGCGCCGCTCCCCTTCATCCTTCCTTCTCTATGACTACGAGGGTCTGAGTAAAAATGCTGAAAAATGATGAAAAAGCAAAATCTGAAGGTTTCCTCCTGTGACGAGCAGTGCGGTGTTTGAAGATTAGGACATGGATTGATGAATTATTGACCTGATACGAGGCTCGGCACACAACACCTTGGATTAATATATTTCGCGTCCGTCATTGTCTTGCCGGTTTCTCGGCAGCGCTGTTTATCTTATGATCTACTTTGTGATGATTGAGATTAGAGAATTTTCTTTAGTGTTTCCTGTTATTGCTTTTTCTATAGCCTGAAGTGATTAATGAGTTTTTACACTTTGTTATGTAAACTATCAGTTACTATGTAATTGGGCTTTCCCTATGTAATGATGAGTAATAAAACCTCTATAAAGCGGCTATCCAGATCAGATCAACCAGACAGAAGAGGATGGAGCTGAGGATTCTTGGGGCGCTAATATTTCTGCACCTTGGTAAGTTACAGTTTACATGCTGAATACCATCAGATCCATTTCGATGGCCGAATAGGAGTAATCCTTCTACAAATGTCATGTCCTTCATTAGGGTTTTCAAGCTTCATGTTCATGATCAGGTTCCTTCTTCTTATTTCCTTTAACTCTTCTGGGCAAAAAATGTCTTCTCCATTCAAATGGGTCAAAATATAAGGAGAATAAAATAAAACCTTGGTCTGATTATTTGGGATTCACGTAGAAGACTTGTTTTAATGAAGTCAAGGACCCACATCTAAACTTGCCATCGACGGTCTTCTCAAGAAGTCGACTCTGACTCAGCCATCTTACAATGTCCTCACATCAACTATAAATTACTTGGCCCACTATTTGCTCCTTTCGTACTTATTTTAGGAAGGTAAATGGGGAATCTTGTAAGTTACATATTACAGGATCCAGCATATAGGTATTACGTATAAAGTATATATAATATATATAGTATAGCATAAACTATGCCCCCATTGTGAGGAAGTCAGTTAGGCGAAACGGCGCTGTCGGGGTAGGACCGTGGGTGGACCGTGGGTGGACCGTGGGTGCCAGGAGATATTCATGTAGGTAATTACAAGTTTGTGAAGTAGCAATAAGTTATAATTTATGCACTGAAGCACTTTACATTGGGATTGATTGCATCTACTGTGTGATGACCATTTTAATACCTATATGATGGATACTTTGATGCAATTGATGGGCATTACTCATTTTACTTAGATCTTGCTGCTAGCTGACATCAGGGTATATTTTTCACTATTACAGTGTTTGATTTGCTACTTATTTTACCAACACTGGTCCTCTTTATCCCCATTTATTATTTGGAGTTGGTGCATAATATTATATATATATATATATATATATATATATATATATATATATGTGTCTATACTTACCTGCTTGGAAATTAATCGTTGGCACAACTGCTGTTGAGAAGGGACTGTGGTGCCTGAGTAGGATCCCAATCCGTGCAGTATTGCAGTATAATCTCGGCACACACCAGTGATATGTGGTAATGAAAATTTAATCAAGTACATACAACACAAACGTTTCGGTCAAATATGACCTTCTTCGGTGTACAGAATATGTACTAGAAATCAGGTGCAAAGAGGCAGAGGCTAAACCACAGAACACAGGGCTGTATAGTGGGCGCAATAGCTGAGGAAACACAAGAAATGGCTATAGCGATGCCGCAGAGGGTAGTCATATAACTGCATATTACTAGACAGGCCGGTCATATAACAAGGTGCTGGGGGTGGCTGTGCTTACCGTTATGGTGTAGGTAGAGCAGGGTGGCTTTAGACGCGGTATACCACCGCTTGTAAGGGAGCGTTGTGAAATCGCCAGTGTCGGCATATAAAGCCTGCGATGCATGTGGTCCGGACCAGAAGTTCGGTACCGGAAGTGAGGCGGCGTGCGTTCCAGGCATGCCGCAGGTGCGTTCCAAATGCAGGAACCAGTATGGAGGGTGAACAGAAAGTGCCTAAATGTGCAGTGTAGCGTCATATGGTGCTACTATAGCGGCCTAATGGTGCAACCAACGATATATATAGCCAGAGGAGAATAAGATGATATAATTCAGTCGAGGAGTGAGACTGATGGTAGTAGTGCTCCCAAGTTCTGTGCCCAAAGAGGAGGTATACAATTCATTGTGGTAGATTCTGTAAACAAGGAATAAATAATCAGTACACAACAATAAGCAGAGAATATATATCATATTAATAAGACATAGGAAAAACCTTCAAATAAATGATACAATGTCATATTCTCTATTTAACCCTTTCGGGTGCAGTGTGTCTAATTGGTGAATCCAATAGGCTTCTCTTTTTTTAAGAAGACTGATACGGTCGCCCCCCCGGCGTGGTGCATGTACATGTTCGATGACTTGGTATTGAAGTTGCGCAATGTTATGACCAGATGATATGAAATGGTTAGGGATAGGAAGAAGAAGATTTTTACATCTAATCGTCGACTTGTGTTTGGATATTCGGTTCTTTATAGCTTGTGTGGTTTCACCCACGTACAACAGGCCGCATGGACATTTAATTAGATAAACAACGAAACTGGAGTTACATGTGAAATAATCCTTAATCTCGTATCTTTTTCCTGTATATGGATGACGGAATACGTTGCCTTTAATAATATTGTTACATTGGAGACATTGAAGACATGGAAAAGTCCCATGTTTAGGCTGAGAGAGAAAACGTTGTTTCGTTGAGGGGTGAGAGGTACCAATGTCGGCTCTGATTAGATGATCCCTAAGATTGCGCGGTCGACGGAAGCAAGGGAGGAATGGTCTATTAAACTCTTTAACACTTGGGTGTGCGGTACTGAGTAGGTGCCAGTGGCGTCGTATGCTGGTGTGTAGTCGATAAGCTATGGGGTGATAGTCGTGTACGAAAGGTATCCTATCACATGTATCTGCTTTTGGGGAGATGGAATCTACTGGGAGATCGAGTGTGTATTCGGGGTAACCTCTAGCACGAAATTTATTACGCATTTCTTCAATGTGAACGTCTTTGGTGGCTGTATTGGAGACAATTCTCTGGACTCGTTTGAGCTGGGATTTAGGAATTGAATCCTTCATTTTGGTTGGATGGAAGCTTTTATAGAGTAACAGACTATTTCGATCCATGGGTTTGGTGTATATATCGGAAGAAAGTTTATGATTGCCTTCTCTGATAATGCTAACATCCAGGAAATTAATATTTTCCTTATTGAAAGTCATTGTGAAATCTAATCCTGGCCAAGAGTTGCACAGGAAGGAAAAGAAATCATTAAGAGTACTGAGGGAGCCATTCCAAATACAGAAGACGTCATCGATATATCTCTTCCATACAATAGCATGTGTACGGAAGAGATGATTGTTGTAAATTTTGCTATCTTCATAGTGGGTGACGTAGCAATTAGCATACGGAGGTGCTGCGTTCGAGCCCATAGCGGTCCCCTTGGTCTGTAAATAAAAGGTATCCCCGAAAAGGAAGAAATTTCTGGTCAATAGGATAGTCAGTAATTCGCAACACATATCTATTTGATCTGGATTAAAGGTAGAGGACTCCAGGACTCCAGGGAGACAAGCGGTGGTATACCGCGTCTAAAGCCACCCTGCTCTACCTACACCATAACGCTATTGCACCCACTATACAGCCCTGTGTTCTGTGGTTTAGCCTCTGCCTCTTTGCACCTGATTTCTAGTACATATTCTGTACACCGAAGAAGGTCATATTTGACCGAAACGTTTGTGTTGTATGTACTTGATTAAATTTTCATTACCACATATCACTGGTGTGTGCCGAGATTATATTGCTATACTTACCTGCTATCATTACTCCCTGGTAGTATTCTGCCATTCAGTAGGTCCCTTGGTATTGTTATCTTATTTCCATTATTTTGTGTCTCTCCTCTCCTTGCTTTCATTGTTCCTTGTTTTTACTATTAACTGTTACATTTTATTATTGTACAGTTGTGTATTTCCATATTTATTGTGCGTTTATACATTTGTCTGATTTTTCATTACACTGGAGTAACACTTTTATGTATATTACATTTTTACAATTTAAGTAGCCTAATAGGTTTATTACTACGGAGTGTTACTGAATACGCTGCTCGTTACCTCTAGTTTCATTCCTATTTCCCCAGCCAGGTAGTTTGAGGTCACTTGTCCACTAATAGGCCGTGTTTGCGTTAAAGAACCTAAAATGGGTTCATTACCCTTCATGGAGAGGTCAGAGGGTTACACGTCTTCTCTGGGCAATTAGAGGCTTTCCAGTATTGAGATTCGCAGTTATCTTATTCACCAAGGAAGCCAAGAAAGGGCTCTGTTCTCATCATCAACCCTTCCCAGACACTTCCACTTTGGTGTTGACTATTGAGTTGAGTTGTTTCTGGAAATATTTAAGTCCTACTCCTGCCCCATGGCCTCTGCGGTGTTTCCTCCACATTGAATGTTTTCCACTGTGGGCCATGACCTCAGGGAGATACTGTGCATGCATCATGCCCAAAATGCAAATTAATTCTGGATTGATCATTCAACTTCAAGCGTGGCGTTTGTTAGGGTTCAGTGATGAGAGCCTGAGGCTTCGCTGTGCCATCATATGCACCGAGGCTACACAGTGTCACCAGAAACGCCTATGGTTCTGTGCTAAGGAGTTATAGACCAATATCTACCATTAATAATGCTTCAATACTCCTCTATATTTCGATTTCTTTTGCTTATCTTTAGAAGGCATCAAACCTCCCACCTCTTGAACAAATTTCCCACTGTAGTAAGCCTCAAATGTGTCTTTTTCTTATTAATCCAAATGTAATCCTGCCTGAAGAAGGAGCCCCTGTGCTCTGAAAGCTTGCGAACATATAATTTTCTGGTTAGCCAATAAAGGTATCACTCTAAGAATACTCTTGTCATAATTGGACGGAAAAGTATTCACATTGATTTTTCTGGCTAACACGGTAGCACAATATAATTTATTTTTGTACACCATACTCCTCTATAAAATGGCATCTTATTGAACACAACATGATTTAAAATTGGAAGCATGTAAAGGTCCAGTTGGGCCACAAACAATATGGCAGAGACGGGAGCCTTGGTTAAAACCCCGCAATGTATGATATATTTTCTTTTTTATCTTAATAAAGACAACAGTAAAAAATAATAAATACCATTTGATCCTTGATTTGTGTAAGATCCCACGACAATGAAAAACAGAAAAAAAAAAATAAATAAGTGATGAGAAAACACAATCTAATGAGTCCGTATAAAACAAAACTGTAAAAGTCATCAATCTAAAAAAAAAAGTAAAAATTTACTGATTTCTAGGAATGTTTCCTTCCAGCTACACCCATCTCTGGCGATGGCGGCCCTGTCTGTGGCTCCCCGCAGATCACCGGGAGGATAGTTGGTGGTAACAACGCTGTGCTGGGAGAATGGCCGTGGCAAGTGAGTCTGCTGTACCGGATTAATGGAAGTTACTACCACATGTGTGGAGGCTCACTGATCGCATCCCAATGGGTGCTGACCGCTGCCCACTGCTTAGATAAGTAAGTGTCGGGTATATTTATATGTGTAGGTCCACATCATTCTGAATCATTTAAGTCTTTATGCTCTCTTTTCCTTCCTCTACTTTCCTTACCATTCCTTCCTTTCCTTCCTCTACTTTCCTTACCCTTCCTTCTTTTCCTTCCTCTACTTTCCTTACCCTTCCTTCTTTTCCTTCCTCTACTTTCCTTATCCTTCCTTCTTTTCCTTTCCTTTTTTACTTTCCTTACCCTTCCTTTCCTTCCTTTACTTTCCTTACCCTTCCTTTCCCTTCCTTCCTTTTCTTTCCTTTCCTTTCTTACTTTCTGTTCCTTTCCCTGCTTCCCTTCCTTCCTTTCCACCGTGGCTGCTTCCGTCTCTGGCAGGGACTCCGTCTCGTGGAAGAAAATAAGTTGTTTTGGGAGCTGGCTTCCTCCCTATTACACCCACAAGCATCTTGTAAACCATGCCTTCTTTATCAAGACCACACATCTAGCACTAAATCAAAAGGTCCATATCTCTGGAACCGTATGGCGGGTAAAAAAACAAAAACAAAGGAGGAAATAAGAGCAAAAACTGGTCACTTTTATCCTGGTGACAGATTTGTTCAGTTTCCAGTTTCTTATGATACAAATTTATTACAATTTCACAACATCAAAGCAAAATGCAGGACGAGCAGAAAATCACATCATAACCACTGTAAGGCCACATATAGCATAAACTGCTCCCAACAGAGTATTATTTCAAATCTATTTCATGTCCTGATCTTGGGATGTGTCTACTGAAGAGGAAAGGTAAGAAAGAAGCAATGAGAACCTCTTCCAACCCCTAATATTTGGAGAAGAACATTACATGACAATTGCGTAGTGGTGTCATGTTTGGTCAGACATGGGCTGAGATATGGTCACTAGATGTATTATTCCTCTTATAACCTCTGATCATATTCTCTTCTCCACAGGGATTCCAACACTGATAGTTATTTAGTGCGGCTGGGCGCCTACCAACTCCACGCTGCAGAATCTCAGACCATCGATAGTTCTGTGTCAAGGATTATTCTTTATTCCCTGTACTCAAATGAAACGATGAGAGGAGACATCGCTCTGATCAAGCTCTCCAGTCCGGTCAACTACACCAGCTACATCATGCCCATCTGTCTTCCGGCTGCCTCTGTCTCCTTCCCGAATGACATGGAGTGCTGGGCCACCGGCTGGGGAAATATTTATTCAGATGGTAAGAGGATGAAGTGAATGACTGTGATGATTGGAATAATCTGGATGATGGTGACTATATGGGTGATGACAATGATGATGAGAATGATGGAGATAAAAAAAATTAATGACTCCTGAGATGATCCTTAGAAAAGTCTCTAGTATGATGGCCGATCTGCTCAACAATCATCCTTGGTGATCTACCTTTGGTTGGTTCTTCTCATTTTGTGCTGCACCTTTTATTAATTGACCACATAGAACCAATGATCTCTGCAGCCACATGGACCAAGGGGTCAGTAAGATGTTATGTTTGTTCTGACTGGGTAGACCGCTGTCCTACAAGATCCAAGAGGGTATAAACTGTTAACAAGAAGATAAGAAGTCACATTAATCCGTCATTTATTTCCTCAGGGAGCCTGCCATTCCCGAAGACTCTTCAGAAGGTGATGCTTCCACTAATTGACTACAACACATGTGACTGGATGTATCACATAAACTCAGGGATCAGCATTTTTACTACCATAATCCATAACACCATGATATGTGCCGGACATTCCAGAGGAGGGAAAGACTCCTGCCAGGTGAGGGGCCGATGCTTTACAGGCCTTTGTCTATAATAATGGAGATATTTCCAGTAATTACTGACCAGTATTTTGCAGTTGTATGAAAAAAAAAGTTTGATCATCAGTTAGAGTAATCAGAGTGCGGCCTGTCCGACCCCGAGATGTGGTAATGGCCGACTGTGAGGAACTCAGCCGGCCGCCACACGGTAGCCCGGGTATCACAGCTTCTGATTAGGGTTGAGCATTCCGATACTGCAAATATCGGGTATCGGCCGATATTAGCTGTATCGGAATTCCGATTCCGAGTTCCGATATTTTCGTCTTATCGGATACCGGAATCGGGATTGTCACTGTCACTGTCAGTGTCCGTCGGTCGGGTCTGTCAGGAGTCAGCGGCACTTACCTGGCAGAAGATCTCCGGCGGTCACGTCCTGGACTGCTTCATGGCCGCCATCTTCTTTCCCCGGCGGTCACATGCAGTTTCTCGCGATAACTGCAGTGACTGCTGGGTAATCCCGGCCGTAAAGCAGTCAGTCCGATGACGTCACCGCCGGGGAAGCAGGTAATCAGCTGTGCTGCGCCGGGATGTCAGGCTCTGCCTGTCATTGCGATGTAGCAGAGTTGGATCGTCGTGGGACTGTCGATATGGACTGCGTCGGACAGGTGGTATACTGTTGGTTTGTTTTTTTTCTTTTTTTACAGGAGATCGATGGCGTCGCAGGAATGAGAGTATAATAAAAGAAATGAAAACTGTGTTGTCTCTTTTATTTCATTAAAAGACTTTTTTCTTGCTTTGTCTTTTTTTTATGCATTTAATAACTTTGGGATTAATAATGGATCGGTGTCTTATTGACGCCTCTCCATTATTAACCGGGCTTATTGTCACCGTGCAATCAACGGTGACAATAACCCCTTATTACCCCGCTTGCCACCGCTACAGGGCAAGTGGGAAGAGCCGGGTAAAGTGCCACAATTGGCACATCTTTTGATGCGCCAAATGTGGGGCTGCTGTAGCCTGGTATTATCAGGCTGTTGAGGGCCAAAATCCATGGGCCTTGACAGTCTTTTAATACCAGGCCGCAGCAGTCTGCATTTTACTTGGCTGGTTAACAAAAATAGGGGGGATCCCTACGCCGTTTTTTTTTCGAGGGGATCCCCTATTTTTGTTAACCAGCCAAGCTAAGCAGACTGCTGTGGCCTGGTATTATCAGGTGTGACGAACGGTGCCGCGGTCCGCCACACGGTAGCCCGGGGGTCACGGCTTGTGATCCCACCGCTGCCACCAAATGTGATGGAACGTGCACACACACGACGGCTGCTGCCGTCCGACCCAGTAAACTGCAGGGATTTATAACTATCCCACTTCCACTTAGGAACTTGCAGCTCTCTGGCACCCCCCTTACCCTCAGGTCAGTCAGGGAACTGCACCTAGGATAATTGGTCGCCAGACGGGTCACTTGGATGTGTGCTGGCTATTGGGCACGCTGCAGTGAGGGAATTATGATTACTCCTGGCTGCAGCCAGGCAGTACCCTTTTAAACCCCGCTCCGTCACTGCCAGCGTCCCCCAATAGATTAACACTTTACACCCCTTTCCTTTAGCTGCCACCAGCTACGGGTTTGACTTAATACACAATTTATCAGAGGGTCCGTAGCAACCCCAAAACAGTAGCGTGTGCTTCAGGCACGTGCAGATTCGTTTATAGAGCAGGAGAAACAAACTAATAAATTTATAGGTTTATTCCTTAAAAACAGGCAATGCTTATATAATATAAAAAGATGTAACAAACTGAGACAATATCGTTATGTACAGATGCAGTTATAAAATAAAATAGGATTAAGAATGAAAGTCACTCACATGGTTGTTAGATCATTTACAGGCAAGCCAGGCTGGGGGAAGGAGCCACACGTCATAGTTCATTGGGAGATCTCTTACTCAGCACGTCCCAGCAAAAAGAATCCTGGTAAGGAACTTCACTGTAAGACTTATGCATGTCAGCTTCTGACCTCACAAAAAGGGCTGGTCCTCTAGCCACCTCCCCTGGCTACAAGCTATGGTTTGAGCTCTGCGATATCATAAGGTTCATAACTCGTTCTGTGAACCTAGCAGAATAATGGCAGACCTATCAATGGTCTTGCTTTGAAATGACGGTTCCAATGAGCCCACACTTGGGTGGGCTAGTTCATGGGGCACCCGAGAATTCCATTTCTCGGGTTCTGTTGGAGTTACGGGTTTACCAGTACCACGGGAACGATGCCCATCGGCGCATGGTTCAACACAGTAACTTTCGTGTTTCTAGCGAATGCTCCCACCGTGTTATTAACCAAAAGAGAATGAATACTCCAACATGGCTGCTATAGGAAGAAAGCACGTGTTCGGACAATGCAGGACCCCTGCGGTGAAGCGGGAAAACTTCCAGCACTGGCAGCTCACATTACACTGCCTGAGTGCAGGATGACAGGGGGGGAAGGGAAGCGTGAGCTGCAGAGAAAAGGAGGGAGGGGTAGTTTGCCCTGTGCTTGCAAACGGTGGGGGGTTGTAGTACTATGGGGGAGAGTTCTGGAAACAGCACCAGAAATGAAGCTTCAGTATCATCACACCTCCCCCCTTTAGAGGGCGCTACGGAGGCATGACCTCTCGGTAATCCGACATGCGCACCTCAGCGGGTTCGCCACGTCGTGATAACCCATCAGCATTCCCATGATCACTGCCTTTCTTGTGTTGTACGGCAAAATCATACTGCTGCAGGGCAAGGCTCCAGCGTAGCAACCTACCATTGGTTCCGGACACTGTGTGCAGCCAGCTCAGAGGGTTGTGGTCGGTGACCACCTTGAAGGTGCGCCCGTACAGGTAGGGCTGCAAACGTTGCAGTGCCCAGACCATGGCCAGGCACTCCTTCTCGATGGTGGAGTATGCCACTTCCCTTGGCAGAAGTTTCCGGCTCAGGTACAACACGGGGTGCTCCTGGTCCCCCGAATCAACCTGGCTGAGTACAACACCGAGGCCAAATTCACTGGCATCAGTCTGTACCAGGAAGGGCCGACTGCTGTCGACGGCTCTCAACACTGGAGAGCTGCACAGGGCTGTTTTCAAAGATCGGAATGCCGCCTCACAGCCACCTGTCCAGTTGACTGTTTGGGGTAGACCGCCCTTGGTGAGGTCCGTCAAGGGTTTTGCAATGGCGCTATAGTTCAGTACGAAACGCCTATAGTACCCTGCAGTGCCCAGGAAGGACTTCACCTGCTTTTTGGTCCTGGGGGTGGGCCAGGACACGATCGCGTCCACTTTCTCGGGCTCTGGACTCATGGAACCCCCGCCTACCCGGTGCCCCAGGTAGTGGACCTCCCTCATGCCCATCTGGCATTTTCCCGGCTTGATGGTCAGACCTGCCTGGTGAATACGCTTGAGCACCTCCTGGAGATGCTGAAGGTGTTCCTCCCAGGTGGAACTGAAGACGGCAATGTCATCCAGGTACGCCACAGCGTACTCCTCCAGTCCCTGAAGCAGGTGGTTGACCATCCGCTGAAAAGTGGCAGGGGCATTCTTCATGCCGAAAGGCATGACTGTGGACTCGTACAGTCCAAAAGGGGTGATAAAGGCAGATTTCTCCTGCGCCGCAGGGCTCAGGGGAATCTGCCAGTATCCCCGGCTCAGATCCATGATGGATATGTACTTGGCATTCGCCAACCGCTCCAGCAGATCCTCGATGCGTGGCATTGGGTGCGCATCAGAGGTAGTGATGGCGTTGAGCCCCCTGTAGTCCACGCAGAACCGGGTGGTCCGATCCTTTTTTGGCACGAGAACTACAGGTGAGGCCCACGCGCTTTTGGACTGCCGGATCACCCCCAGCTGCAACATCTCATGGATCTCCTGGCGCATAATCTGCTGCACTTCCTCAGAGATCCGATAAGGTGTCCGCCGTAACGGGGCGTGATTCCCGGTGTCCACCTCGTGGACTGCCAACTTGGTCCTTCCGGTACAACCTTCCTCGTTCCCAGAACACCCTCTCCTTATCAGTCACGGAGGTGGGCGTCTCGGCGAGGTGTCTCAAGTTCTCCAGGCTCGCATCTGAGTGCAGAGCGGCCTGGAACTCCGGGCTGGAGGCAGCCAGAAGTGACGTCAGGGTTCCTTCCTCACTGGGACCCTCTGGGACCGGCTCTGGGTCCACCTCTGGTTCAGTCTCTCCTGTAGCGGAGGAGGGTCCAGATGGCAGGGCGCTACCTGCGATCCGGGCACTCTGACTGCGGGTGACAGCAGCTACATATGCAGTCTCCCCGGGGATTTCTATAGACCCATCAGCCTGCGCTGCTATGGGCTCTACCTCCCCATCCACCCCCAACACTTCAGGAGCAGTGCTACTTATGGGCCAGTTACCTTCCTCGGTGGCACTGGTCAGTGTCATGGCGTCACCTTCCTCCCGGTTCCCATGCACCTCCCCATTTCCTTGAGCACTGTCGCTTGCTCCTGCTAGGGGTTCCTCAGCCGTCTCACTCCGCAGAGCGACGGGACTGAACGCTCCTGTACCTGTGGACACATCTACCACTTCAGGGAAAGGGTTAACAGATTCAGATGGCACAGATACATCACTATCAGCATCATTCCTAGGGAAAGAAAGGTTATCAGTTGCATCATCACTTCGCAAAGCATTAGCAGGTAACACAATCAGTTTCCCATCATCATCAACATCATGGTTAACGTTAACCTTATCATCAGATTGGGAAGGGGTGTCAGGGACATAGTACGCCACCATCCTCCCCAGATCAGTCCCCAATAAAACATCAGTGGGCAGGTTTTCGGACACCCCCACTTCCTTCACCCCGCTCCCGGTACCCCAGTCAATGAAAACTCGGGCTATCGGCAAGGGTAGTGGACACCCCCAATCCCTGTGACAGTTAGGGTTTTCCCCGGAATCAACTCTTCAGGGGCCGCCAGTTCGGGTCGGATGAGGGTTCGCTCAGCCCCGGTGTCCTTGAGGCCTGTAGCAAGACGGGCCCCCACGCGGACGGGCTGCACGTTGTCATCAACCCTCCCCACCACACCACCCACCAAAAGAACAGAGGCGTTGGGCCCGGAGGCCTTGGCTGGGGGGTTCTTCTGCCTCTCCGGACAGGTGGCGCTGATGTGACCAGTCCTTTTACAGGAGAAACACTGGCGGGGGTCTGATGTAGGCCTGGCGCTGGCAAAGGGGATAGTGCCTCCAGAGGGACGACTGGCAGGGGCACTGGGGTTGGTTGCAGGCTTACCCCCTCCCCAGCGGGTGGCGACGGGCTTCCGCACCTCGGGTTTCCGGTTGGCCTCATAGCTGTCGGCGATCCGGGCTGTTGTGACCGCGTCCTCTGGTTCTCGGTCCAGGATGAACTGTCGGACCTCAGCTGGGCACAGATGCAGGAACTGGTCTTTGATCATCAGGTCTTTCAGCTCCTCATAGGTGTCAACTGACAGTCCATGGATCCACTGGTCAAAGTGGTTCCGGAGTCCTTGCACCACATCGCTGTAACTGTCGTGTGGGCCACGTTGGAGGTTCCGGAACTTCTTTCGGTATACCTCAGGGGTTAGCTGGTACTTGGCAATCAGGGCCTGCTTGATGGCCTCATAGTCACTGTCTTGATCTGGCGCGAGGGAAGCGAACGCCTCCAAAGCTTTGCCCTTCAGCCCGGGGGTCAAGTACCTGGCCCATTGGTCGGCAGGCAGCCGGTACTGTCTGCAGACTTTCTCAAAGGCCCGCAGAAAAGTGTCCAAGTCTCCGTCCCTTTCCAGCACGGGAAAGTGCTCCGGCCGGGGCTTGGGACTCTGAGTGCTGCTGGGCACACTGCTCTGGGCTGTGGAGGGCATTGCCCCTCGCTGAACCATCTCCAGCTCATGGGCTCTCTGCGCTTGGGCTTCCCGCTCGGCTCGGGCTCTCTCAGCCTCCCGCTCGGCTCTCTCAGCCTCTCGCTGGGCTTGGCGCTCGGCTCTGGCCTCCTGCTGGTATTGCTGAATCAGCTTCAGGCGCTCCCCCGGTCGTCGGTGGGGAGTTCCTCCAGGGCCGCCAGCAGGTAAGGGTCCATCCCGCCCTGGTTGTAAGCCTGCAGGGTTTGGGCCTCTGCTGCCGCCTCACCTTGGCTTGGGCCGGCTTCTGTGCCCTCCTCGCTCTCAGCGTGGTCCTGTGGCATCAGGGCCTTGATCAGTTGAGCTTTGGTTTGGCCCCTGGGGTCAAGGCCTCGGGAAATGCATATTCCAGCAAGAGTGTCCCTTTTCTGCAGTTTGTACCAGCTTGCTCCTATGGTAGCCATGTTTGCCAAATAAAAGATAGGATAGAAAAACAAAGAGAAGGGAAGGGTAACCGCAAGTACACACAATTGTCTCAGGACTAATAAACACTGAGTCTGTTCTCCAAAACTTTAGTTGCAGGGTCGCTGAAGAACCGTGCAAGTTTTTTAGTGAATGGAATGATTGCTCAAACCAGATCACTAATGCTCTATAATCCCACCGCTTGCCACCAATATGTGACGAACGGTGCCGCGGTCCGCCACACGGTAGCCCGGGGGTCACGGCTTGTGATCCCACCGCTGCCACCAAATGTGATGGAACGTGCACACACACGACGGCTGCTGCCGTCCGACCCAGTAAACTGCAGGGATTTATAACTATCCCACTTCCACTTAGGAACTTGCAGCTCTCTGGCACCCCCCTTACCCTCAGGTCAGTCAGGGAACTGCACCTAGGATAATTGGTCGCCAGACGGGTCACTTGGATGTGTGCTGGCTATTGGGCACGCTGCAGTGAGGGAATTATGATTACTCCTGGCTGCAGCCAGGCAGTACCCTTTTAAACCCCGCTCCGTCACTGCCAGCGTCCCCCAATAGATTAACACTTTACACCCCTTTCCTTTAGCTGCCACCAGCTACGGGTTTGACTTAATACACAATTTATCAAGAGGGTCCGTAGCAACCCCAAAACAGTAGCGTGTGCTTCAGGCACGTGCAGATTCGTTTATAGAGCAGGAGAAACAAACTAATAAATTTATAGGTTTATTCCTTAAAAACAGGCAATGCTTATATAATATAAAAAGATGTAACAAACTGAGACAATATCGTTATGTACAGATGCAGTTATAAAATAAAATAGGATTAAGAATGAAAGTCACTCACATGGTTGTTAGATCATTTACAGGCAAGCCAGGCTGGGGAAGGAGCCACACGTCATAGTTCATTGGGAGATCTCTTACTCAGCACGTCCCAGCAAAAAGAATCCTGGTAAGGAACTTCACTGTAAGACTTATGCATGTCAGCTTCTGACCTCACAAAAAGGGCTGGTCCTCTAGCCACCTCCCCTGGCTACAAGCTATGGTTTGAGCTCTGCGATATCATAAGGTTCATAACTCGTTCTGTGAACCTAGCAGAATAATGGCAGACCTATCAATGGTCTTGCTTTGAAATGACGGTTCCAATGAGCCCACACTTGGGTGGGCTAGTTCATGGGGCACCCGAGAATTCCATTTCTCGGGTTCTGTTGGAGTTACGGGTTTACCAGTACCACGGGAACGATGCCCATCGGCGCATGGTTCAACACAGTAACTTTCGTGTTTCTAGCGAATGCTCCCACCGTGTTATTAACCAAAAGAGAATGAATACTCCAACATGGCTGCTATAGGAAGAAAGCACGTGTTCGGACAATGCAGGACCCCTGCGGTGAAGCGGGAAAACTTCCAGCACTGGCAGCTCACATTACACTGCCTGAGTGCAGGATGACAGGGGGGGGAAGGGAAGCGTGAGCTGCAGAGAAAAGGAGGGAGGGGTAGTTTGCCCTGTGCTTGCAAACGGTGGGGGGTTGTAGTACTATGGGGGAGAGTTCTGGAAACAGCACCAGAAATGAAGCTTCAGTATCATCACATCAGGCTTGCAAGGTCCATGGATATTGGATCCTTACCAGCCTGAAAAACCAGGCCTCAGCGGTCTGCTTCATCTGGCTGGTTAACAAAAATAGGGGGGACCCCATGCCAATTTTTTTCGAGGGGATCCCCTATTTTTGTTAATCAGCCAAGATATGCAGACTGCTGTGGCCTGGTATTATCAGGCTGGCAAGGTCCATGGATCTTGGCTCCTTAACAGCCTGAAAATCCAGGCCTCAGCGGTCTGCTTCATCTGGCTGGTTAACAAAAATAGGGGGGACCCCACGCCAATTTTTTTCGAGGGGATCCCCTATTTTTGTTAATCAGCCAAGATATGCAGACTGCTGTGGCCTAGTATTATCAGGCTGGCAAGGTCCATGGATCTTGGCTCCTTAACAGCCTGAAAATCCAGGCCTCAGCGGTCTGCTTCATCTGGCTGGTTAACAAAAATAGGGGGGACCCCACGCCATTTTTTTTTCGAAGGGAACCCCTATTTTTGTTAATCAGTTCCCTCTGACGTCACTGATTGTGTCCCTGGCTGACCTGAAGTGAAAGTGGAAAGCAATCAATTAAGCTTTCCACTTAAGGGCCCGTCTCACATAGCGATATCGCTACCGAGATCGCTGCTGAGTCACTAGTTTTGTGACGCAGCAGCGAGCTCACCAGCGATATCGCTGTGTGTGACATTCAGCGACGATCAGCCCCCCTGCCGGGTATCGCTGATCGTCGCTGAAATGTCAGGACCTTTTTTTGATCGCTGGTTTCCCGCTGACAGGCACGCATCGCTGCGTGTGACAGGCGGGAGACCAGCGATCCGCTGGTAACCAAGGTACACAGCGGGTTTCCAGGCGCGGGGCTGTGCCTAGAAACCCGCTGTGTACCTTGGATACCAGCGCCCTGATGCAGGGAGCTGGTATCCAAGGTACACAGCGGGTTTCCAAGCGCTGCGCGGTGCCTGGAAACCCGCTGTGTACCTTGGTTACCAGCGGATCGCTGGTCTCCGCCTGTCACACGCAGCGATGCGTGCCTGTCAGAGGGAAACCAGCGATCAAAAAAAGGTCCTGACATTTCAGCGACGATCAGCGATACCCGGCAGGGGGCTGATCGTTGCTGAATGTCACACACAGCGATATCGCTGGTGAGCTTGCTGCTGCGTCACAAAACTTGTGACTCAGCAGCGATCTCGGTAGCGATATCGCTATGTGAGACGGGCCCTTAAGCGATGTTACCCGCAGTGTCGCTGTCCCAGAT
Organism: Oophaga sylvatica; assembly: GCA_033576555.1. NCBI lineage: Eukaryota > Metazoa > Chordata > Amphibia > Anura > Dendrobatidae > Oophaga > Oophaga sylvatica. The sequence continues at coordinate 98,335,028 of JARQOD010000007.1, read as the reverse complement.
CGCTGCCTGAGCTGCCTGTTTGGCAGCTCAGCAGCGATCATGTAGCGATACACCAGCGATCCTGACAAGTGCATATCGTTGTCGGGATCGCTGGAGTATCGTTATGTGAGACCCAGCCTTTACTCTCCTGTCAGGCAGGAGAGGAACTCATTCATTTGGGGTTTACTGTGAGGCTGCAGCATTAGCTGCGGTCCCGGCAGTAAACATTAACCCTTTCTGAAGGATTACACCGTGGGACCTGACTGTGCATCGGATTGGTAAGAATAATTTTGCTTTATTATTTTATTTTTATTACAGGAAATGGTTTTAGCAGGTAAATAAAATATGGTCAAAAACTGTGTGATTATTTCATTAAACTTCTTTTTTATTAAAGTGTGTGTGTTTGATTTTTCTTTCATACAATAGGATTAATAATTGATAGTTGTCTAATTGATAGCTCTCAATTATTAACCTGGCTTAAAGTGACCTTTCAATTGCAAGGTCATTTTAACCCCTTATTAACCCATTCGCCACCGCTACAGGGCAATGGGAATAGACGGGCAAAGTGCCAGAAAGGGCAAATCTAATTAGAGATTTGCCCTTTCTGGGGTGTCTGGGGGCAGATGTTAAGTAGCCGGGGGGGGCCAAAAAAATGGTCCCTCTCTGGGCTATTATTATCTGCCCCCACTCACTGGCTTTGTCTGTCTGGTTGCGAAAATAGGGCGGGAGCCCACGCATTTTTTTTCAGCAATTTTACACCTCATATATATATATATATATATACATGTCATTGAATTTGTGACACATATATATATATATTTATATTTGTAGTTCATACACTTCTACATAGTATAATAGCCGCTAATTCAATTGCCGGCTTTTGTGAAAATGCAGAACCCGACATGAAATGACACTTGGTGTACATAGGGTTAACCATGTCTTTTCATGTCCTTTGCTATCTAATTTGCACAAACAATTAAATCAGACTATGTGTGCAAAATTTCACACCTGTAGGGGTTAATTAAAGGTGTAAATTCGTAGCAAAAAAGTCCGTTTTTTTTACAACGAATTTACACCTTTAATTAACCCCTACAGGTGTGAAATTTTGCACACATAGTCTGATTTAATTGTTTGTGCAAATCAGATAGCAAACGACATGAAAAGACATGGTTAACCCTATGTACACCAAGTGTCATTTCATGTCGGGTGCTTCTGTCTTTTCACTGAAGCCGGCTTTACCCGGCAATTGAATCAGAGTATATTTTACTATGTAGAAGTGTATAAACTATACATATATGTATATATATATGTCACAATGACATGTATATACATATATATGTATTCTATGTGTGTATATTTAGTGTTTACAAGGAAATAAAGGTTTTTTTTAGTTGCGATATTTTGTTCCCATAGACTTACATGGGACTTCCGGTATCGGTATCGGGTATCGCCGATATTTTAGTGATATCGGCGATACCATTCCGATTCCGATACTTTAGGATATCGGAAAGTATCGCTCAACTCTACTTCTGATACCACCGCCGCTACCAAATGTGACGGACGATCCCTTTCCTCCCACGTCACCAATGGGACGTAACTCCACAGGTACAGCTCTCCGGCGCCCCCCTTTGTCTCTCAGGTCAGTAAGAGAACTGCACCTAGAGCAAATGGCCGCCGGGAAGGTGTCCTGTTACCCACTGGGTATTCTAAGATTCGTGATCAGAGTAAAAGCATCAGCCCAAGATTAATTTTATGGTTTAATTTGCCTTAAGGGCGCACTAGATAATTACAGGAATATACAGTAAAGCTATACAACGTAATTACAATGGATTTGCAGTCAGAGTAAGAATACAACAATAACGTACAAGGCTTAAAGGTATTAGCTATAGATCAATATTACCGGGTTGTAGTATGGTCATGGGGAGGCATGGAGCTCTGCGTTCCCCAGGAAAGTCTTCAGTTGCTGGACAGCCCCCAATGCATGTGCTGCAGCTCCATTTGGCAAGTCTGTCCCTGGTGCTTCTGTGTGTGAAAAAGGAATGAGAGACCAGTCTCTTCTTGGCTACAGCTTTTAACCCTGCTAGGCCCTTCCCCATTTGCTTTGAAGCCCGCATATTAACTGGCCTGCAATTCATATGGAGCAGGAAACAATGGTTTGAGCTTGAGCTATTTACCATACGACTGATCATCTTATTCAGACCCTGGCCTAAACCAATTAGCATGTAAAGGCCTATTGATTCATAGTGGACATCAAAGCTGGCCGTACTGAATATGCTAATAGGCCCTGTGTAGCTAAAAGTCTGTGGCTGTGTGAACTGACAAAATGGAGGCTGGTACAGGCCCTATACAAAATGGCGACAACCTTTTCCTTACAGACACTATATGAGCATTTACAATATGTCATTGTCGCTTATAAATAGTGATAAGGAATGTGGATCTGGAGGAGAAAGGAAGAACTTGATGGACCGGAGTCTTTTTTTCAATCTACATAACTGTGTGATATATATTATTCTGTATAGAGCATCTGGCAACTCTTAGCAGGACTTCCACAGACAGTCTGTGCATTAGGCAGGTCCTAGGGAATGCTCTGGTGTCCCCCTTTCGCCGTGTACATGGAGCTAGCCTTTGCTCAATCAAAGGTCAATGGTTTGCTTCCATGGCGCAGCTTCTGGCCAGTAGAGCAAGTTGCCAGTCGGATCGTGAACAAACCTGATCTAGACCAAAAGGATGGAACCAGAGATAAAATCAGCAGGCAAAGATGAGGTCAGGATGATAGTGGAGGAAAATAGCAAGGGTTAAACAAGTTGGGTCAAGGCCAGAGGAAAGGAACCAGTGACAGAATCATCAGGTGATAGAAGGGTCTAATAATCCAGAGTCAATTCAATCGTCTCGGCTGGCCGGCAAGAGTGGTGCCCACTATAAGAGGACAACAAGGCAGATATCTGGGTGGCACAAGCTCAGTCAGCACCATCAGCGCCAGCTTCTCCTGTGTCAGCTATAAACAAGTAGGGTGAGCAGCCCAAATCATCTACTATTGTGCTACATCAGTATGAAAAACCTGAACAAACAGCCAAGACAGCAATGCAACTTCTCCTGTGTCACCACCACTCATCAAGTCACAGTGGCCACAGCGGAGGCAGATGGCACAGGAGAAAGGCAAGGCTTACCCTGTAACACTCTGCTCATATTCACAGTTCTGTTGATGCTTTAATTAAAATACAGGTAAAGGGTTTTTGGGGTTTTGAAAACCAATTTCAGGCATTCTGAGTTAGATGAGGAATCTTCATTAATTAGCTAGAGGAGAAAATGACTATCACAAGATTTTATTTCATGTAAAAGTTGTATCTTATAGTTTTGTACAAAAGTTTGGGCATCTCTGGTTTAATTCAAAGATTTATTGATTTTTCAATTGGAACACAGTTAGAGCGACCCTCCACCCTGGGACATCTCTCATATATAGTCACCGTACCTTGTGCCCCTCATCTGCTTCCTTGTTCAGGCTGGGTATTTTTTTCCTCACGCTTCCTAGATGACCACGATACTGGCATAGTGATAGATGTAAGCCATGGCTCCCCTGCCTTTCCTGTGTGGTAGGATAATAAAGGCAGGGAAGATGAAATCCAGACTAGTGATGAGCGAGTATACTCGTTGCTCAGGTTATCTCAGAGTATTTGGAAGTGTTTGTCCACGCAGCTGCATGATTTGTGGCTGCTACACTGGGTGAATACATGTGGGGGTTGCCTGTTTGTTAGGAATACCACACATGTATTCAGCCTGTCTAGCAGCCGCAAATCATGCAGCTACGTGGACAAACACTAAATCTCCGAGCACGCCAAAATACTCGTAGATCACCCAAGCATGCTCGGGGAAAGCCCGAGCAACGAGTATGCTCGCACATCAGTAGTCGAGACTCACCACTGCACTGCCCGGTGGTGATCATCTTGGAAGCCAAGATCTGACCAAGGAGGAGGAGATCTTTGATCTTCTAGCTAAAAGGGACATGTTAAAATTCTAGCATACATGATTTTTGCCAAACACTTCACATAGTGGAAGCGTCTTCTACTGTGCTGTAACCAGATAACACATTTTGTTGCTTTGGGATATTTGTTGGAAAGCTTCCGGTTTAGGAAATCTTACATCCACTTCTGGTTTTATATCACTTTATGCAGATCGAACAGTGTTCTCACCTCAGAGTTGTGTAAGTTGCTTTTTTCTCATAAATTTCGCTTTTTTGGATGGTTCAGGGTTGAGTTTGGCAACGCATGGAGTCATTGTCTGATTTCCAAACTCAATAATTGTGCCCACAACCAGATCAGATTAACTTGTAAAGACTTAGATCCCTTTTTTCATTGTCCACTAAGACCACAGATATTGTTTTTCAGGGAGACTCCGGAGGACCTCTCGTGTGTAAAGTGAACGGTACCTGGTACCAGCCTGGCGTTGTAAGCTGGGGTTCTGGATGTGCTTTACGCAACCGCCCCGGGGTCTACACCCTGGTAACAGCCTACCAGTCCTGGATCGAGTCATATATACCAGAGCTGAGATTCTATAATGTGAGCATCATCCCAACATCTCACCACATCCCAACATCCCACCACCAACTCTCACCAACTCCTGGAAAATCCAAAGGAAACATGAACGTGTCATGTTATCTGCTGACACTCCTCATCATTACAGCTTCAGGGCTCCGATATCTGTAGATTTTAAAGTACAGGACCAGGAATTTTGCAGAAGGATCGATTTTATTACGTCTTGATTATACTTGATTATATTCATTGTGTCAACAGGGAATGGATGAGGATAACACTATTACCAGTACGTTATGCTCAATGCACTCTCTATTGTCATTAATGATCGTTCTCATCTAAGAAACCTTCATTCTCACACTAGAGATTAGTCGTCCACCATCGATATCAAAAATCAAAATCACTAAGAAAAAAACTCTCCCCTGAAATTAAGTTCTGGAGATGTATGAGTGGCGCCAGATGGATTCGACCCTTCTCCTAAAGTCTTCAACCCTGCAACAAATCTCTCCACCAAAAAAGAAAAAAAAAGAGGAAACTTCTGTAGAGCTAATAAGTCCAGACAAAGCGGAGTCAGGACAAAGACTTCTCATTGAGTAAAAACAGGTGACGCTCTTCTGTTTGGCCCCGAAGCCTTCCTCCGGCCGGGATATGTGATCACTAAGAAAAGTCTGGTCATAAATAGAGGAGAAAATATCAGAAATATACATAGAGAGCGATAAAGGTCAGCATGGGGCTAAAATATCCGAAACCATACATATGAATACACGCATGTCCATTGTGACCTTAGTATTTAGAAGAGTAGAACGAAGGGACCACCAGTCTGTAATGCAATCTGCAACAACAAGCCGGTGGTGGGAGATCGTTATCACAGAAGATACCACCAAGAGTAGTGTAGAAACCTATGAGGACACTAACACACAAACCATAGAGGACCAGATCACACTGCAACGTTCTACCTAGACCGATCCTTCAACCAATCACCGAGCCAGTCAATAGTCCAACCAGATGATGTGATTGCTATATAAATATGTTTCAAATAATAATGTAGATGCAGAAAACAATGAATAAACATGAACAGACATATAATGTAACAAATAATAAAGTGATTTCTGACCAGAAGGCTGCCTCAGTGACTTATCTCACCTAGCTCATGTATCTAGATGGCTCAATCGGTAGAGCAGATATCACACTACATCTGACCCGCGATAAACACAATGTGTAAAGGAGCGATGTAACGGGTAGACCACCATAGACTGAAACGACGCGTAAAAATAAAACCTAACTGAGATTTTGCTTAGGCGGGGATCACACATGCGAGAAACTCGGACAAGTCTCTCATGTTAATACCCTGCCGCCGGCACTATGGAGCGGAGCGTGCGGTTGCATGTATTGCTATGCGGCCGCACGCTCTGATCCGAGTGCTGGTGGCAGTGCCGGGTATTAACATAAGAGACTCGTCCGAAATTCTCGCATGTGTGATCCCGGCCTTACTCTCCGACACTGCTCTGGTTGGCTGCAGTGGTGAAATTATGTTGACAACACTGCAGACAATCACTGAGATCTCTCGCTGGTAAATAAATCATCACTTCCACAGTTATTGAAAAGTGATGTGAACTGTTTTCATTAAAAGAGATAATAATTACTGCCAGTAAATTGTAGGTAGAAGACTTTTTTTTAATATTTGTACTTTATAAAGTCTGTACATAAAACAACGGCAAAAAGGCAAATACAAAAAATAAATGTAAATAATAGATAATAATTAATGACATCACAAATCAGTAAAGTGAAAAAATCCCCAAAATATGTTTGTCATCAAGTAATAATCAGGATAATAATCTGTACCGAATCAATAAAAATCATAAATCATCCCCAGATCAAAAGACAAAAATAACCTGACTGGCACATCCAGACTAATGTGAATTAGGTGCAAACCAGGGGGAGCTAACTCCATGTACAACATACAAAAAAAGGCTGCACTCAAGCATACTAAAGCATGACAATATGGAATACATAAAATTTTGAATAGCAATACGGCTTTAGAGTATAAGGAAAAATTTGAGACGCTTAGAATAACATTTGACCAAATATTATTTGCCCACCAACCATCGTCAAGGTGGTCTCAAGTCTCGTGAGTCCCCATCCGGTGGTGATTTTAATTACAGCAGGTCCCTACTTACCCATAAATGCAGGCATTACTGACAGAGATGTCCACATTCACCCAGAAATTCAGATATCAGCCTAATAGAGGTATGTTCACATAGGTCTGGGACTCACCAGACTTGAGACCACCTTGATGATGGTTGGTGGGCAAATAATATTTGGTCAAATGTTATACTAAGCGTCTCAAATTTCTCCTTATACTCTAAAGCCATATTGCTATTCAAAATTTTATGTATTCCATATTGTCATACTTTAGTATGATAGAGTGCAGCCTTTTTTTGTATGTTATCCCCAGATCAGTCGCACACGGTGCCACATACTGCCATCACGCAGGTCAGGCCTGGCTTTCACCCAATACCCAAAATTCTACCTTCCGATTATATAAAATGATCTGACGCCAGCTCTGAACTAATGCCGCCATATGAGGTGCAAATATAAGATCTGCAATATCTATGAAGGGCCGTACGGTGCCTATTATACCATTGGGGCTCTGCTACTTTATCCTGCACCTGTACAGTGGGCTCTGTGGACGCCTTGTATTTGCATCTGCATTGAACGATAGTAGACTCAGCCATCTTGAAAAACTGTACCAGCGCCTGCGCAGTATGAGGTTCAACCACAGCCATCTTGGGAATTATGGACCAGTGGGCATGGGGGCTTAACTGTGCAGACTTCGTTGAGCTTTGAAGCATTCTTGAGTTACTCATGCCTTTATGTGTCAGTACGCGGAAAAATTTCACAGCCTATTTAAATCACAGTAGAAAACTGAGACAAAAACACAACGAGTATGATTAATGACAAATGTGGCTCCATTGTGAACATGGACATATTCAGACCTGATGCCTAGGGCAGCGCTGCCTGTAAATACAGCCATATGTGCAGCAATAGACTGAGGGTCAATAGAGACACTGATAGAGAAGGCACAGAGGACGAGGACTTGTAAGACGAAGGGGAGTCAAAGGACGAGAACGTAGCAAGAGATTTGATCCAGCTGTAGTAATCCGGGACATAGGTGTAGACTCCTGGCCGGTCAGACAAGGCACATCCGTCTCCCCAACTTACAATGCCAGCTTGATACCAAGCCCCATCTATTTTACAGACCAGGGGTCCTCCGGAGTCACCCTAAAAAATAAAGAGAGTTTGGTAAATGCCATAAATTAAAAAATATTAAATAATAGAAATAAACCATTTTTATTTGAATTGGCCAGTTTGTAAAAAGTTTGATTTGCGGCAAATCAATTTGCAAGTCATTGATTTTTCCCAAAAAGGTCCATATAACGCTCTGAGGTCTCCTAGGACTGTATATAATCCTTTTCAAGATCTTCAACATAAAAACAGCTGCAGTAATAACAAGGTGACATCTTCACATGTGGCTACGGGTGACGGTGACCGCTGTGCTGTCACACTGCCTGTACAGTTTCTTCTCTGCTTCATGGCTTTATCTCCAATTCTCTATAGTTACGCTGTGTCATCCTCTCAGTATGAAGATTTACAGCACAGTGGATGCTACATTCCCTGCCTTTGCTTATATACAGGCTATAATAGTCTCTCATGATTGGCTCTGCTGTAGCACGTGATGCCATAGATGCAAGCCATTATGAGGAAGTCATGGGAGCCATCTGTGGCTGATGCAAACTCAAATCTAGTCCCAAATTGTTCAAATTCATTGGGTTCAGTGAATTTCCAAAATGTGGTGATGAGAAACATGAAGAGACAGAGGGAAGCGGGGACAGATACATGAGGAGACAGGGGTAAATGGAAGCAGATACATGAGGAGACAGAGGTAAGAGGGAGCAGATACATGAGGAGACAGAGGTAAGAACGGCAGATACATTGGGAGACAGAGGTAAGGGCGAGCAGATACATGAGGAGACAGAGGTAAGGGCGAGCAGATACATGAGGAGACAGAGGTAAGGGCGAGCAGATATGTGAGGAGACAGAGGTAAGGGCGAGCAGATACATGAGGAGACAGAGGTAAGACGAGCAGATACATGAAGAGACAGAGGTAAGGGCGAGCAGATACATGGGGAGACAGAGGTAAGGGCGAGCAGATACATGAGGAGACAGAGGTAATGGCGAGCAGATACATGAGGAGACAGAGGTAATGGCGAGCAGATACATGAGGAGACAGAGGTAAGAAGAGCAGATACATGAGGAGACAGAGGTAAGGGCGGGCAGATACATGAGGAGACAGAGGTAAGAAGAGCAGATACGTGAGGAGACAGAGGTAAGGGCGAGCAGATACATGAGGAGACAGAGGTAATGGCGAGCAGATACGCGAGGAGACAGAGGTAAGGGCGAGCAGATACATGAGGAGCCAGAGGTAAGGGTGAGCAGATACATGAGGAGACAGAGGTAAGAAGAGCAGATACATGAGGAGACAGAGGTAAGGGCGGGCAGATAAATGAGGAGACAGAGGTAAGGGTGAGCAGATACATGAGGAGACAGAGGCAAGTGGAGAACATACATGAAATGATATATGTTAGTGGGTGCCTTCTCTACAACATGTTAGTGTCTTTTCTAGGCTACCCCTTTTCCCATGTAGAGCAGCACTTGACTGACATTTCTGCTCCACGATACAATTGACCTTGTAGGACCTCTATAAATGAAAACCTTGAAAGGTTTTTTAAAGTGCAGTCTAATCTATACAACTAAATGAAGAAGTTCTATGTCCTGCCACTATTAGAGGAGTCGTGTTCCCCTTTGCTTATTGCTCTGGGGGTCTATATCATACTTTATACATTGCTGGAAATGGAAAATAAGGTTATAAAAGGTTCTGAAAAATACAAAAAGACATCCACTTTTATAGGTTTATTCCCACCACGGATGTGTCTATCATTAAAGTCTGAGATCCAAATACCACTTTTAATTGGAAGATACGTCACCCACCTGGCAGGAATCTTTCTGTCCGGCCTGGTAGCCGGCACAGATTTGGTCACTTGGAACAATCTGGATGCTGGCACCAATGCCGGAGTTGATGTGGTACATGGCATCACAGGCATTATTGCTGATCAGAGGCACCATGACCTGCTGGAGAGTCTGGGGATATGGAAGAGTCACTGCAGGAAGAAGAGCGAAGGTTCAGGTCATGGAGTGCAAAATATGGACATACAAAGACCTGAAATGGTGAGAACTCTGCCTTGTTGTCCTACAATTGTCAGTCTTCAGATTGCATAATCTGTATCTGCTAAATTCTGAGAAAAAACAGAGGCGTCCACTTCCTAGATCCCTGGGGTAGATAAACATTTCCCCTGTTCCTTTTTTGTACTCTCTAGATGTGTTAAAGAAAATGTCACAGACGATGTTTGACTATTAGCTTATAAGGAGGTATATCGTAGGAGACATTGACCTATAGGAGGACTACCTCCAGTAGGTGGCACTAGAGAGACAGATCTCTTCCTTCTGGAGGAGAGCTCATTTGCACTTTTCCCAGGGAGCTTTTCCTGAAGTTTAAGCCTTCCTGCGTCAGCTGAAGATCTCCATGAGAATAAATAGTTTTACCCAACATATTATAAGATTAGATACACTGATAAATGATGAGGATGTAGCATGCTATTCTTGGTCAGCATCATACACGATTAGGTTACAGTCCCTCGTGTCTCCTGAGTTTTCTTACCGTCACTTCCCGTATTGCCCCATCCCGTTACCCAGCAGTTGGTGCCATCGGAGAAGCTCATGGACTCTGGTGGGACACACACCGGCAGGATGTACTCGGTATAGGTAACGGGACTGGAGAGTTCAATCAAGGCGATGTCTCCTGGGTTGCCAACCCCAATGAACTGGGGGTTCACGATGATACTTTCTACACTGGACACGATGCTGTGAACACTGGGGTTCTGCAGCTGGTACTCGCCAAGAGCGACTTTGAAATAAGATGAATTCGTAGACCTATGGGGTGAAACCAAACACCACAATGATGAGGAGCAACGTCGCCCTCCGTAATGTTATTCTTGTGGCAGCAGGAACTGAAACATATCTGGGGTCAACACATCGGCCTCGTGTTGTCACGTACGAGAACACATTAGGGCAATGCATAGTCAGTGATGTCTTCTACTAAGAGCATCGCATTTTCAGGCATACGTCCACAGCTGGGACCCTCCACCTGGTGCCACCAAGGACAATTAGTACCCCTCTATACTTCATCTCCCAGGTGTTAGGAAGCCATGGTTGTCATCTTTCCTGGCCTCCTTCCCTTCCAACCCAATGAACATATTTTTCTCTTCTTTATGTCTAGCTGCAATACTAAAACGAATGCAGTCACCTTTTCCCACTCCAACATGGTGGACCATACTAACCGCTATAGGGCACAGACCAAGTTATAGCCCCTGTCTGTAGCAGCAACTTACGATTCAAAGCAATGTGCGGCGGTGAGCACCCACTGGTTGGCGATCAAGGACCCTCCGCAGATGTGGTAACCATCGTACTGCAGGCTGATCTGCCACGGCCATGCTCCTTCAGTAGCAGCTGTGCCACCAACGATCCGATCGTTGATCACTGGATTTCCGCACACTGGTTGGGCGGCAGTGGTGGTAGTGGTGTAATTGGAAATCACAGGGGAGGTGCAGACTGGAAAGCAGAAAGGAAAACTGTATATCATTGTAGGGGCAAAAGGGGCATTATTACTAAATGTTCACACATGGGTATTACATGTACAGAGGCACAGAGGAGGCACGATTACTATGTGCGGGCACAATGGGGAATTGTTACAATACAGAGGCACAATCGGAGCATTATTACTACTGGTCAAACTACTGGTCAAACTTGTTATGTAGGGTTACAGAGGGGGCACTATATGTCGAGGCACAAAAGGGGCATTAGTACTGTACTATATAGAAGCACAGGGGGCACTATTACTATGTGCGGGCACAATGGGAACTGTTACAATACAGAGGCACAATCGGAGCATTATTACTACTGGTCAAACTTGTTATGTAGGGTTACAGAGGGGCACTATATGTCGAGGCACAAAAGGGGCATTATTACTGTATAGAAGCACAGGGGGGCACTATTACTATGTGGAAACATAAAGGGGGCATTATTACTGTATAGAAGCACAGAGGGGGCACTATTACTATGTGGAAACACAAAGGGGGCATTATTACTGTATAGAAGCACAGGGGGGCACTATTACTATGTGGAAACATAAAGGGGGCATTATTACTGTATAGAAGCACAGAGGGGGCACTATTACTTTGTGGAAACACAAAGGGGGCATTATTACTGTATAGAAGCACAGAGGGGGCACTATTACTTTGTGGAAACACAAAGGGGGCATTATTACTGTATAGAAGCACAGAGGGGGCACTATTACTATGTGGAAACACAAAGGGGGCATTATTACTGTATAGAAGCACAGAGGGGGCACTATTACTATGCGGAAACACAAAGGGGGCATTACTACTGTATAGAAGCACAGAGGGGGCACTATTACTATGTGGAAACACAGAGGGGGCATTATTACTGTATAGAAACACAGAGGGGGCACTATTACTATGTGAAAACACAGAGGGGGCATTATTACTGTATAGAAGCACAGGGGGGCACTATTACTATGTGGAAACACAAAGGGGGCATTATTACTGTATAGAAGCACAGAGGGGGCACTATTACTATGTGGAAACATAGAGGGGGCATTATTACTGTATAGAAGCACAGAGGGGGCACTATTACTATGTGGAAACACAAAGGGGGCATTATTACTGTATAGAAGCACAGGGGGGCACTATTACTATGTGGAAACACAAAGGGGCATTATTACTGTATAGAAGCTCAGAGGGGGCACTATTACTATGTGGAAACACAAAAGGGGCATTATTACTGTATAGAATAATAATAATAATAATCTTTATTTTAATAATCTTTATTTTTATATAGCGCTAACATATTCCGCAGCGCTTTACAGTTTGCACACATTATTGTCACTGTCCCCGATGGGGCTCACAATCTAGATTCCCTATCAGTATGTTTTTTGGAGTGTGGGAGGAAACCGGAGTACCCGGAGGAAACCCACACAAACACGGGGAGAAACATACAAACTCCTTGCAGATGTTGTCCTAGGTGGGATTCGAACCCAGGACTCCAGCGCTGCAAGGCTGTAGTGCTATCCACTGAGCCACCGTGCTGCCCAGATAGCTCAGAGGGGCACTATTACTATGTGAAAACACAGAGGGGGCATACTGTATGAAGCACAGAGGGGCACTATTACTATGTGAAAACAAAGGGGGCATATACTGTATAGAACACAGAGGGGGCACTATTACTATGTGAAAACACAGAGGGGGCATTATTACTGTATAGAAAGCACTATACAGAACCAGGGGGCAAACTTATGTATACTATGTGGAAACACAGAGGGGGCATTATTACTGTATAAAAGCTCAGAGAAGGCACTATTACTATGTGGAAACACAGAGGGGGCATTATTACTGTATAGAAGCACAGGGGGGCACTATTACTATGTGGAAACACAAAGGGGGCATTATTACTGTATAGAAGCACAGAGGGGGCACTATTACTATGTGGAAACACAAAGGGGGCATTATTACTGTATAGAAGCACAGAGGGGGCACTATTACTATGTGGAAACACAGAGGGGGCATTATTACTGTATAGAAGCACAGAGGGGGCACTATTACTATGTGGAAACACAAAGGGGGCATTATTACTGTATAGAAGCTCAGAGAGGGCACTATTACTATGTGGAAACACAAAGGGGGCATTATTACTGTATAGAAGCACAGGGGGGCACTATTACTATGTGGAAACACAAAGGGGGCATTATTACTGTATAAAAGCACAGAGGGGCACTATTACTATGTGGAAACACAAAGGGGGCATTACTACTGTATAGAAGCACAGAGGGGGCACTATTACTATGTGGAAACACAAAGGGGACATTATTACTGTATAGAAGCTCAGAGGGGGCACTATTACTGTGTTAAGTGGAAAAATGGATACTATTATTGTGTGGGGCACAGGGTATTATTATTATTATTATTATACATTTTTATAGCGCCTTTTATTCCATGGCGCTTTACATTTGAAAAGGGCAAATATAGACAGGTACAATAAACGTGAGCAATACAAGGCATACATAAGTACAGAAGGAGAGAGGACCCTGCCCGCGAGGGCTCACAGTCTACAGGGATGGGTGAGGATACACTAGGAGAGGGTAGAGCTGGTCGTGCGGCAGTTCAGGTAGGGGCATTTTGCCTGTTTAGGGCACTATGGATGGTTATAGCAGTGTTTTGCTTGTGTAGACGTGGGGCAATGTGAAGAAAGTGCTGGACAAGTGATTATCTAAAGATGCCTGTGTGCTATAATCTGCAAGGTTGGAGATTGAAAAGTCGTCATGGCGGTCTGGGCTGAATGGAGAAGAAAAAGAAAAATGAACGACTCCAACTAGAGCCAACATAACCTGTTACTGGATTTCTATAACCTCCGAGCAGCTGTGTGTAACTGATATCTACCACCATGATCACTGTATGAGGGGAATATGGGTCTTAATACACCGGTATTTGCTAAAGGTGTTGTCCTGGGCAAACGTATCGATGACCTTTCTTTTAGTCATGAGCCTACTTTTTAGGAGAGAAGAGCCCACTGCCTACACAGGAAGTAAAATTGCAGGATAATTTATTCTTTAGGATCAGTCAGGGACGGCCATATTAGTAACTGAGACCCCCATCTGGGCAAGTTGTGGGAGAGGGGGTTAAAATGGCCATGTTGAGCTTCATTTCCAGTTAGGCCCTGTTTATGCCACTGGGTAAGGAAAGAATTGGACTCGATTGTTTTCTAGAGATGAAAGCTTCAGACATTTGCCCCAAGGGATGTTTTGTGATATAGACAACAGAATGTTCTTCTGAAGATCTGAGAGGTGAACACAAGGAATATGACGTGGCGTCGTCCTTCATTCATGGTGGGCAGAATCGACCGGTGAAAAGCTTTACGGTTCTCCAGTTCTTGTATGCATTAATGTTACTGAGCATTTTCACAAGTTTAGAGGGGCTACTCGGAATTTGTTATGGGGAGGAAGAAAGATGAGGAGCTTATCGCATGATTGGAGTGTTCTCCATTATTGGAAACGTTCTCAATTATCGCACAATATTACTTTTTAAGGCAATTTGTAATTTCTTTTCATGGTATAAATTTGGACTTTTTTGGAAAAAGCTCTATCTATAAAAGTTCTCAGTCCAGATATCAGTAAATCACTCAGGGCTCTTCCATAATAGAAGTTCGAAATGGGATAAAATATTGACTTTGTGGGAGCAGGAAGGGAAAGGGGTTCAGAAGAAATCCCAGGAGAAATATCCCCGAGAATCCCCGGTAGAGTGTCATAGAGACACTGGGAACGCTGGTCGGGACGTGGCGCACAATGCGCTGGGATTATGGATGTCTAAATCCAGAAATGTGACAGAAGACGTCAGACAAACTTGTGATTGGGATCTCCATGGAGGATTGTCCGTGTTGGTGGGATGTGGACTGGGTACAGACATCTCAGAAAATGAAGAACTTGTCTTTTCCAGCTTCTCCTGATTCTCAAGATGTGACAATAATTACATACAATTATTTTCTATGAATATTGTGATTTTGCCCAAAGAGTTAGGACTCCGCCACTTCATAGGGAAGAATCAGGTAATCGTAGAGGCACTTACCGGACAGCAGCACGAGGCAGGCGGCAACCTGGACGCGGATCATGGTGGTTTTGTCTGGTTGCTTTGCACTTTGTTCTTCTAAAATGTTCTTTGTCTCTTGTCAGAACTGACTGCAGCATCACTAAAACGTCAGAGCTCGAAATGTGGCTCAACCTGCTCCCATCATGGAGATAAATGTGACTCTACACAAGACGTAATGGTCATAGCCAAGGTTGCGAGAAAATTAATCACATGCTTCAAATCTCAAAAAAAATAGAGCAAGAATCATAAATTGGAGGCTCAATGACATACAGAGCATTATGTTACTGATCCTGAGTTACATCCTGTATTATACCCCAGAGCTGCACTCACTATTCTGCTGGTGCAGTCACTGTGTACATACATACATTAGTGATCCTGAGTTACATCCTGTATTAGAACAAGCTGAGAGAAAGGCAGTGTGTATAAAGTCACGATCAACCTCAGAAATGAAACTAATAAAGTATATATGAAAATATAATCAAATTTTATTGATACAAAAGAAACACACTGAAAAACAGGATAAAGTTAAAAACAATTAAAAAGGACCAGAAACGGTCCATAATGAGACTCAGAAAGATCCATGTAAGGATCCATTTACAAAAACTCCCAATTATCGCTGGCTGAGACAGAAACAGGTGTGCAGTTGAATAAATTTGCAGATAATAGCAAAATGAAGCAAATTATAAGATCATGTCAAATAATACAGACAATGAAACTTAAACACATTAGACCACCCAGATGAAATGTATATGCAATGAAAATAACAGCAAATTAGAAAATAACAGCAATGAATACCAGTAACAAAAATGCATGACAAAAACTCATGAATCAATAAAGATGAATGTAACAATTAACCTAGGTGAAAAAGCCGCATAGAGATAAATAAGCAGCTGATATGATTGGCTTGATTAAGAAAGCCATGTTAAGGAAAAAACCATGTCTTCATAGAATAGTGAAGACAGGTAAAAAAAACCTGTGACCAGCATGAAATGAGACTGGGAGATTGTACCCCACGCGTATCGCCACTTGGGGGCGTGGCTTCCTCAGGGGAAAGTGACAGCCTGTATTATACTCCAGAGCTGCACTCACTATTCTGCTGGTGCAGTCACTGTGTACATACATTACATTACTGATCCTGAGTTACATCCTGTATTATACTCCAGAGCTGCACTCACTATTCTGCTGGTGCAGTCACTGTGTACATACATTACATTACTGATCCTGAGTTACATCCTGTATTATACCCAGAGCTGCACTCACTATTCTGCTGGTGCAGTCACTGTGTACATACATTACATTACTGATCCTGAGTTACCTCCTGTATTATACTCCAGAGCTGCACTCACTATTCTGCTGGTGCAGTCACTGTGTACATACATTACATTACTGATCCTGAGTTACATCCTGCATTATACTCCAGAGCTGCACTCACTATTCTGCTGGTGCAGTCACTATGTACATACATTACATTACTGATCCTGAGTTACATCCTGTATTATACTCCAGAGCTGCACTCACTATTCTGCTGGTGCAGTCACTGTGTACATACATTACATTACTGATCCTGAGTTACCTCATGTATTATACTCCAGAGCTGCACTCACTATTCTGCTGGTGCAGTCACTGTGTATATACATTACATTACTGATCCTGAGTTACATCCTGTATTATACTCCAGAGCTGCACTCACTATTCTGCTGGTGCAGTCACTGTGTACATACATTACATTACTGATCCTGAGTTACCTCATGTATTATACTCCAGAGCTGCACTCACTATTCTGCTGGTGCAGTCACTGTGTATATACATTACATTACTGATCCTGAGTTACATCCTGTATTATACTCCAGAGCTGCACTCACTATTCTGCTGGTGCAGTCACTGTATACATACATTACATTACTGATCCTGAGTTACATCCTGTATTATACTCCAGAGCTGCACTCACTATTCTGCTGGTGCAGTCACTGTGTACATTACATTACTGATCCTGAGTTACATCCTGTTATACCCTAGAGCTGCACTCACTATTCTGCTGGTGCAGTCACTGTGTACATACATTACATTACTGATCCTGAGTTACCTCCTGTATTATACTTCAGAGCTGCACTCACTATTCTGCTGGTGCAGTCACTGTGTAACATACATTACTGATCCTGAGTTACATCCTATATTATACTCCAGAGCTGCACTCACTATTCTGCTGGTGCAGTCACTGTATACATACATTACATACTGATCCTGAGTTACATCCTGTATTATACCCAGAGCGCACTCACTATTCTGCTGGTGTAGTCACTGTGTACATACATTACACTACTGATCCTGAGTTACATCCTGTATTATACTCCAGAGCTGCACTCACTATTCTGCTGGTGCAGTCACTGTGTACATACATTACATACTGATCCTGAGTTACATCCTATATAATACTCCAGAGCTGCACTCACTATTCTGCTGGTGCAGTCACTGTGTATATACATTACTGATCCTGAGTTACATCCTATATTATACTCCAGAGCTGCACTCACTATTCTGCTGGTGCAGTCACTGTGTACATACATTACATTACTGATCCTGAGTTACATCCTGTATTATACCCCAGAGCTGCACTCACTATTCTGCTGGTGCAGACACTGTGTACATACATTACATTACTGATCCTGAGTTACATCCTGTATTATACTCCAGAGCTGCACTCACTATTCTGCTGGTGCAGTCACTGTGTACATACATTACATTACTGATCCTGAGTTACATCCTGTATTATACCCCAGAGCTGCACTCACTATTCTGCTGGTGCAGTCACTGTGTACATACATTACACTACTGATCCTGAGTTACATCCTGTATTATACTCCAGAGCTGCACTTGTGTAGCCCTGGTATGTAAACACACAGTACCCTGGAGGATGGGTGGAGAGGTAATGGTTAAGAGCTCGTCATTACTCACATACACTTCAGACACACCCAGCAGGGGTGTCTAGGGGAGTGTCCTGTAGTAGAGTAGTCTGTAGTTCTCCTGAGAGAGTGAAGGAAGTCAGGACTGGTGCCTGTGGGAGAAACGAGATTCCTGTTAGATACAGAGAGACAGTGCAAAAGTGGAGGCTAGTACAGATAACCGAATGTTATCCTAGCCTAGTCAGTGCTGATATTGAGAGTCGAGCAGGGCGAAGGGCGCAGAGGAAAGAATTATCGAAGTGCCTTAAGGATTGGACTATCCGGCATTATTCTCCGGTCACTGGAGACCGAAGTGTCACTACAGCCTCGGGTGTAGAGATAGAAAAACCAGAGTCTTACTGGACCTTAGGTCGCAGAAAGCAGCCCTTGGAGTGTCGGTACGTAACAGGGGTCAGGGAGAGTGGGAACCTTGAGTCACTGCAGGACAACATTAGGAACTCAGCTCTCTCAAAGAAAGACTCCGACCACAAAACTGACCGGGCAGTACAGCTAAGGAGAAATTGGAGTGAACTTGGCTCTATGCAGGTTGAACTCATCATATTGGAAAGTAAAGGAGGCCCCCAACCTGCTCTGCCGTTACCTCAAAGCACATCCTCCACCCGACCAGCCTCCCTGGGACCTGCCTTATCATCTGACAAGTAAAAGGTATGGAAAGACGCTGGATGGTGTGAGACTGATTTATTTACCTGCACCCGACATCATTAATTCCATAGACTTTGAGGGACCAGTCCCACCTGTAGGGGACCCGACATCTAGCCTGCCACATCATCCCCTCAGAGATCTACAGCAGCGCTGGTCTTAGTGATCAGAGAACTACAGGTGGCGTCACGAATGTTATACACCTATCCCCTGTAAATATACCCCCCAACATACGCCTGACCGCCAGGGCCACAGACCGAGCCACCGCTACCTGTGACAATCCATAGACTTCCATGGGCTCGGTTCTGAGTACCCCATTGCTCTGGTAAACCACAATTGTGGTGCGGGTCAAAACAAACTTGGCGTCACGAACAGGATCCGAAACTCGCAAAATTGCGAGCCCTGTGTGCCTGGTGGGGTGTTTTGGTGAAAAGGACTGTTGCTGTTGTTTGGCGCCAAATACCGCCATATTTGCCGCCATATTCGCTCCTAAGGCGCTGGAGAAGAAGGTGGGCGTACCTGAAAGAGCGCGCAAAGCCTTGGACACGCCCCCGGCTCTGACTCAGCGGCAGGTCCTGCAACAGGAAGTGGACGCTCTGACATCAGAGCGCCTGCGACGAAGGTCCTGTCCCCACGCTGTGCCTGTGGAATAACAGCTTCTGAAACCGGTAGGCTCCGTTTAACCAAGGGGGCGCTAAGATGTCACAACAACCGGCCGACAGTGCGGCCCCAGCCGGAGCCCCAATCCCGCACCGCCTGGTATTGTAGCGCCAGATGGGGGCGCAGGCCCCGCACCCAGTCCGGTAGTCCCGATCATGCCACTAACGCTCCCATATATGCCTGGGGCGAAATGGCTTCCCCAGTACAGCGGTGAGCCAGGCACTTTAGCAGGCTTCAAGCGGAAGTTATGCAGCATCCTAGAAATGTACTCCATGCCTGAGAGACAAAAAGCTGCTGTGCTGATAGGGCAGCTAACTGGCGCTGCTGAGAGGGAAGTGGAGACTTAGGATACCGTTGATCAGGAGTCGGTACCTGCGATCCTCCTTAAGTTACATGCCATATTTGAAGACCGCACAGAAACGGATCTCCGGATGGCCTTCTACCACTGTTCACAGCAGCCAGGTGACAACATCAGGGACTACGCTTGCCGACTACAAGGAGCCCTGAGAGCCCTTAAGCAGATTAATAATTTAAATGCTATCGACGAGAATAAGATGCTGAAAGAACAATTTATACAGGGATTGAGATCCCAAGAGGAGCGCAGAACTGTAAACTGGTGGTCCTTAGATCATCCTGATGCTACCTTCGATGCCCTAAAGGACATGGCAATAAAAGGGCTGCGACCCCTGGGCAAACCTGAGGTGTCAACTCAACGACACCAGGGTGAAGTCACTCTGGAACCGGCGGCACCCCCCTTTTCCTCGCTAGTGGCAGAAACAAAAACGCAGGTGACACCCCCTAGTGAATTGGACTGTCTGCGCTCAGAGGTGCGCCAGCTGACTAAAAATCTGGCTGCTGTGATGAGTGCCCTGCAGCTGCGGAGAGAGGAAGAAGGGAAGATCTTATTAGCTGACTGCCCAGAAGACGTCCCGTGGATGAACCGGAGAAGAAGGAAGACGTCGCCCCCTCGGAGGAGGACAACGCCACCCCCAGGAGCGACCTCTGATCAACACCCTCCTCGTCGGGAGATCACCTGTTACCGATGCAACCGGAAAGGTCATATGTCTCCACAGTGTCCTTTAAACGGGCAGAACCTGGGTCCGAGGGCCAACACCCAGGAGAAGACCCGTCAGGCCCCCTAGACTGGAACCGCAGGTATGTGGGTGGACGACCCTACCTGTCTATCATTCTAGATGGTATTGCAGTTCCGGCATTTTTAGACACTGGGTCGCAGGTGACCCTAATACCTGATGCCCTATATACGAAGTTCTGGTCTATAGATAGTCTTAAACCTCCGAGCCCTGACTTTACCGTGTACGCTTCTAATGGTCTTCCTGTAGAAGTACTCGGGACCAAATGTGTGGATGTGAAAGTGGGCAGAGAGGAATTGAAGGACCAGGGGCTTCTAGTAGTAAAGACTGTAAATGAGGAGAACGGTTTGAATATAATTTTGGGTACTAACATTATCAGTAACTGTCTGGGAGAAGTTGTGTTCTTAATCCAACAGCTCGCTGAGATTGCCCGACCAAGGCAGAAAGGAGTAATCCAAAGAGAGATCCGGGCCCTGGTGTGTCAGCAGCAAGCGAAGCTTACAGACGGCGAAATTGGTAATGTACGGGTCACTGACTCGAATCCCATTGTGATACCCCCAATGAGTGAAATGATAATCTGGTGCAGGGCAGCCATAGGTCTGAGAGGACAGAACTACCAAGCTGTAGTAGAACCCCACCATTCAGAACATAGACCTACACTTATGACTGCTAGGGGGGTAGTGGAAGTGGTGAATGGAAGAGTACCGGTACGGCTTCTCAATTGGGGAGATGATGAGGTAAACTTACCCCGTTATGCAACCATTGCTAAACTACATGCTGTCGACAATAATTCTATTCTCCCGGCTGAGTCCCTAGACTCCTGTCAGATAGCGGAGGACAATGACCCAGCAACCCAGGTGGCGGAATGGTGTCAGCAGCTCCATGTTGGGACGGACACCACTCCCGCTCACCAGAAGCAAGGGGTATTACGGGTGGTGCAAGAGTATGCCCAAGTGTTTAGCAAGCACCCACTTGATTTTGGGGTAATTAAGGGAGTCCAAATCATATCCCTACAGGCAGTCATCCTCCCATCAAGGAGCGGTACAGGCCTATACCCCCAGCCCATTATCAGAAGGCTAAAGAAATGTTGCGAGATATGAAAGAAGCCGGAGTAATCAGGGATAGTTGTAGTCCCTGGGCAGCACCTCTAGTCCTGGTTAGAAAAAAAGATGGTAGCTTGAGAATGTGTGTGGATTACAGGCAGGTGAACCGCATAACACATAAAGATGCATACCCGTTACCACGTATAGAGGAATCATTAGCTGCTCTGAAAACGGCTAACTACTTTTCTACCCTCGATCTGACTAGTGGTTACTGGCAAGTGGCTGTGGCTGAGGAGGATCGTGAGAAAACGGCTTTCACCACCCCAATGGGGCTCTGTGAGTTCGACAGAATGCCGTTTGGGCTCAGCAGTGCCCCAGGAACATTTCAGAGAGTGATGGAGAACTGCCTGGGACATCTCAATTTTGAAACCGTGCTGCTATACCTAGACGACGTCATCATGTATTCCAAGACATATGAGGACCATCTGAAGCACCTGGCAGAAGTATTTGAGTCCCTGTCTAGGTACGGGATGAAGTTGAAACCCTCAAAATGCCATCTACTCAAACAGAAGGTACAATACTTGGGGCACATCGTCAGTTCGGAAGGAGTAGCGCCGGACCCAGAGAAAGTCACTGCCATCCAGAAGTGGCCGGAGCCGAAGAACCTCAAGGAAGTGCGACAGTTCCTGGGATTAACGGGTTACTACAGAAGGTTCGTGAAAGATTACACAAAGAAAGCAGCCCCTTTACAGGACCTCCTAGTAGGACAATCCCTAAAGAGCAGAAACCCTCCCTTTAATTGGGGTAAAGAACAGGCTGAAGCATTCCAAAAGATGAAAGAGATCCTTACGGGTGATGAGATCTTAACCTATCCTGATTACAGCCAACCGTTCCTGCTGTACACCGACGCCAGTAATGAAGGTTTGGGAGCAGTTCTCAGTCAGAAGCAGAATGGCCAGGAAAAAGTCATCGCATATGCCAGCAGAAAACTCAGGCCAACTGAGAGGAATCCGGAAAATTATAGCAGCTTCAAGCTGGAGTTTCTGGCGCTGGTCTGGGCCATTACTGAAAGATTTAAGCATTATCTGGCCTCCAATCAGTTCACTGCGTTTACAGATAACAACCCCTTGACGCATCTGGAAACCGCCAAGCTGGGCGCCATGGAGCAGCGTTGGATGGCTCGGTTGTCCAATTACCAGTTTACCATCAAGTACCGGGCAGGCCGAAAGAATGCTAATGCTGACGCATTGTCCCGAATGCCGCATGACTCTGACACGGAAGAAGAATCGGACGACCTGGAAGAAATTGAGCTACCTGCGTTCCATCGAAATGGGGTAGTCCACGAGCATCGAGTCTACAGAAAGCAGTATGGTGCAACGTTAAATCCCTTACCCCATCACAGCTGGAAGGAGACTCAGGACAGCGATCCAGTGGTCAGCCGTATCAAGAAGTTGTTAGGACAGGAAGGTTCCTCCTTGGAAAAAGATGCACCTATGTCAGCAAAGCTCCTGTGGAACGAGAGAAGCCGGTTGTTCCTATACCGTGAGAAGTTGTGCAGGAGATATGTCAACCCCAGGACCCACGAGATGGTCTGGCAGATAGTGGTCCCCAAGGCAGACGTCCCAATGGTGTTGGAAGCATACCACGATCAAGCAGGACACTTTGGCTGGAGAAAGCTGGAGACCCTGTTGAGGTGCCGGTTCTACTGGGTAGGGATGCGCAGCTCCATCGAGAGGTGGTGTCGGAACTGTGGACCCTGTGGTCTCAGAAGAAAGGACTACGGTAGTCAGAGGACACCCCTGCAGCCTATCCGGACGACTCGTCCCTTAGAGATTGTGGCCTTGGATCACGTTAAATTGTCGCCAAGTAGATCTGGATATTCATCCGCCCTGACCATGGTGGACCATTACTCTAGATTTCTGGTGGTTGTTCCAGTAAAGGATCAGACAGCAGTGACGGCAGCAAGAACCTTTCAAGCAAGCTTCTGCAGACCGCATGGGTATCCGGAGCAAGTATTAACTGATCAAGGACCTGCTTTCGAGGCTGACCTATTCAAGGAATTCTGTCACATGTATGGGTGTAAGAAAATTAGAACAACACCATACCATCCCCAAACCAACGGCCTTTGCGAGAAAATGAACCACATTGTCCTTGATTTGCTGAAATCCATACCGTTGGAAGACAGAAATCGGTGGCCGGACTTACTACCTGATTTGGTTGACTTGTATAACCATATACCTGTAAGTTCCACTAACTGCACTCCAGCCTATCTTATGAGAGCAAGGCCCGGAAGACTACCAATGGATTTAGAACTTGGAGTGGTAGAACCGGAAGCAGACGACGCCGTTGAAAACTGGGACATCAATCGGCAAGAGCAGTACAGACGAGTGCAAGTCTGTGTAGAAGAAAGTCTCAACAAGGCACGGGAGAAACAGGAAGATATTTACAACAGGAATGCTCCTGCCAAGCCTTTGATGCCTGGAGAAGTAGTATTGAAAAGAAAAAGGAAGATGCACAAATTGGATAACCAGTGGGAACAAGAACCCTACGTCGTACAAGATTCCAAATATGACAACAGAAAAGTTTGTATCATCAGTAAGGACGGAGGAAGAACAATATCCACTGTGTCCAGAGACCATTTGAAATTGTGTCCAGAACCCTTAAAGCTTCGTGAAAAGAACCCTGTCATCAATCAAGAAGAAGGAAAAGAAGAGGTCATACACACGGATCTGGGAGATTTCCCTGCGGATTGGCCCAGACTGGGAGATGCTGTAATCATTCCAGTGTTGCAGTTTTATCAGCCACAAGAGGAAGTTCTACCTCCAGTTGTGCCCATGGTGCCAGTGGAGCCAGTTCAGGAGTTACCTATTCCAGCAACACCCCAGCCTATAGAATCTCAAGAAGGATCATCGGAAGCAGCGCCCCATGCTATGGGATCCCCTGGTGAAGCTGACTCACACCGCCCAGCCATCAGTACACTTGCCAGATCCATAGAAAGATTGAGACAGTTCTATAGTTTGCCATTACGCAGAGCAGATAGATTACAGACCAATATACCTGAAGCTACACCACGTAGATCAGAGCGAACCACGAAAGGGAAAATACCCATTCGATATCAACAGTAGTTCAAGTAAAATAATGAAAATTATCCCAGAAAAAGGTTACATTATGTGAATATTGTAAAAAGTATTGTTATAGTATTGTGCATTAATATATATATGTGTCCTTTTATTATGCCATGGACTGAGAGGCTGAGGACTGTGCCAGCCCAGAACTTATCTTTGTACATAGTTGCGCTTCGGTGCACAATATTGGTTTTACATGAAACCACAACTACCTCTGAATATAAAACCCGTGTGGTGTGGCACTGAGCGAGGTCTGCAGCCAGATGTCCTGCAGCCCACCCAGGACCCACGTTGAAGGTTTGGTGCGGGTCCTTCACAAGAATACTGTGTATTTATTGAATGTTTTGATGCTTTAATACTTTTTGTATTTTCCTACTGTACATAATGCAACGTTTAAGAAATCCTTACCTCCCGGATGGGAAGAGTTTAATGTTTATTGTTAATGAAAAACAAAATGTCTTCTTGTATTTCACAGCCCGGGAGTGCTGTATTTTACCATGGGGAATGTGTAGCCCTGGTATGTAAACACACAGTACCCTGGAGGATGTGCGGAGAGGTAATGGTTAAGAGCTCGTCATTACTCACATACACTTCAGACACACCCAGCAGGGGTGTCTAGGGGAGTGTCCTGTAGTAGAGTAGTCTGTAGTTCTCCTGAGAGAGTGAAGGAAGTCAGGACTAGTGCCTGTGGGAGAAACGAGATTCCTGTTAGATACAGAGAGACAGTGCAAAAGTGGAGGCTAGTACAGATAACCGAATGTTATCCTAGCCTAGTCAGTGCTGATATTGAGAGTCGAGCAGGGCGAAGGGCGCAGAGGAAAGAATTATCGAAGTGCCTTAAGGATTGGACTATCCGGCATTATTCTCCGGTCACTGGAGACCGAAGTGTCACTACAGCCTCGGGTGTAGAGATAGAAAAACCAGAGTCTTACTGGACCTTAGGTCGCAGAAAGCAGCCCTTGGAGTGTCGGTACGTAACAGGGGTCAGGGAGAGTGGGAACCTTGAGTCACTGCAGGACAACATTAGGAACTCAGCTCTCTCAAAGAAAGACTCCGACCACAAAACTGACCGGGCAGTACAGCTAAGGAGAAATTGGAGTGAACTTGGCTCTATGCAGGTTGAACTCATCATATTGGAAAGTAAAGGAGGCCCCCAACCTGCTCTGCCGTTACCTCAAAGCACATCCTCCACCCGACCAGCCTCCCTGGGACCTGCCTTATCATCTGACAAGTAAAAGGTATGGAAAGACGCTGGATGGTGTGAGACTGATTTATTTACCTGCACCCGACATCATTAATTCCATAGACTTTGAGGGACCAGTCCCACCTGTAGGGGACCCGACATCTAGCTGCCACATCATCCCCTCAGAGATCTACAGCAGCGCTGGTCTTAGTGATCAGAGAACTACAGGTGGCGTCACGAATGTTATACACCTATCCCCTGTAAATATACCCCCCAACATACGCCTGACCGCCAGGGCCACAGACCGAGCCACCGCTACCTGTGACAACCCCATAGACTTCCATGGGCTCGGCTCTGAGTACCCCATTGCTCTGGTAAACCACAATTGTGGTGCGGGTCAAAACACACTCACTATTCTGCTGGTGCAGTCACTGTGTACATTACATTACATTACTGATCCTGAGTTACATCCTGTATTATACTCCAGAGCTGCACTCACTATTCTGCTGGTGCAGTCACTGTGTACATACATTACATTACTGATCCTGAGTTACATCCTGTATTATACTCCAGAGCTGCACTCACTATTCTGCTGGTCAGTCACTGTGTACATACATTACATTACTATCCTGATTACATCCTGTATTATACTCAGAGCTGCACTCACATTCTGCTGTGCAGTCACTGTGTACATACATTACATTACTGATCCTGATTACCTCCTGTATTATACTCCAGAGATGCACTCACTATCTGCTGGTGCAGTCACTGTGTACATACATTACATTACTGATCCTGAGTTACATCCTGTATTATACTCCAGAGCTGCACTCACTATTCTGCTGTGCAGTCACTGTGTACATACATTACTGATCCTGAGTTACATCCTGATATACTCCAGAGCTGCACTCACTATTCTGCTGGTGCAGTCACTGTATACATACATTACATTACTGATCCTGAGTTACATCCTGTATTATACTCCAGAGCTGCACTCACTATTCTGCTGGTGCAGTCACTGTGTACATACATTACATTACTGATCCTGAGTTACATCCTGTATTATACTCCAGAGCTGCACTCACTATTCTGCTGGTGCAGTCACTGTATACATACATTACATTACTGATCCTGAGTTACATCCTGTAGCTCTTTTATTAAAAAATATAAACAATACATACCATAATAAATTTCTAACTGTACATAAATGAACATTGCTAAGATAAATAACAGAAACAAAAGAAACCAGCTTCAAAACAAAATTAAACCAAAAAGTCCAGAGTCCTTAGTCCTTTCTCTCCTTCAGAACTATTGCAGCTCCAGAGGACCCCCAGCAGGGACATTATCATTAAACAAAATTAAATATAAGACATAAAAGAAACATGCACACACACTCACACTGACACACAATCACGCACTTCCCCAAAAAAAAAAGAAAAAAGGCCTCACCTGGCCATACATACAACACAACCTATATATAAACGCTACTATATACACTACTATATACACTAAGATATGGAATTTTTTTTTTTTTTTCTCTTTTTAAAATTTTTTTTTTTCTTTTTCCCTCACCACACCACAGGTCCATGAGTTCATGCCCTTTTCACAGCAAACTTGATGGGTCCATGAAAGTTTATGCCCTTAGAAAATTTTTCGGGTCCATGGCAGGTTCCATGCCCTCCCCCCACACAAACACCCCCACCCAACCTAAACTATACCCCCCCAAACATATAACTATTTACACTTATATACAAAACATTACATTAACAGACCTACCACACAAAACACTACATTACATTACTTTACCCACATTACATTACATTAACCACACTTTGCTTAAACCACAACATTATAAACATTTACACTGTACACTGACCACATAACTTGCAAGGCCCAAGTTCAGCGCCTGCAAGCCCAATATCCATTATTTCCTGAATTTACAAAACAAAAAGCTAAATGTGCCGCCCACCACCGGGAAACTGGAGTCCTAAGAGGCCCCGTCCCTAACCACCAACACACGCACCCTGTCCCTCACCAACTAAATCTGCCCCTAAAAGAAAAGAAACTGACCCTAACTATCCCTACCTGCCCCTACCTATCCCTACTCTACCTAGCTTATCAAAACTAACTATCTAGCTATCCCTAAACTGGCCCTCCCTGTCCCTATCTGACCCTACTTTTCTCTCACTCAACACCCACACCACCTTATCTTACCCTACCAACAATCTCACACAGACCAGCTCTCCCTAAGGCACGTTAAAGGAGAAACCCCTCCAAAGCCAAGAGGCCCTCCTCGCGCCCAGCCTCTCGAACTCCAAAGAGCGCACCTTCCCCAGGTCACCCAAGATGTTTCTAACCACCTCATCCTGGGGGAGGACTTTCCGCTGCGTGGAAACTAAACACCGTGCACTCCAAGTGTGGAACCTAATGACTACACTAACCAGGAATAAAGTGCTCCGTTCTCGGCCACCCAGGGATCTGAATGCCCCATAAGCCCACTCCGGATAAGAAAGGGACGCCAGCCTAGGCCAGCCTATGGAAGCACCCACCCTGTTGTAGACCCCTGTATTAAAGGGACACTGAAGGAGGAAGTGCTCCATGCTTTCCAACATGTCGCCACACTCCTCACGGGGACAGCCCCGATCATCGGAGCTCCTGCACTTCAGGTTGTCCCTTACATACAGCCTCCCATGGAAGCAGTGCCAGGCCAAGTCCCAAAACTTCAAGGGGATCCGCTTGGAATTTAATAACCCAAGCCCAACCTCCAGATCCCGGCCTGGGCAATCCTTGAGCACCAGGGGCTTCTGGAAATGGGTCAACAGAACCCTGCTGTCAAGGAATTTCCTCGACATGGTCCTGATTTCCCACATTCCCAGACCCCACCGGCGGATCACCTTCAGAACCGGGGTAGCATAAGCCGGGAGATGTCCGTGCGGTGTGCGCAGGTCCTTCACCTGCCCTCCTGTCCTCCCATTCCTGGAAGAAAGGCCGAAACCAACCCCTGCAGGAGAATACCACAGAGGAGCCCTCTCTAAATAGAGGTTGGCAACATTGATCTTAAGAAAGGTGTTTATCAGAAACACCACCGGGTTGACCATACCCAACCCACCTAGTCTCCTCGTGCGGTACGTGACCTCTCTCTTAATTAGGTTAAGCATGTTCCCCCATAACAGCTGGAAGAAAAGGCTATAGACCCGTGTCCAGAGAGGCTCTGGCAAGACGCAGACACTGCCCAGGTATATTAACAAGGGAAGCAGAAAGCCTTTGGCCAAGTTGACCCTTTCCCTCAGGGTTAAAGACCAACCCTTCCACTGGTCCACCTTTTGGGCGGCGATCTTAAGTCTGCCCTCCCAATTTTGCTGGGGGTAGTCCCCGGGGCCAAATTCGATGCCTAGGATTTTGGCGGAGGTCTGGGGCCCTGGAAGGGTGTCCGGGAGATCAAAACTAGGATCTCCCCCTCCCAGCCAGAGACTTTCGCACTTTTCCCGGTTGATCATGGACCCGGACGCCTCCGAGTAGCGTTCGACCTCAGACATGACCCAATCCGCCTCCTCTCTCGAGGACACAAAGAGAGAGACGTCGTCAGCGTACGCTACCATCCCGACTCCCACCAACGGTCCACGATCTACCCTCCTCAAGAAGGGATCGATCGCGAACACGTATAAAAGTGGGCTCAGAGGACAACCCTGGCGGACCCCGGAACTCACCTCAAAAGGGTGACCAACCCAACCGTTCACGAGTGGAAAATTCTCAGCCCCCTGGTATAAGGTCTCTAACCAATTTACAAACCTCCCAGGCAGACCGTACCTCAAAAGGACAGACCAGAGGTACTCGTGATTCACCCGGTCAAAGGCCTTTGCTTGATCTAAGGACAGCAAGTACCCCTTCCAGTGACCCGCCCTGCCCTGCTCCACTGCCTCTCGGACACCGAGCACAGCACTAAAAGTACTGCAGCCTGGAACAGAGCAGTGCTGAGCCCCCGAACGGAGCTGGGGTGCAAACTTCACCAGCCGATTAAACAGCACCTTTGCCAGAACCTTCCGGTCCACATTGAGAAGCGCTATGGGACGCCAGTTCTCAATACGGGACGAGTCCTTACCCTTTGATAGGATAATCAGGGCTGACCTCCTCATTGAGCTGGGAAGAGCACCCGAGGAAAGGCACTCATTAAACACCTCAGTCAAGAGGGGGACCAAGGAGTCCCTAAAGGCCTTGTAAAACTCGGATGTTAAGCCATCCGGACCTGGCGATTTTTTGGGCCGAAGCCCATCAATGGCCAGTCTCACTTCCTCTTCCCTGATTGCCTCTACCAAAACATCAAGAGAGGGTCATCTCCTGGCTCAGGAATGGTCTCAGCCAGGAAAGCCGACATCCCGTCTCGATCCAGATCCCTCTTTTCCAAGAGGTGCGAGTAGAAGGATCTGACCACCTCCAGGATCCCTGATTTGGATCGGTTCAGGGAACCCGTACTGTCGATCAGTCCTGTCACCATCTTACAATTCACTGACATCTTACAGTTTCTGTAAGGGTCGGGCGAGCGGTACCTCCCGAAATCCCTCTCAAAAACCAAAGATGTGTGCCTATCATACTGACACCTCTTGAGCAAAGACTTCACCCTGGAGATCTCCTCACGGTCACCCCCAGTCGAGACGAGCTGCTCGAGTTTCCTCCTCAAAGCCTGATACAAGCGGTGCCTGTTCAGACTCCTGAGGCTCGAGAGCTGACGGAAGAACCCCGCCACCCTCTCTTTGAAGATCTCCCACCACTCAGACTTACTGCTACAGAGATCCAAAAGCGGTACCTGGCTCTGAAGAAATTCCTCAAAGGACTGTCTCACTTCCGCTTCTTCCAACAGGGATGAATTCAGCTTCCACAGCCCTCTTCCCATCCGGGACGTCTCTGTAACATTCAGAGAAAAGAAAATTAAACAGTGATCGGAGAATTCCACCTCAACGGCGGACACTGCAGAAAAGATGGCATCCTCCTTCAATAAAAACCTATCTATCCTAGACCTACAGCTACCTCTATGAAAGGTGAAACCCCCGTGACCTGGGGTGTGCCGGATGTGGACATCCACCAGGCGAGCTTCGCTAGCTATACTATTTAATGCTGTACTATCGTAAGCCAGGTGGCCTCCGGGGTCCCCCCTATCACGGGATCTCGTAATGGTGTTAAAATCCCCACCGAAGACCACCTGCCGGCTCGTAAAAAGAAAGGGCTTGATCTTTATGAAGAGACATTTGCGGTCCCACTTGGATTGTGGACCATAGATGTTTATGAGCCGAAGCTCCTGTCCCCTCATGAAAACGTCTAAGACCAGGCACCTCCCCATTTCTATCTCAATAACCCGTCGGCATTCCACCTCCGCGGTCTTAAAAAGGACCGCCACCCCGCTATACGGCTCGGCCGCAAGAGACCAGTATGAGGGCCCACACCTCCACTCCCTCCTGGCTTTATGGATGGCCCCCATGTCTGTTAGTCGGGTCTCTTGCAAAAACAAAATTTCAGCCTCAAATCGGGTGAAAAAATCAAAGGCCGCAAATCTGGCCGCATCTGACTTAATACTGGCGACATTAATGGACGCCAGAGTCAACGGGGTGAGTTCCGCCATCATGGGTGATTGGGTTAGATGGCCTTCTTCTTCCCCACCCCGTCTTTCCCATCTTTCCCCTCCGAAGAGGGGTCTGATCCCTTCCGTTTTAGGGAAGACGAGGTATCCATCCCCATGGTCTCCTTGCCTCCGGGCTCCAGGTCTGTCCCCCCCCAGAGGAAACAGCGTCCCCTGGGGGACAGACTCCGCCATCCCCTGGAAGCCCCCCAGATGGCGCCCCCGGCCCCTCGCCCCCGACCTCCGTCCCAGCAGGGTCGTCGAGGGCTTGGTACCGGTTGGAGAGGGCGATCAGAGGGGAGCCGGTGAGCCCCTCCGTTGGCATACTTACGGTCGGGGGAGGAGGTTTGGAAGGCTTAACCACCTTCTTCTTCCTCCTTCCGGTACGCTTTTTATCACCCTTCTCTACTGTAGGCTGATCCGTGACCTCCTCATCCACACTTTCATACTGGGAGGAGTTGTCGGAGTCAGCCAGGTTTTCCTCCCTCTCCAACCTCCTGATCTCCTCGCATACCTCTTCCTCCCCCGGGCCTCAGAGACACCGGCCACCGGCCTAGAGGGGAGGGCAGGCATCACCCCAGTTGCCTGAGGCTCTCCCCGCCCCTCACCCCGTGGCGATTTTCCTGTCTCCTCTGGTAAGAGGGACCTCTATTGGCCTTGTCCTTCCTCACTGGCCCCTTAGCCCCTCTCCCGCCACCACCACCTGCCACAGCAAGGTCGCGCCGCCAGGGGTTGCCCCCTCACGGTCTCCCCCCACCGGGCCTGCAGCGGCATTGGTAAAGGAGCGAGGGCAGCGGCTATACGGGTGACCTAGGTCACCACACAGGTGGCACCGAATGTCCTTGCAAGATGCGGCGAGATGACCTACCCCACCACACAAGGCACATTTCTGCACCTTGCAGCTTGCGCTGAAGTGGCGGGGATCACCGCACTTGTGGCAGACCTTCGGCTGCCCCTGGTAGAAGACCAGGATCCTGTCCCTCCCTAGGAACGCCGAGGAAGGGATGTGGGTGACGGTACCCCCTGAGACCTTCAACTTCATCATGAAGGTCCAGCCCCCCGACTAGATATCGAACTCGTCCTGATTTTTTTTGGGGACGTCCGTGACTTCCCCATAACGGGAAAGCCACGTCATGATGTCAACGCCGGAGAGTGACTCGTTACAAGTCACCACGGTCACTCTCTTAACGGCATTTTGGCGAGACAACGCCTGTACGGCGAAGTCTCGCCATCCGGGCTCCCCCTTCACCAGCTCGTAATTAGACCAGAAGAGCTCTAGCCCCTCCGGCCGAACGAAACTGATGTCGAAGAATAGGGTGGCCGAGGGATGGATCAGGGCAAAGATGTCCGTCGCCCTGAAGCCCATCTTCAGGAGGAGCTCCACCACCCTACTCCTGGGTGGGCAAGCTTCACCGCCCCTCCAGCGAAGACGGACCACATTCCTCCTGGCCGGCCCTTGCCCGGCTGTCGGGAGGGACCAAATGGTTTCCCCCTCCCTTCTATCTTGGAAGGCGGCCAGGCCATGTCTCTCCAACCAGAAAGACAAGTCCACCTCTCTTCCCTCTACATTGACCGACCGCTCTCCTTTTTTAAGGGCCTCCAGAAAACAGCGGTGCAAAACGCCGTCCCCAGAGTCCGGAGGCAAGGAGACCCCCCGAGAACCCCCCGGAGCCCCAGCCACAACCCCCGCAAAAGAACGGGGTCTCACTGCTGGGGGCCAGATGGGCCAGCCCCTCCCTCACCACCCGTGCTCCCACTTACACCAACACTCACTCCCTCCGCATTCACTCCCACATCCACATCCACGTCACTCATGTCACTCACCTCACTCATACCATTCACCTCAGCCAATTCATCAGAATTTTCAATATTAATTTCCTTGCTGTTTCGTTTTTTACCTGCTGGGGGCCCGGGCTGATCGGTGCTCTGCCCCGTATTGTTTTTGCCCAGGAGTACCGCCGCCCCTTTACGAGCCGCAGAACAGAGCCCACCTAGTAAGCTCTGCCTGGGCTCAGGAGCAGCAGCACTTCCTGGGCTCTCTGGCTCCATTTTTTTTTCTGTTGTTACATTTGGGGGAGGGACAGGCTCTGCCTCTGCACCCTGCCCCCCACTGGAAACCTGTGCTGGCTTCTCTTGGGGCACCGGAGCCCCCGCACCACCAGATGGAGGTAAGCGGGCCGGGGACCCCGGCAACCCCTTGCCAGCTCTCTCGGGCATTGTTTTGGGTGGGACAGAAGGCAGCGGGCCCGCCGAGGCCACGCCCCCCCCGCTGGTCACGGCACTGGCGGGAAGAGCGAAGGCCCGAAAGGCCACGCTCCCCCGCCAGCCGTGAGCACAGCGAGCGGAGCTGCGGCCGCCGAGGCCACGCCCCCCACCGCCAGCCGCAGTCATAGCGGGTGAGGCAGCAGCCCGCAAGGCTACGCCCCCCCGCCAGACGCGACAATAGCGGGTGGGACAGCGGCCGAGGAGGACACGCCCCCCTCACAGGCCACCACCGCCTTCTTGTACCCACCACTCGCTTTTGGCAAGGTCGGCCACTCCCCCTCGGCGCCCAGCGGCGGCGGGGCCCCCGGCGCAGACCCCTTATTGGATCGACGCGCAGAGGACCCCGACCCTGCCGCGGACACCGCCAGGGGAGCGACCAACAGCTTGCACTTTTTAACTTGCTGCCTTACGGCAGACTCCGCGCCCTTTCTTGGTCTCTGGACCCCCAAAAATGATCCAGTCTGAGCGGATCCGCGTGTGGGGGGCCCAGAGACCCCAGCTCTCGCCGCCGGAGATGCGGCCCCGGCTGTACCGACTCCAGGTGCCGGGCCAGCCCCCGCTGCCGCAGAGGACTGGGCCCGAGCACCACCACCATCAACAACACCGGCACCGACACTCTCCATATCGCTGCCTGAGTCCGAGCTGCCACCACCAGACATGGCACCCAGACCCGGGCAGACTCTTCTCTCCCCGCTCCCTTGCTGCGGACCCACCACAGGGCCCGAGCCGGGGTGGGTAGCGGGTTCCACACAACGGGACAGGGGGGCCCCAGGAAGGGGAGCATAGACGAATTTGTCTGGCTTTTTTTTTTCTTTTCTTCCCCTTCCCGGTTGCCCCATCCTCGCAGATCTCATCCCCAAACAACAGCTCGCCAAACCGTGCTGGGGACTCGATCTGCCGCACTTGTTGCAGGATGAGGCAGCCCCCCTCACTGCTGATACCACTCCCTCCATCCTCCCCCTCGCTCCCACTTTCCTCCGAATTACTGGAGTCCGGTGGGAGGGCCACTTGCTCGGGGGCTATCCCGCTGCATGATACCTGGGCGTTTACACTCACCAGGTCTTCAGGTGGGACTGGCGCAGATACCTCACAGCCGCCATTTTCCTCCTTCTCCTCCTCCACCTGGCTGGCGCCTCCTGACCCCCCAGGAGACCCACCGGTCAGGGCCCTGAACCGGTCGTCGTTTTTGAGCTTCTCCTCGAAAGGGCCGCTCCCAGCCAGGATCTCTGCCCTCCGGTTTTCCAGATCTGTAATTGACCCCTTCAGCCTCTGCACCGTGGCGGTGACCTCTGATCTCCTTGAGGCAGGGAGCTTGTTCTTCGCCATGATGCGTGCTCCCTTCAACTCCTCCCGGAGTCTCCTTAGCTGTTTGGCGGCCTCCTCGTATTCGCAGAGGTGCGCGTGGATGCGGGAGCCATAGGTGGTGACAGGCTCCCCCGCTGCCTTGGAGCCCCAGATGTTGGGGGGCTCCACCACC
Source organism: Oophaga sylvatica (assembly GCA_033576555.1). NCBI lineage: Eukaryota > Metazoa > Chordata > Amphibia > Anura > Dendrobatidae > Oophaga > Oophaga sylvatica. The sequence goes on along the minus strand of JARQOD010000007.1, from coordinate 98,299,640 downwards.
GCACCTCCGCTGGCCGCCTCTCCTCCTCCTCCTCCGGAAGGAGTAACCGCCACGGTCCCAGCCTCGGGGGTCTTGGTTCCTGGGGTCTTGCGGCCCCCCGAGGGCTTTTTCCTCGCCATCTCCCCTGGGACCGGCTAGATGGTATGGCCTCCTGCTGGTATGTGAGGCCTCCCACCCCCAGCCGCCTTGCTGGAGGGTGGGAGCCGGCACACCGTCCCAGGGATAAGTGTCTCTCTGTGGGAAGGCAGGCAGGTGGACCAGGGAAAAAAAAAATCCTTCCTTTGCAGAGATCTTTCCAAGCAGCTGCAGACACCGAGCACACGTCAAGCTCCGCCCCTTCCTGTGTGAGACTCCAGAGCTGCACTCTCTATTCTGCTGGTGCAGTCACTGTGTACATACATTACATTACTGATCCTGAGTTACATCCTGTATTATACTCCAGAGCTGCACTCACTAGTCTGCTGGTGCAGTCACTGTGTACATACATTACATTACTGATCCTGAGTTACATCCTGTATTATACTCCAGAGCTGCACTCACTATTCTGCTGGTGCAGTCACTGTGTACATACATTACACTACTGATCCTGAGTTACATCCTGTATTATACTCCAGAGCTGCACTCACTATTGTGCTGGTGCAGTCACTGTGTACATTACATTACATTACTGATCCTGAGTTACATCCTGTATTATACCCCAGAGCTGCACTCACTATTCTGCTGGTGCAGTCACTGTGTACATACATTACATTACTGATCCTGAGTTACATCCTGTGTTATACTCCAGAGCTGCACTCGCTATTCTGCTGGTGCAGTCACTGTATACATACATTACATTACTGATCCTGAGTTACATCCTGTATTATACCCCAGAGCTGCACTCACTATTCTGCTGGTGCAGTCACTGTGTACATACATTACATTACTGATCCTGAGTTACATCCTGTATTATACCCCAGAGCTGCACTCACTATTCTGCTGGTGCAGTCACTGTGTACATACATTACATTACTGATCCTGAGTTACATCCTGTATTATACCCCAGAGCTGCACTCACTATTCTGCTGGTGCAGTCACTGTGTACATACAGTACATTACATTACTGATCCTGAGTTGCACTCACTATTCTGTTGGTGGAGTCCTGTCTGCACTACTGGTATGCACTTGGACAGAGATCCTTCTTATTGAATGTGTCATGCATCTGGGTTAGAACCCTTGAGCCCGTGCTTTGTATCTCCTTGCTGTTTCTGTTCTTTACCCTGCACCTACCTTCTGTTTCTTTTTAGGAGGTAGGTGGCATATTATCTAACAGTACGTACTTAATCCTTTATTTGTTTTGTTTTAATCACTCTGGGATCTCTCTCTTTTTCAGCACACTTTCCCTTCTGTTGGTAATTTTCACTCTGCTTTGCTGTCCATTTCTTCAGGAGAAACGTGAAGCACTCAGCTGCCTTAGGTCTGAGATGCCATTGTTTAGTCTGTGGTTAGAGCTATCTCAGCTCTCGCAGGAACCACTAGGGATGTCTGTACAGGAACCGGCAGGGTCAGTTGTAGTTTTTAGTGTGCTACCTATTTTCCCGAGTGAGTTGCTACTCTATCATAACAGAATGCTATCTTTACCATCAATAGGACTTGATTGCAGTGGACCGAGTAAATTACTATTTTCTTGGTGATTCTTCATCTTATCTCATTCTCATTTATTTGTTCATTCTCCATGGTATGGGAAAATTACCATAAAACTAGATTATCACAGAAAAGGAGGATAACCACAGGATAGGAGGGTGCATATGGGAAAGTGGGATGAGTTTGGGAAAGGAGACTGACCATAGAACAGTAAATGGCAATGGGTCAGAAGATCATTACAGGAAAGAAGGATGACCATGAGATGGTAAAACAATTATTCAACAGGAGGATATTGATGGGATAGGAGGCTGACCATTGGATAGGATTAGGAGTATTGTATAGGAGGATGACCATAGTAGAGGAGGAAAAGTATGGGACAGGAGGCTGACCACTGCATAGGAGGAGTATAGGACAGGAAGATGACCATTGGATAGGAGGAAGATTATGGGATAGGAGGCTGACCATTGGATAGGAGGAGGAGTAAGGGATAGGACGATGACTATTGGATAGGAGGAGGAGTATGGATAGGAGGATGACCATTGGATTGGAGGAGGAGTATGGGATAGGAGGATAACCATTGGATAAGAGGAGGAATATGGGACAGGAGGATGACCATTGGATAGGAGGAAGAGTATGGGATAGGAGGCTGACCATTGGATAGGAGGAGGAATAAGGGATAGGACGATGACTATTGGATAGGAGGAGGAGTATGGATAGGAGGATGACCATTGGATTGGAGGAAGAGTATGGGATAGGAGGATAACCATTGGATAAGAGGAAGAGTATGGGATAGGAGGCTGACCATTGGATAGAAGGAGGAGTATAGTATAGGAGGAGGTTGGTATTGTAGGATGACAAATGGATAGGAGGATGACCTTTGGAAAGGAGGAGGAGTATGGGATAGGAGGATAACCATTGGATAGGAGGATGACCATTGGATAGGAGGAGGAGTATGGGATAGGAGGATGACCTTTGGATAGGAGGAAGAGTATGGGATAGGAGGCTGACCATTGGATAGGAGGAGGAGTATGGGATAGG
>JARQOD010000007.1:98274301-98296879 GCA_033576555.1 Oophaga sylvatica | reverse complement strand
GGGGGCAGCCTCCGGTTGCTCCTTCGCCTTGGGCAGCAGACTCTTCGGTAATTGGAATCGTGGGGGGTCGTTGAGGGGAGAGGACGCTGTGTTCCACAGTCGCCACTGCATCAGGTTACATCGGCGTCTCTCAATCTCCTCCAGTCCAGTTTGGTGCTGGACCATCTTCTTTAGGCGTGCATTTTCTTCTCTTATCTCTAGCAACGCCTGTTGCAGATGCAGGATCACAGAAGACTCCTGTGATGGTGGCAGCTTGGCTGGGGCACGGGGCCTGCCTTCCTCCGCTTCCCCGCTCGGCTGCACACGTCCTGCCTCCATGATGTTCCAGAAGATTCTTTCTTCTTTCTGCGGAGACATCCGGTCTCTTCCGTGGAGGTCGGGTTTGCGTCTCCTCCTCCTCGCAGGGAAGGTGAAGAGGAGGCGGACCTCCTTTGCTGTAGGGCAGGACCGCATGTTGTAATAGCACTTTGAGAGGGCAGGCATTTTCTTCGCGCCACTGGGGGGGTAGACGCCCACGAAGGTACGCCCACCTTCTTCTCCAGCGCCTGAGGGCGCGAATATGGCGACAAAAATGGCGATTTTGGCGCCAAAAGTGCAAACAGTCCTTTTTCACAAAAACAAGTCCTTAGGCACACAGGGCTCGCAATTCTGCGAGTTTCGCATCCTGTTCGTGACGCCAAATTGTGTCGACCCGCCACCACAATTGTGGATTACCAGGGCAATGGGGTACTCAGAGCCGAGCCCATGGAAGTCTATGGGGGTTTTGTCACAGGTAGCTGTGGCTCGGTCTGTGGCCCGGGCGTCTGGCGTATGTTGGGGATATATTTACAGGGGATTGATTTATGTACAGTTCGTGACGCCACCTGTAGTATTCTGGTAATTCGTACCAGCGCTGCTGTAGATCTCTGAGGGGATGGTGAGGCAGCTAGATGTCGGGTCCCCTACAGGTGGGACTGGTCCCTCAAAGTCTATGGGATTTGTGAAGTCGGGTGCAGATAAAGAACACAGTCTCACACGGTCAGCGTCTTTCCATACCTTTACTTGTAAGATGTTCAGGCAGGTCCCAGGGAGGCTGATCCAAGGAGAGTGTATCTTGAGACAGCAGCTGGACAAGTTAGGGGCCTCCTTTACTTCCAATACAACGAGTACAACCAGCCTGAAGCGTAGTTCCCTCAAAATCTCCAGCTAATCTATAGCTGTACCTGCCCAGTCAGCTTTGTGGTAGGGGCCTTCCTGTGAAGGAGCTGAATTCTTATTTTGTCCTGCAGAAACTCTAAAGTCTTCACTCCCCCTGACCCCAGTTACGTACTGACTATAAGGGGCTGTCTGCCGCGACCTAGGGTCCGGTAGATTCCTGGTTTTCTTATCACTCTGCTTGAAACAACAGTGACCCTTCGGTCCCCAGTGACCGGGTGCAATGTGCTGGACTTCTTCAATCCGTAAGCACTAATCCAATAAATCCACTTTGCCTTTCGCCTTGTCCACGCTGGTAACATAAGCACTCAAACTAGCCAAGGGTCGAGCAGTCACTTCTTTCTTTTCCTTCCTTCAAAGTTAGCTACAGATGCTCAGTTATCAACAGGCAGGAGCACGTCTCTGAACCTGATACCGTCCTTTAGACAGGATGCTGAAGACTTTCTGTACTAAAACTTCTTCTTTCCTTCAGTGTATGCTGAGGAGGTGTCAGCTCTGACTAGACTAAGGTGAATTCAAACACCTATACCAGACTCCACGATATGAACTGATGATAAAGCAGGCTAGACTCCTTCCTCCCTCCAGACGTCTTCTCTCTCTGAAGTCTAGACACTCACTCCACACGTCCTCACTGTCCGAAGACAGGAACTAGACTAAAAATCACTCTAACACATACCTTGACCACTCCCTCAAGAGTAAACTCCACTACCCTAAGGGTGTGTCTAGTATATGTCGAGTGAATGAATATTTAGCATTAAACTGCTGTCTCGCCACACACTCTCCAGGGTACTGCGTGTGCCTAACACCAGGGCTACACATAAGCCCTTAATATAGGGTGGAGTCCTCCAGCATTGGCTGGAGACTGATTAGGAAAATGCGCGCGGCTCCTTTAAGAGCGGGGGAGGGTGCGGGCGCGCGCCCTAAGGCCAGTAGCAGGGAAGGAGTGCGCGGGACCAGCAGGGCGGAAGGAGGACGCCATAGGAGCAGAGGAGGCTGGGAGCACTGAGGACGCTGAGCGCAGGTGAGGAGAGCGACGTCCCTGTCTGGCAGCAGGCAGGGACGCGGGCGCTACAGTACCCCCCCCTCTAGGCCCCCCCTTCTTTAGGCCAGAAAGAAATTTAGCTAGGATAAGAGGGGCATGGATGTTCTCCCGAGGCTCCCAGGTTCTCTCCTCAGGACCAAACCCCTTCCAATCCACCAAAAAATAAGTCTTTCTTCCTACCCTTTTTGTGGCCAGAATGTTCTCTACCTCAAATTCATCATCAGCAGACACTGGAGCAGGAGGTGTACCTGTAGACTTAAAAAAAGAGTTAAGAACCACAGGTTTGAGGAGAGATACATGAAAAGAATTAGGAATTCTCAAATTGGCCGGGAGTTTCAATTTATAGGACACCGGATTGATCTGACTGATGATCTCAAAAGGACCGATGAACCGAGGACCTAACTTGTAGGACGGAATTTTGAGTCGAACATATTTGGACGAAAGCCAGACTTTGTCCCCAGGACGGAATTGAGGAGGATCCAGACGTTTTTTGTCAGCATGTCTTTTCATGCGCTCGGATGACTGAATGTGTGCGGACCGGGTACTCTCCCAGATGGAGGAGAATTCTCTAACCAGAGATTCCGCAGCTGGATTGTCCACAGAGATGGAAACAGGGACAGGGATCCTAGGTGCTGACCGAAGACTACAAAAAACGGAGACTTGGTGGAAGATTCGCTCTCATGATTATTGTAGGAGAATTCGGCCCAAGGCAGGAGCTCCACCCAGTCAGAATGGTGGGCATTAACGAAGTGTCGAAGATAACTGGTCAAATTCTGATTTATTCGTTCAACTTGTCCATTGGACTGTGGGTGGTAAGCGGAGGAAAAATCCAGGGTGACGTCTAGCAACTTACAAGTGGCTCTCCAGAAACGTGAGGTGAACTGAACCCCACGATCCGACACAATGTGACGAGGCAGACCATGAAGACGGAAGCTGTGGCGGATAAAGTCTTTAGCCAACTCGGGTGCAGACGGAAGACCTGGCAGAGGAATGAAGTGAGCCATCTTGGAAAAGCGGTCAGTGACCACCCAAATGACTGTACAACCAGCAGAGACGGGAAGATCAGTAATGAAGTCCATGGCTATATGCTGCCAGGGGCAGCGGGTACAGGAAGCGGAAGAAGACGGCCGGTGGGCAGGTGTCTCGGAACTTTGTTGCGGGCACAGGAAACACAGGCAGAAACAAAGTCTATTACGTCTTTGTGCAGGGTAGGCCACCAATAATGCCGGGTAATGAGTTGGAGGGTCTTTTTTTGACCAGCGTGGCCAGCGAGTTTAGACGAGTGACCCCAATGTAGGATTCTCTTCCGATCGGTTTCTGATACGAACGTCTTACCAGGAGGGAGACGATTTAGACTCACGGGAGCCACCTGCATCACTCTGGCGGGATCGATGATATGTTTAGGCTCATCTTCGAGATCCGACACCAGGAAAGACCGAGACAAGGCATCCGCCTTGACGTTTTTGTCAGCTGGGCGAAAATGCAAAAGAAAATCGAAGCGGGCAAAAAACAAGGACCACCGGGCTTGGCGAGGATTAAGTCTCTGTGCCTGCTGGAGGTATGCCAGATTTTTGTGGTCCGTGTAGATGATTACCGGATGAAGAGCCCCTTCGAGTAGGTAACGCCACTCCTCCAATGCCAACTTAATGGCCAATAACTCTCGATCTCCTATGGAGTAGTTGCGCTCGGAGGAGGAGAAGAGTTTGGAGAAGAAACCGCAGGATACCATCCTCCCGGATGGCGATTTTTGGGTAAGAACCGCTCCGGCTCCAGCAGAGGAAGCGTCCACCTCCAGGAAGAACTGCTTGTTGCCATCCGGGCGATGCAGCACTGGAGCGGAAGAGAAGGCCTGTTTCAGAGAAAGGAAGGCCTCCTCTGCTTCGGTCGTCCACTGTTTGGGGTTAGCATCCTTGCGAGTGAGCGCTGAGATTGGAGCAGTCCTGGAAGAGAAGTGCGGTATGAAGAGACGGTAATAGTTGGCAAATCCCAGGAACCGCTGAATGGCCTTCAACCCCTCCGGTCGGGGCCACTTCTCGATGGCAGACAGTTTCTCCGGATCCATTCGTAGACCTGTTTGAGAGATAATGTAACCCAGAAACGGAAGCGATGTCTGCTCAAAGAGGCACTTCTCATATTTGGCGAAGAGGTGATTCTGCCTGAGCCTGAGCAGAACCTGACGAACATCCCTCCGGTGAGACTGAAGATCCGGAGAGAAGACCAAGATGTCGTCAAGGTACACCACAACGCAGGAGTAGAGGAGGTCCCGGAAGATGTCATTGACCAACTCCTGAAAGACTGCTGGAGCATTACAGAGACCAAAGGGCATCACCAAGTACTCGTAGTGGCCGTCCCGGGTGTTGAATGCCGTCTTCCATTCATCTCCTCGACGGATACGAACCAGGTTGTATGCTCCACGAAGATCTAGTTTGGTGAAGACTCTAGCCCCTCTAAGACGATCAAACAGTTCTGGAATGAGCGGAAGAGGGTACTTATTCTTCACCGTGATCGAATTTAGGCCTCTGTAGTCAATACAGGGACGGAGAGATCCGTCTTTCTTTTTAACGAAGAAGAAACCTGCTCCCGCTGGGGAGGTAGATTTCCGGATGAATCCCTTTGCTAAGTTCTCCTCGATATATTCGGACATCGACCTGGTCTCAGCAGCAGACAACGGGTAAATACGCCCACGGGGAGGCGTAGTACCGGGCAACAGGTCAATCGGGCAATCATATGGTCTATGCGGGGGTAATGTCTCTGCTTCCTTTTTATTGAAGACATCAGCAAATGACCAATATGGAATCGGGAGTCCAGGTAGATTAGCAGGTGTAGGAGAAGAATAGACAGGATGAACAGGCACCAGACACGTTTTATGACAGTCCTGTCCCCAGCGAAGAACCTCTCCATTCTGCCAGTCGAGCACAGGTGCATGTTTTTGGAGCCAAGGCAGACCTAGTAAGAAAGCATGAGAGAGTCCAGGTAAAACATGAAACGAGATGCTCTCAGAATGCAACATTCCCACCTGCAGGGTTATGACTTCGGTGATAAGTCGTATGGGACGAGGTAGGAGGCCCCATCCACAGCAGCAACAGATACCGGTTCAACAAGAGGTTTGGTGGGAATGTGATACTTCTCTACTAGAGCCTGTGACACGAGATTCCCAGCTGCTCCAGAATCAAGTTGGGCCATTTCGAAGTGGCGGTTCTTACCGAGCAGGATTGAAACCGACAGCAGCAGGGATGAAGAGGATTTATTTTTGTCTAGATTGACCTCTCCGAGCGAACCTAGACACAGGCGTTTCCCGACTTCTCCGGACAGGTTTGGATCCAGTGCTCCTTACTGCCGCAGTAGAAGCAACTTTTCTCGGCACGGCGTGAGTCCTGACGGGCTTTGACCATCTTGGTCTGGTCGACCTGCATAGGCTCAGCAGTGTGCACCTGAGGAGAAACGGAAGAGGTTATAGATCTCTGACACGAGGGTGCAAGAGGGGAAAATTGTTTTTTACGGGTGATCTCTTTGGCTCGTTCCTGGAACCGTAGATCAATTCGATTGGCGAGATTTATTAAATCATCTAGAGAGGTTGGAACGTCCCGACCGGCAAGTTCGTCTTTAATACGGCCGGACAGACCCTCCCAGAAGACCGAAATTAGAGCTTCATTGTCCCAAGTTAGTTCTGAGGCTAAAGTCCGGAACCGTATGGCATATTGACCAACGGTGAGGCTCTCCTGACGGAGACGCAGCAGAGATGATGCAGAGGAAGTCTTCCGTCCAGGTTCGTCGAATACCTTCCGGAAGGCCGAGAGAAAAGCAGGCAGGTCAGATACCAGAGGATCCTCTCTCTCCCAGAGAGGATTAAGCCAGGCCAGGGCCTCTCCGGTAAGATGGGACATGATGAAGGCAATTTTGGCCCGGTCAGAGTTAAACTGGTGTGCCAGGAGTTCAAAATGCAGGGTGCACAGATTAATGAAACCCCGAGCCAGAGCAGGATCGCCTCCAAACCTAGGAGGAGCTGACAGTCGGGGTCCGGGAATGGAAACCACGGAATTGGGAATCAGCGGGACTGACGGATTATGAGTCATGGCTCCAGCGATGGTTGCTGGTGATGAATTCAGAGTGTCCAGACGGGAATTGACGTTCCGCAGGTGACCCAGGATGGCCTCCGGTTGAGACCTCTGGCGAGACAGCTCATGACACAGTTCCGGGAGTGAAGGGGTTTGGGTGCCACCGGGTTCCCTGGCCCGAGCAAACTGTAACGGGTCTGGTGGGTAGAACTACTGACGAGACAGGTCAGGTTGGTGGAACCACAAAGCTTTATTATACAAGAGAGTTTACTTGTAAGAGAGCGGGTGGCATCCGGGAAAAGGGCAGGGAATCACGGCAGGGGATATAGGTAGTCTCTGGACAGGCAGGTTTGTCACAGAAAGTGACCAAGGAAGTCTCTGGGCAGGCAGGTTGTAACGGTAAGTAACCGAGGCAGTCTCTGGACAGGCAGGCTGTCACGACAAGTGACCAGGCAGTCTCTGGACAGGCAGGTTGTCACAGCAAGTGACCAAAGCAGTCTCTGGGACAGGCAGGTTGTCACAGCAAGTGACCAAGGCAGTCTCTGGGACAGGCAGGTTGTCACGGCAAGTGACCAGGCAGTATCTGGACAGGCAGGTTGTCACAGCAAGTGACCAAGGCAGTCTCTGGGACAGGCAGGTTGTCACGGCAAGTGACCAGGCAGTCTCTGGACAGGCAGGTTGTCACGGCAAGTGACCAAGGCAGTCTCTGGGACAGGCAGGTTGTCACGGCAAGTGACCAGGCAGTCTCTGGACAGGCAGGTTGTCACGGCAAGTGACCAGGCAGTCTCTAGAACAGGGCAGGCATATACGACCTGATATGGTGGAGCCTCCAGGTAGGCTGCAGTCGGATGGCAGATGATCGCTCCCAGGTGAGCAGGCAAGAGCCGTGGATCTCTGCAGATGATGTCCGAACTTCTGGATGGAGCTGCAGTCGGATGGCAGATGATCGCTCCCAGGTGAGCAGGCAAGAGCCGGGGATCTCCGCAGATGATGTCCGAACTTCCGGATGGAGCTGCAGTCGGATGGCAGATGATCGCTCCTAGGTGAGCAGGCAAGAGCCGGGGATCTCTGCAGATGACGTCCGAACCTCTGGATGGAACTGCAGACGGATGGCAGACAGGCAAGCCGACAGGTAACAGGCAGGTAACTGGAATCAGGAGCTGATGGCTGAAACAGAGTTAGACTGCACAGGAACAACATTGCTCGGGCACCTACATTAAGGAGGAAGCCCTTAATATAGGGTGGAGTCCTCCAGAATTGGCTGGAGACTGATTAGGAAAATGCGCGCGGCTCCTTTAAGAGCGGGGGAGGGTGCGGGCGCGCGCCCTAAGGCCAGTAGCAGGGAAGGAGCGCGCGGGACCAGCAGGGCGGAAGGAGGACGCCATAGGAGCAGAGGAGGCTGGGAGCACTGAGGACGCTGAGCGCAGGTGAGGAGAGCGACGTCCCTGTCTGGCAGCAGGCAGGGACGCGGGCGCTACAAAAACTTAGTCTGAATACTACCCAAGAGAACTGAGCGTGCAAAACGTCTTCCCCGCTTAGGGCAGACTGAAATAGCATGAGAGGCATCACCACAGTAGAAACATAACCCATTGCGCTTTCGAAACTCATGACGCTGTGCCCCAGACACCACTCTATCACACTGCATGGGTTCAGAAGCTGGTTCACAAGGCAACACTATTCCACGCATACTTCTCCGCTCACGCAAACGTCTGTCAATTTGAATCGCTAATGACATAGAATCATTGAGACTAGAGGGGACAGGGAATCCCACCATAACATCCTTTACATTATCTGACAGACCCTTCCGGAAAAGGGCTGCCAAAGCATCGTCATTCCATTTGGTCAGGACTGCCCACCTACGGAATCTCTGACAGTATAACTCAGCGTCATCAAGCCCCTGATTTAATGCCAACAAGGCTTTTTCAGCTTGATCAGTGACATTAGGCTCATCGTACAATAACCCCAAAGCCTGAAAAAATGCATCAACATCACTCAAAACAGGATCCCCAGGTGTCAGGGAAAAAGCCCAATCCTGAGGATCGCCGCGCAGGAGAGAGATGATAATTTGAACCTGCTGCGCTGCGTTCCCTGAGGACTTAGATTTTAAGGCAAAAAACAATTTACAATTATTCTTGAAATTCTGAAACTTAGCTCGATCCCCCAAAAACAAATCTGGCATGGGGATCCTAGGTTCCACAACAGGCAACCTAGCAAGATAGATAGCAATACTCCGAACCTCAGTGGCAAGCTGATCCACACGGCCAGACAACTGTGCAAACTCCATTGAGAGAAAAGATCCTCCCCAGCACCCAGAGATACAGAGGGAAAAAAAAAAAAAAAAAACCACAAACAGAAAAATATCTCTGACAACTCTGACAACCTTTTTTCTTTCACAATATTTTTTCCCTTCTGTGAGTACCATACAATTTTAATTTTGGGCCGGTGATACTGTTATGTTTCGGTAGCTGAGGAGTGCAGGTAAAAAAGGCAATACACCAGAGCAGTTGGAATCTATGAGATTGCAGCACCCTGACTAACCACCACAACTAGAGGCAGCCGTGGAGCGTTCCTACGTTGGTCCCAGACGCCTCGTCACAGCCTGAGAAACTAACTATACCTAAAGATAGAAATAGGAAAGCTATCTGCCCCGGAGCAGAACCCCAAAGATAATAGAAAGCCCCCAAACATGTAATGGCGGTTAGACAAGATGAAATACTGACACAGAAAGAAAATAGTATGAGCAAACGCTGGGGCCCAAACTAACTAAATAGAAAAGGATAGGAAGGGTACTTACTGCAATCCCAGAAAACCCTGAAAAGCACCAACTCTACTAATTTCAAAAACGCCTGAGATCACACGACCTCTACCACCTAAATTAGTTCTCTGGTGTAACAAAATCAAAACAGCAGCCACTGAAAAAAAACTGGAAAAAGCAAAAGTACAAACATCAGTGGCTGAACTAAACTGAGAGGACAAAAGCCCCCGGAGGGGACCCTGAAGGCCCCCACAGAAGTGCAGGACAAAATGCAAAAATATAGCACAAAAAACAAAAAGAAGAAAATGTCTTATATGTTAGCAGGAGATGCAGACACAACACAGCAGGCTACAAGGGAAACAGGAATGAAGGATTCAGACCAGAACAATTGATCACCGGCAACCCTGATGGGAAGGTGACTCCCTTATATAAGACCAGTCAGTAACACCTGATTCCCAGTCCTCACAATCTTCACTGGACAGACCAGCACCGCTTGTAACCACCAGAGGAAGCCTCTGCTCAGAACTCATCTCAAACCCATTCACAACAGATCTGGTATGGTTGTCTACCAAGAATATAAAACTTAAGGTTCCCTCCTGGAAACTGGGTCCCAGGTTCATCGGGCCATACAAGATCAGTTCTATAATTAATCCGGTGGCATTCCGTCTTGACCTCCCTCCTACATTTAAAATTCACAATGTGTTCCACAGATCGTTGCTTAAGAGGTATGTGGCGCCGGTGATACCTTCACCTTTACCTCCTCCTCCTGTGGTGGTCAATGGTAACTTGGAGTTTCAGGTGTCGAGAATCATCGATTCACGTCTGAATCGCCGGTCCCTTCAGTACCTGGTTCATTGGAGGGGGTATGGTCCTGAGGAGAGGACGTGGGTTCCTGCGTCGGATATTAACGCAGACCGATTAATTCGGGCCTTCCACACTACTCACCCAGATAAACCTGGCCCTGAGGGTCCGGAGGCCCCTCGTAGAAGGGGGGGTACTGTCACGGGTGTGTCGCTACGAAGATCTTAGCGATTGCACAGCCTGACTTCTCACAGCTGAGTTTCTGGTGCTGGGTGTTTTTCGGCAGTGAGGGAGTTAATTCTCCCTCTCTCTGTGCTAGACAAGGCCAGCCTCGCCCAGCTGCAATTAATGTTGCTGTAATGGATTCCTTCAAATACCTACCAGTCTGCTAGGGAAGTGTCGGTGAAAGCATTCCTGGCAGACAAACAGAGCGGCTTGTGGTATTTTGGAGTTTGGAGTGAAGTGTACTTTGTGTGTGGTTTTTCCCCTTCCTCGCTTTATCATTTATCTCCTTACCCGTTGGTGTTCCCTCTGTTGTTTTGGTGTAGTTTTGTATGCAAGGTGGTTGTTGATTTTCCCCTTGTACTGTCTCGTTCGTCTAGTACTGTGTGTGGGCTTATATTATCCCGTTCCCTGTTGTTGTGATCAGGGTCCTTCTCAGGACTAGATCACTGAGGTTCAGGGATCCTCAGGAGGTAGGGATTACGCTGGCGGCCTGGACCTCTGTACCTTTAACAGTACCTCCAGGTAGAGGGATTAGTCAGGGCCCCAGCTTAGGGTCAGCTTAGGCCCCTAACCTCCGGTACGCAGAGACAGCGTGACAATAGGAGGATGACCACTGGATAGGAGGAGGAGTATGGGATAGGAGGGTGACCATTGGATAGGAGGAGGAGTTTGGGAGAGGAGGAGGTTGATATAGGAGGATGACCATCGGATAGGAGCGTGTACTGGTAGAGGGTGTACTGGTGGTTAAAGTACTGGTGGAGGGTCTACTGGTGGAAGGACTACTGATGGAGGGTCTACTAGTGGAGGGTCTACCGGTGGAAGGTTTACCTTGTGGAGGGTCTACTTGTGGAGGATAAACCGGTGGAGAGTCTACTGGAGGAGGAACTACTGGTGAAGCGACTACTGGTGGAGGGTCTATTGGTGGAGTGACTACTGGTTGAGGATCTACCAGAGGAAAGACTACTGTGGAGGGTCTACTTTAACTCTTTTCTCCTATTTTTCTTAGAATTCGAAGACTGGAGTATTTTTCCCTTTATTATCATTTTCCCAGTGACTCCCTTGACTACGGACGACTGCTGTGAGAGACCATGCGCCTCATTGTTCTGACATAAAAGGGGATTTTGCCGATATTATTTTCTTGTCAATGCCGGATACAAGTTTTAGTTTGCATAATATTTCTAAAAATAGCAAAAATTCTTTTGTCGCCTTGGGATATTTGTCAAATGATGACAACACAGCAAAAATCCACAGTATTTTCCACCTGTGTTACCTCCTTTATTGGGGCTACTGCATCCTGTTTGCGCATTTTCCTTGTGACCTTGGCTGGTATAATGGGGAATTTTTATAGTTCCTTTTATCACATCGGCCGTGCTGTCCAGTGATGAGGACCAGAGGCCGACTCTGAAAATATTGTTACATGTAACACTGTCTTAACAACTTCAACTGGAAGTCCAAAATCAAGTCACTAAACTGTTCACTGCCTGTGGCCAAAACCCTCATGGTCATAGGTTACGCCCGGCTTATCCAAGCTAGACCACGTAATGGGGGCAAAACTGGCCTTTGTTTGAGTCCACTGGATGAACAGACATAATATAAAATGTCACCGACACAGAAAAATCGACATAATATATAAAACTTTCAAAAGTCAATTCCAGAGGACTTAATAACCAATAAATACAGGCAGAGCAGGAAACGTCAGCAAATATATACAAAGAGAGGTAGAAATATAAAACCTTACTCAGGAACACAGGTAAATAGATGGATGGCACTTCCCTCTCACCCCAATGCACGTTTCGCTGTAAAATTCTCCCGGTGAACTGCGGTGAACTCGCCTTTGCACCATGAGACTTTTTCTCACTGAGCTCGCAGAAAGGTCACCGCAGTTCATTGGCCTGGCTAGGAATGCACCTCAGTGACCCGCGGTAACCTCGATAAGATCACTGCTGCTCACTGATGCTGCGCTCGCAGCAGCTCATTCATCAGTGGTTCGTAGCCTGGATGGTCAACAGCTGCTCCTGCTCTCGCTGAAATCTACATCTCTCTGGGAACCTAATGTGAATCCTCTCTTGGACTGAAGTCTATATCTCTGTGGAGGGGTAGAATCCTGCTGTGATTAAAAACGCCTGAGGGTAAGGGGCAGAGGAGTGCTGAGTCAGAAGGCCAATGCATACAAATCAAAAAACTGACCAACACATTCAAACATAAATTAGGTCTGAACAGGTGCCTACTTAGAGTCGCCAACCCTTGTTTGATTGTAGATGAGTTGGCGACTCTAGGTTAGCACCTGTTCACACTAATTTGTTTAGATGTGGTGGTCAGTTTTTTGACTTGTGTGCATTTGCCTTCTGACTGAGCACTCCTCCGACCCTTAGCCTCAGGTGTTTTTAATCACAGCAGGATCCTACCCCACCAGGAAGATATTAGACTTCAGTCTACGAGAGCATTCACATTAAGTTCCCAGAGAGATGTAGACTGTCTAAGAGAGGATTGGCATTAGGCCCTGGCAACGAGAATTGCCTTAACGTGGCTGCCGGGTACACATGAATTGGCCGATTTATGCGCTAAGCATTCTCAGATTTTTCATATTTCTAGTGCAGTGATGCAATTCCATTTTCATATTTCATGTTTGCATGCTATAGCGCTGCAGAGTGCCACCTTATTTGTTTGGGTGTATATGAGTTGGTGACTCTAGGTAGGCACCTGTTCACACCTAATTCATGTTTGGATGTGACAGTCAGTCTTTTGATATTAGTATGTCAATCTTCCTCAGTCTGGGGCTCCATTCAGGATCTCACCTGATGGGGTAAGGATGATTGTGTGAAAGGTCAGGAATCAGCCCAGAACTACACGGGAGGACCTGGACAATGACCTGAAGAGAGCGGGGACCACAGGCTCAACATTACTGTTAGTAACACACTAAATTATGTAACAATCTCAAAATGTGATTTTCTGGATTTTATTGTCAGATTCTGTCTCTACAGGTGAAGTGACCGACGATAATAATTACAGACCTCTCCATTCTGTGTAGGGGGGAAAACTTGCAAAATCGGCAGCGTATCAAATACTTATTTTCCCCACTGTACATACAAACCTGCTGCGCGCGCTGTCTTCCTGCTAAGTCTCTCCTCGCTTTTCCGTGCCTCAGCCTTTTTATTTTTGACACTCCCCCTGCTGTCAAGTGCAAAGGACAGTCTGGGTTAGTAAACCTTCCCCGGACAACAATGGTGACAGCCCCGACAGTCCCAGAACCAGCGCGAGAGAGGTCCCCCCGGTCCGGTACGTCTTCATACAGCTCCACCATGCCGCCCCTCTTGTATCCCCAGATCTGACACCAGACGCACTATGAGCAGTCTTCCTGCGGCAGCTCACAACGCTGCTCTTTATACCAAAGACCTGTTCACATCTAACATTCATCCTGTTGACTTTTTACACTTTGCAGCATCTTCTCAGCTTTGGGCGGCACAAGGAACTTGGGTCGTGTTGTCTGTTTCTGTGACGTTCTGTTTTTTTCTAGAAAATGAACAAATTTTCATCAGTATTTGGGGTCAGATTTTCGTCAGTATTTGGGGTCAGATCTTCATCAATATTTGGGGTCAGATTTTCAGCAGTATTTGGTTATTTTGTCAGCTTTTACCATCAGTGTTTCATCGGTGCTTTTCTTCGTATGTCAAAAAGAAGAAAAAAAAGTTGCACTTCTCCTATACGTTACAATGTTAACCCTGGACAGCACACAGGCCGCACATTGATGCCATCCATGTGTTGTCTCTGACTTTCACGTTCCCATACAAGAAGAAAAGGTAGCACACTGTAGCGCTATAGCTTGCAAACACGAAATATGAAAAATATGAAAAATGAATTGCATCATTACCTTAGAAATATGAAAAATTGAGAAGTCTTAGCGCATAAGATGGCCAAATTATGTGAGCCTGATAGCCACGTCAAGGCTCTTCTCGTATATCAGGTCCTAACTAATGCCTATCCTCGCTTAGAAAAGTCTGTCTGTCTGCATGGGAACCTATGAATCCTCTCTTCAGACTAAAATCTACATCTCTGTGGAGGGGTGATGAACCTGTTGTAATTAAAAAGCCTGTGACCACCAGGTGGAGTGCTCAGGCAGAAGGTAAATGAATACATATCAAAAAACTGACCGGCACATCCAAACATAGATTCAGTGTGAACAGGTGCTAAACCTAGAGTCACCAACTCATATACATACAAGAAGAAAAGGTAGCACACTGTAGCGCTATAGCTTGCAAACACGAAATATGAAAAATATGAAAAATGAATTGCATCATTACCTTAGAAATATGAAAAATTGAGAAGTCTTAGCGCATAAGATGGCCAAATTATGTGAGCCTGATAGCCACGTCAAGGCTCTTCTCGTATATCAGGTCCTAACTAATGCCTATCCTCGCTTAGAAAAGTCTGTCTGTCTGCATGGAAACCTATGAATCCTCTCTTCAGACTAAAATCTACATCTCTGTGGAGGGGTGATGAACCTGTTGTAATTAAAAAGCCTGTGACCACCAGGTGGAGTGCTCAGGCAGAAGGTAAATGAATACATATCAAAAAACTGACCGGCACATCCAAACATAGATTCAGTGTGAACAGGTGCTAAACCTAGAGTCACCAACTCATATACATACAAGAAGAAAAGGTAGCACACTGTAGCGCTATAGCTTGCAAACACGAAATATGAAAAATATGAAAAATGAATTGCATCATTACCTTAGAAATATGAAAAATTGAGAAGTCTTAGCGCATAAGATGGCCAAATTATGTGAGCCTGATAGCCACGTCAAGGCTCTTCTCGTATATCAGGTCCTAACTAATGCCTATCCTCGCTTAGAAAAGTCTGTCTGTCTGCATGGGAACCTATGAATCCTCTCTTCAGACTAAAATCTACATCTCTGTGGAGGGGTGATGAACCTGTTGTAATTAAAAAGCCTGTGACCACCAGGTGGAGTGCTCAGGCAGAAGGTAAATGAATACATATCAAAAAACTGACCGGCACATCCAAACATAGATTCAGTGTGAACAGGTGCTAAACCTAGAGTCACCAACTCATATACATACAAGAAGAAAAGGTAGCACACTGTAGCGCTATAGCTTGCAAACACGAAATATGAAAAATATGAAAAATAAATTGCATCATTACCTTAGAAATATGAAAAATTGAGAAGTCTTAGCGCATAAGATGGCCAAATTATGTGAGCCTGATAGCCACGTCAAGGCTCTTCTCGTATATCAGGTCCTAACTAATGCCTATCCTCGCTTAGAAAAGTCTGTCTGTCTGCATGGGAACCTATGAATCCTCTCTTCAGACTAAAATCTACATCTCTGTGGAGGGGTGATGAACCTGTTGTAATTAAAAAGCCTGTGACCACCAGGTGGAGTGCTCAGGCAGAAGGTAAATGAATACATATCAAAAAACTGACCGGCACATCCAAACATAGATTCAGTGTGAACAGGTGCTAAACCTAGAGTCACCAACTCATTTTTCATATTTCTAAGGTAATGATGCAATTCATTTTTCATATTTTTCATATTTCGTGTTTGCAAGCTATAGCGCTACAGTGTGCTTCCTTTTCTTCTTGTATGTATATGAGTTGGTGACTCTAGGTTTAGCACCTGTTCACACTGAATCTATGTTTGGATGTGCCGGTCAGTTTTTTGATATGTATTCATTTACCTTCTGCCTGAGCACTCCACCTGGTGGTCACAGGCTTTTTAATTACAACAGGTTCATCACCCCTCCACAGAGATGTAGATTTTAGTCTGAAGAGAGGATTCATAGGTTCCCATGCAGACAGACAGACTTTTCTAAGCGAGGATAGGCATTAGTTAGGACCTGATATACGAGAAGAGCCTTGACGTGGCTATCAGGCTCACATAATTTGGCCATCTTATGCGCTAAGACTTCTCAATTTTTCATATTTCTAAGGTAATGATGCAGTTCATTTTTCATATTTTTCATATTTCGTGTTTGCAAGCTATAGCGCTACAGTGTGCTACCTTTTCTTCTTGTATGTATATGAGTTGGTGACTCTAGGTTTAGCACCTGTTCACACTGAATCTATGTTTGGATGTGCCGGTCAGTTTTTTGATATGTTTTCACGTTCCCATAGACTTGTGTGGGCGGCTTGGATTATCACCGAACTCATCACAAAGATGTTTTTTGTGGATAAACAATCTGCAAAAAGAAACCCCTGTGTGTTCTATGTGTGAAAACCACGGATGGAACGTGTGCAAAAAACTAACGTCAGAATGAAGCCGCACATTATCTGATGCTATAGACAGGACAATGAACTGTAAAAAATTGTATTTTAAAATCCTTTTTGATAAAACCCACTAACATCGAGCTAATGGGTGTATTTGATATCACCTCCCCAGGACCTGGAGCACAATGTGACCATGTGACAATCCGTAGTCACTGGCAAGAGGGAAGTAGCCAAGCGAAGAAGAGCTGAGCGGTGGGTGACAGATCACCACAAATAAGTGATCACTATGGCTCACTACTCACCAGGATTCTCAAGGATTCATAGATCACCGGGATTCAGAGATCACCAGGATTTATAGATCACCAGGATTCATAGATCATCAGGATTTATATATCACTATGATTCATAGATCACCAGGATTCAGAGATCACCATGATTCATATATTATCAGGATTTATAGATCACCAGGAATCATAAATTGCCAGGATTTATTGATCACCAAGGTTTATATATCACTATGATTCATAGATCACCAGGATTCATATATTACCTGGATTCATAAATTGACAGGGTTTATAGATCACCATGATTTACTACTGACAATGATTTATAGATCATCATTATTGATAGATCACCTGCATTTATAGATCACCAGGATTTACAAGGTTTCATGTTGTGCAGCTGACTGTAATTTCTATTATCACCAGGATTTACAGATCTCCATGGTTGATAGATCACTTGAACTCACAGCTTCTGTTTCTCACATCTTTATTTCCACTTTAGAGAGGATTCGTAAATCCTAACAGTCATTATCGGGATCAGTTGCGGGGTGGCATTACTGCTATACTCACTGTTGTGAATGGGTTTGAGATGAGTTCTGAGCAGAGGCTCCCTCTGGTGGTTACAAGCGGTACTAGTGAGGATTGTGAGGACTGGGAATCAGGTGTTACTGATTGGTCTTATATAAGGGAGTCATTTTCCCATCAGGGTTGCCGGTGATCAATTGTTCTGGTCTGAATCCTTCTTTCCAGTTTCCCTTGTAGCCTGCTGTGTCGTGTCTGCATCTCCTGCTATCAGATAAGACAATTTCTTATTTTGTCTTTTTGCTATATTTTTGCATTTTGTCCTGCACTTCTGTGGGGGCCTTCTGGGTCCCCTCCGGGGGCTTCTGCCTTCTCAGTTTAGTTCAGCCACTGAGTTTTGTTCTTTTGCTTTTTCCAGTTTTTTCAGTGGCTGCTGTTTTGATTTTGTTACACCAGAGAACTAATTTAGGTGGTAGAGGTCGTGTGATCTCAGGTGATTTTGAAATTAGTAGAGTTGGTGTTTTTCAGGGTTTTCTGGGATTGCAGTAAGTACCCTTCCTATCCTTTTCTATTTAGATAGTTTGGGCCCCAGCGTTTGCTCATACTATTTTCTTTCTGTGTCAGTATTTCCTCTTGTCTAACCGCCATTACATGTTTGGGGGCTTTCTATTATCTTTGGTGTTCTGCTCCGGGGCAGATAGCTTTCCTATTTCTATCTTTAGGTGTAGTTAGTTTCTCAGGCTGTGACGAGGCGTCTAGGACCAACGTAGGAACGCTCCACGGCTGCCTCTAGTTGTGGTGGTTAGTCAGGGTACTGCAATCTCATAGATTCCAACTGCTCTGGTGTATTTCCTTTTTTACTTGCACTCCTCAGCTACCGTAACATAACAGTATCACCGGCCAAAAATTGAAAATTGTATTGGTACTCACAGAAGGGAAAAAATATTTTGAAGGAATAAAAGTTGTCAGAGATATTTTTCTGTTTGTTGCATTTTTTTTTTTTTTTTTCCCTCTGTATCTCTGGGTGCTGGGAGGATCTTTTCTCCCAATGGAGTTTGCACAGTTGTCTGGCCGTGTGGATCAGCTTGCCACTGAGGTTCAGAGTATTGCTGCATATCTTGCTAGGTTGCCTGTTGTGGAACCTAGGATTCCCATGCCAGATTTGTTTTTAGGGGATCGAGCTAAGTTTCAGAATTTCAAAAATAATTGTAAATTGTTTCTTGCCTTAAAATCTAAGTCCTCAGGAAACGCAGCGCAGCAGGTTCAAATTATCATCTCTCTCCTGCGCGGCGATCCTCAGGATTGGGCTTTTTCCCTGATACCTGGGGATCCTGTTTTGAGTGATGTTGATGCGTTTTTTCAGGCTTTGGGGTTATTGTACGATGAGCCTAATGTCACTGATCAAGCTGAAAAAGCCTTGTTGGCATTAAATCAGGGGCTTGATGACGCTGAGTTATACTGTCAGAGATTCCGTAGGTGGGCAGTCCTGACCAAATGGAATGACGACGCTTTGGCGGCCCTTTTCCGGAAGGGTCTGTCGGATAATGTAAAGGATGTTATGGTGGGATTCCCTGTCCCTCTGGTCTCAATGATTCTATGTCATTAGCGATTCAAATTGACAGACGTTTGCGTGAGCGGAGAAGTATGCGTGGAGTGGTGTTGCCTTGTGAGCCAGCTGCTGAGCCCATGCAGTGTGATGGAGTGGTGTCTGGGGCACAGCGTCATGAGTTTCGAAAGCGCAATGGGTTATGTTTCTACTGTGGTGATGCCTCTCATGCTATTTCAGTCTGCCCTAAGCGGGGAAGACGTTTTGCACGCTCAGTTGTCTTGGGTAGTGTTCAGACTAAGTTTTTATTAACTGTCACTCTGATATGCTCTCTGTCCTCATTTTCTGCTCAGGCTTTCGTTGATTCTGGAGCAGCTATTAACCTGATGGATTATGATTTTGCTAAACGTTGTGGGTTTCCCTTGATACCCTACAGAAGTCTATTCCCTACTGGGGATCGATTCTACCCCTTTGGCTGAGAATAAACCCCAGTTTTCTACTCAGGTGATAATGAGGGTTGAACCTGATCACCAGGAGTGGTGCAAATTTTTGGTTCTATATAATCTGCATGACATTATAGTGCTGGGTTTCCCTTGGTTAGTCTCATAATCCTGTTTTGGATTGGAAATCTGTGTCTGTAACCAGTTGGGGCTGCCAATGTGTTAATACCAACACTCCTGTTTTTTCTGCCTCCCCCCAGGCTCAGGATGTTCCTGACTTTTTGATTGATTTTTCTGATGTGTTTAGGAAAGTAAATCTGCATCCTTACCTCCCCATAGGAGCTATGACTGCGCTATTGAATTAGTGCCGGGTAGTAAATTCCCTAAAGGTCGCCTTTTTAACTTGTCTGTACCTGAACATGACGCTATGCGGTCTTATATCAAGGAATCATTGGAGAAGGGTCATATCAGACCATCCTCTTCACCCTTAGGTGCCGGTTTTTTCTTTGTGGCCAAAAAAGATGGTTCATTGAGGCCGTGTATTGATTATCGTCTCTTGAACAATATTACTGTGAAATATCAATACCCGTTACCCTTGATTTCTGACCTGTTTTCCAGGGTGAAAAACGCTACTTGGTTTACCAAGCTTGACCTCAGGGGGGCGTATAACCTTATTCGCATTAAGCACGGGGATGAATGGAAGACGGCATTTAACACCCTGAAGGGCATTTTGAGTACCTTGTGATGCCCTTTGGGCTCACTAATGCTCCTTCCGTCTTCCAGTCCTTCATGAATGACATTTTCAGGGATTTTGTGGACAAGTTTCTGATTGTTTATTTGGATGATATCTTGATTTTTTCTAATGACTGGGACTCTCATGTGAAACATGTTCGAACTGTATTCCAGATTTTGAGAGAGAATGCTCTGTATGTGAAGGGATCAAAGTGTCTTTTTGGCGTACAGAAGATCTCATTTCTGGGATTCATTTTGTCCCCATCTGTTATTGAAATGGACCCGGTCAAGGTTCAGGCCATCTGTGATTGGGTCCAACCTACTTCATTAAAGGCTCTTCAGAGATTTTTGGGTTTTGCCAATTTTTATCGTAAATTTATTGGTAATTTCTCGGTTATTGTTAAACCATTAACTGATTTGACCAGAAAGGGTTCTGATGTGGTGAATTGGCCTCCTGAGGCAGTCTCTGCGTTTCAGGAACTTAAGCAGAGATTCACTTCTGCTCCTGTTCTACGGCAGCCTGATGTTTCTCTGCCATTTCAGGTGAAGGTTGATGCCTCTGAAATTGGGGCAGGTGCCGTTTTGTCCCAAAAAGATCCAGAGACCTCTAAAAGTAACCCTTGTGCCTTTTTCTCTCGAAAATTTTCTCCTACTGAACGTAATTATGACGTGGGTAATCGGGAGTTATTGGCCATGAAGTGGGCTTTTGAAGAGTGGAGACATTGGCTGGAGGGAGCCAAACATCAGGTGGTGGTCCTTACGGACCATAAGAATCTGGTCTATCTGGAATCTGCCAAGCGACTCAATCCTAGACAGGCCAGGTGGGCCTTGTTTTTCACACGTTTTAATTTTGTGGTTTCCTTTCTTCCTGGCACTAAGAATGTTAAGGCGGATGCCCTCTCGAGGAGTTTCCTTGCGGACTCTCCTGAGCTATCTGATCCCTCTGTTATTTTGAAGGAGGGTGTAGTTCTTTCCGCCATCTCGCCCAATTTGAGACTTGCTCTGGAGGGTGTCAGGAGGATAGGCCCGAGCGCTGCCCTGTTGGAAAATTGTTTGTCCCGGACCAATGGAAAAAGAGTGTGATGTCTGAGATTCATTGTTCCGCATTGGCTGGGCATCCCGGAATTTTTGGTACCAGAGACTTGGTTAGTCGGTCCTTTTGGTGGCCTACCTTGTCTCGCGATGTCAGGGAATTTGTGCAGTCCTGCGGGACTTGCTCTCGCTCCAAGCCTTGCTCTCGCTCTAGTGGTTTGTTGATGCCATTGCCTGTGCCCAAGAGACCATGGACCATATCTCTATGGATTTCATTTCCGATCTTCCTGTTTCTCAGAGAATGACCACCATCTGGGTAATTTGTGATAGGTTTTCCAAAATGATACATCTTGTGCCATTACCTAAGTTGCCTTCCTCCTCTGAATTGGTGCCGTTGTTCCTTCAGCACGTGGTTCGTTTACACAGCATTCCTGAGAACATTGTGTCTGACAGAGGAGTCCAGTTTGTTTCCAGATTTTGGAGGACTTTTTGTTCTAAACTGGGTGTTCAATTGTCTTTCTCCTCGGCATTTCATCCTCAGACCAATGGTCAAACTGAGAGAACAAACCAGACATTGGAGACTTATCTAAGATGCCTTTTGTCTGCTGATCAGGATGACTGGGTCTCTTTTTTGCCTTTGGCTGAGTTTGCTCTTAATAATAGGGCTAGCTCTGCCACTTTGATGTCTCAGTTTTTCTGTAATTCTGGGTTTCACCCTCGATTTTCTTCAGGACAGACGGAGGCTTCTGTCTGTCCATGTGTTGACTCTGTTGTTGAGCGTATGCAGCAGATTTGGGACCAGGTAGTGGAGAAGTTGTCCCTCTCTCAGGAGAAGGCCCAGCGGTTTGCTAACCGGCATAGGACTGATGGTCCTCGGTTTAAAGTGGGGGACTTGGTCTGGTTGTCCTCAAAGAATATTCCTATGAGAGTAGCATCTCCTAAATTTAAGCCTAGGTTCATTGGACCTTATAAGATCATGGAGATTATTAATCCTGTTTCTTTTCGTTTGCTTCTTCCAGGGACATTTAAGATCCATAACGTGTTCCACAAGTCCTTGTTGAAGAGGTTTGTTGAGCCAGTGGTTCCTGCTGCTGTGCCTCCTGACCCTGTTTTGGTTGAGGGCAATCTGGAGTATGTGGTTGAGAAAATATTGGATTTCGTTTTTCTAGACGAAGACTCCAGTATTTGGTTAAATGGAGAGGTTATGGTCAGGAAGACAATTCTTGGGTGTTTGCTTCGGACATCCATGCTAGGAGACTTATCCGTGCGTATCATAGAACTCATCCTGACCGACCTGGTTGCTCAAATGAGGGTTCGGTGACCCCTCCTCAAGGGGGGGGTACTGTTGTGAATGGGTTTGAGATGAGTTCTGAGCAGAGGCTCCCTCTGGTGGTTACAAGCGGTACTAGTGAGGATTGTGAGGACTGGGAATCAGGTGTTACTGATTGGTCTTATATAAGGGAGTCATTTTCCCATCAGGGTTGCCGGTGATCAATTGTTCTGGTCTGAATCCTTCTTTCCAGTTTCCCTTGTAGCCTGCTGTGTCGTGTCTGCATCTCCTGCTATCAGATAAGACAATTTCTTATTTTGTGTTTTTGCTATATTTTTGCATTTTGTCCTGCACTTCTGTGGGGGCCTTCAGGGTCCCCTCCGGGGGCTTTTGCCCTCTCAGTTTAGTCCAGCCACTGTGTTTTGTACTTTTGCTTTTTCCAGTTTTTTTTCAGTGGCTGCT
>JARQOD010000007.1:98200344-98274201 GCA_033576555.1 Oophaga sylvatica | reverse complement strand
GGTCACCACCCATCTTGAAAAGTTTTCCCCCTCCCATATACTAATGTGCCACAAACAGGAAGTTGTTATCACAACCATTCCCCTTTTATTTAGGTGTATCCATATACATGGCCCACCCTGTACTACCACACACTTGGATAGTAGGTCCCAGAAGATGTCATTCACCAGTTCTTGGAAGACGACTGGGCATTATGGAGTCCAAACGGCATAACGTGATAATTGTAATGGCCACCGTAGGTGTTGAAAGCAGTCTTCCACTCCCTGGCGAATTTGAGCCAGATTGTATGCACCTAGGAGGTCAAAGATCCATTAAGACCCTTTAGGCGATTAAACAGCTCAGAGATCAGAGGTAGGGGGTACTTATTTTTTGCCATGATTTGGTTAGGGCCCCTATAGTCAATGCAGCGTCGCAGAGAGCCATCCTTCTTCACAAAGAAAAACCCAGCTCTGGCCAGAGAGGAGGATTTCCAGATAAATCCCATATTACTACTTCATGGTTTGTAAATGAACTGCATTGCTACAATGCTTGGCCAGACCGGGGTCTCATGACCAGAACGTAGTTTCCTAGACACATAAGGGGTTATAAATGAAGCTTGGGAGACCCTCCAGGAATCCTGCTCACGTGAACCCGCTGTAACAGGCCAAACTAACCGTGTCCCCATTAAACCCGCGTATAGTTTGGCATCTGCCAGTGTATATCCTAGGGATAAACTGTTCTAGCCAAAACTTTACCCATGGGTGTAAAATATCCTGAGCCAAACTATACCACGGGGTGTAAAATAGTCTAAGCCAAACTATACCACGGGGTGTAAAATAGTCTAAGCCAAACTATACCACTGGGTGTAAAATAGTCTAAGCCAAACTGTACCCCTCCATATAAGATACCCTTCTACTTTATGAGCCCTTATAAAGGAGAAATATTTTAGATGCTATTTTTAATATATTAAACCTGACTTCCCCGTAGTGGAAAGGTATTTGTGTCACCTGATGAAGCGTGACCTTACAATACAATCTGGTGATGGACAACGGTCGTTACATCTGAGATTACACTGGTGTCCAGTAAGATAAGTGCTTTTAATATAACGTGAAAACACTACTGAGAAGTGTGCGGTCATCTTTTATCATTGTGGAAGTCTAACATCTAAGATGCGTCATGTTTGTTGTAACGACTCAGATGTTAGAATTCCAAAAGATAAAAAGATGTCAGCACACTTCTCAGTAGTGTAAATGAAAAGCACTTCCCCAAAATCATCTTATATTATTAACAGTCAAATATTACGCTACAATTGCATTATAATGTTCTAGATATGTTCTTTTATTTTAATGTGGAACTACTGAGAAGTGCGGCAGATTCTTTACCTCATTACATCTTTGATAAGCTTTTCTGGCTGTAGTAATAAAAGTCTATGTGTTCAGTTATCTTCTCACATAGGATACCTGGCAAACCTGAACCCCAATAAGATGCTGAAAAAGTAAGTAATTCTTGAGTATATCACTCAACGCTGCTGATATCAAGGGGGGTATAATCTGGCATGAAGGGTATGAAACGACCTAGTCCATAATATACCCAGGCATAATCAAGCCTAGGTCTCTTTAATCTCGGGTATACAGCCTGTTACATCGGCCTTATACTTATAATATGACCCATCATATATACCTCTTCATAAATAATAGGAGCAGAAGCGTTGACCCCCGAGTTGCATATAAATCATTTGTGGCTAAATGCAGAGGAATGGGGTAAAGTCTCTATTAAGTGTTACCTAAGCCAGAAAGAGGTGCAATGAATAAATAGATGGATCCAGTTAGATTACACCCTAGAGCTCTTAGGGAGTTTAGTGAAAGTTAAACTATGGTACTAATTTACTAGCATAAAAGACCTTGCACTGGATTTTGTAATTTATCTTGAGTAATTACTCCGTTTGTCACTGATCCTCGGGTTCTGTAACAGGTTGCCTTTTTTCTATGCCCCTACATCCCAACATTAAGACCTCTTAAATTAAGGAGCCAGAGCATAGGAGAAAATTTCCATGTTGGCAGCTTTTTATTATCAAAAGGGCATCACAATGCAATGGAGGGGCATAGAAAAAAAAAATGATTAACTGTTCCATAATTAGGGGAGCATCAGCAATTATGGGATTTACTGAGTTTAGATGTCATAATGCAGATCAGGGTCTTTTTAAGCCTTGTATTAAAACATGTGGCATCATACTATGGAAGAGGTGAGAGGTATTACAGTCAGCAGAAGGGTACCACACACGTCAGCAGTGGATAAGGCGAGATACCAGTGGGGCATCACAGAGTTCTGTATTGGAGAGGTCACAAAACAGTGGGGTACCATAAGGGCAGTATTAGAGGGGTCATGGATAACAGTGGGGTACCACAGGGGGCAGTATTGGGTCCTATTCTATGACATACATTTGCTGTTGTCTTTGTAGATGGTACTTGGAGGTAATTTCCCGTCCTGAATCCTGTAGAGTCCTGGAAATATTTAGCGGTCATAAATTCAATGTAGAGTTCAGTGATTCCTATGATACATACATTGTCCATGTTGTCTTCCAACAGTACTGCACTGTGTATAGTAATTGTTATGGAGCAGG
The DNA here is from genome assembly GCA_033576555.1 of Oophaga sylvatica. Lineage (NCBI taxonomy): Eukaryota > Metazoa > Chordata > Amphibia > Anura > Dendrobatidae > Oophaga > Oophaga sylvatica. The sequence goes on along the minus strand of JARQOD010000007.1, from coordinate 98,271,604 downwards.
ACGATATTGTGCAGCTTAGGCCTCTTTCACACATCCGTCTTTTTGTGTCAGGCATGATCCGTCGAACACCTGAAGGGACGGATCCGGCGCTGAAATAAAAAACCTGATGCAACGGATCCGTTTTTTTGCTGGATCCGACCTGAACTTTTGAACCCAGAAAAAGAGGGTTTCTGATGCCCGGAGACACTGGAAAATGTAGTAGCAGTAGTAGTAGTAGTAGTCCCTGATTTCCAGAATCCGGATCAGACTTTTGACGGTTTGCACAAAAGTCTGATCCGGTTCCATTGACTTCTATTATTTCCGGCCGCCTGATGCGCCGCTTCAGGAACTATCAGGCGGCTCTGGTAAACAAAAAAACGTTACATGCACCGTTTTGTCCGGCCGCCGGAATGTACATTTCTGCCGGATCCAGACAAAAATGGATACAACGCACTGACATCAGGCACGATCCGGCGCTAATGAAAGTCAATGCAAAAAAAAACGCATCCGGTACCGGATCCGCTTTTTTAGCAACACCCCGGATCGTGCCTGATACAAAAAAACGGATGTGTGAAAGAGGCCTTACCTGTGGTCCTGTCAGGCTGGTATGGTGAGACTTCAGCTTCTCTGCTGTGACATAGTGCAGCCTTCCTGCTCCTAATTATACCGCTGGTAAACGATTCCTTGGACCCTCAGTGGGTCGAAGGTAAACAGTTACTGGATCCGTGATCCCTTCCAGGGAGTAGGCAGCTCAAAACCTGTGGAAAACACTTTCTCTTGCAGCAGTGTCCCCGATTCTATGCGCTGCTGATCTCCTGGGCAAAAATCACACTACTGCTCGTTTTATGAAAACTGAGCAGTCTTCAGTTTAGGATGGACCCTGGAAGTCTCTGTACTCTCGGGACTGATACCCAGCCTCCTGCAGCTTGTCCTGGCAGTGAGCAGCTCCTCTCCTCTGTCTACAGGACCTCCTCCATGTTCCTACCTCTTCAATGCTCTGCACCTTCTCCTCCCTGAAGGATCCTGCACACTTGATGGTTTAGGCAAAAGTGCACAATCTTCCCGTAAGGGATTGGGTACAATGTGTGGATGTAGGTTTTTTTCCAACAGAGAAACCAGCCCCCACCATGGTGGCAATACAGATATATGTATATCACGCCTGCAGGCATTTTGTGGCGCTACAGCCACGGGCACCACAGATGCACATCTCTATATTTCTACCCCTGGATTTGGTGGCGAAAGCCCACAGTTTCCAGACTGGACTGGACTTTCTGAGAATCTCTTCATAGACATAGATGAGGTCACAGAAGTGAGACCTATCAGACATCTGTGACTAGGTCATGAAGTACGGGGATTGGAGCAAAGACAATGTGGTCACATCTTTTACAAGTTCAAAAAAAAAAAATCAATTCTTTAAAAAGAGACTTTATTGATCTTAAAACAGATCACAACAAGGTGTCCTCACACGCATTGTAGAGAACACCAACCACTGCTGAAGTGTGATCGAACAGGTCAGAAGGTTACAGAGGATAGAAACTGCTGCAGCCAATGGACATTTCTCCAGAGACAGGAACATGGCAGACATCAAACATTCAAGGATCAGGAAGTGATGTGTTGGTCATTCTACTATCCAGAAACAAAAGGAAGGGTCATCAGAGGTCACATGATGAAGATCATCATCATTTCAGAAGCTTTGTCCTGGTGGCCACCAGTTCCAATAATCCAACCAAGAGAATTCTGAAATTCAAGCCATTATAACCATAATCCAAGTTCACTGGCTCCACCGAGCCGACCACCGATCATCACGTGTGCAGTACTAGACAGGTGATCAATAGTAATGCCGATGCGGTAAACATGGAGGATGAGGAGATGAAGCGAGTGGCTCCATACGAGTAGATCCAGTCGTAGTAATCCGGGACATAGGTGTAGACTCCCGGACGGTTAGGCAAGGCACAATCATCTCCCCAACTTACGATGCCAGCTTGATACCAAACCCCATTGACTTTACAGACCAGGGGTCCCCCAGAGTCACCCTGGAAAGAAGAACGAAGGTCCGGAAAATATTACATTAATTCACTGTGCTGCAATTGTTATTGAGATACATGGTTATGTTCGTGCTGAGGTTGCACAGGAAACCGCCCCCCCCAAAAAAAAAAAGACAAAAACAAAAAGATAAAGGGTCCTCCACAACAGTATCATGATCAGACCATGAGGGTAATATTAAAGATAGGGAAAATAAATACAAGAAAATAAGAACGTATACGAATGTCACCCACCTGGCAGGAGTCCTTCTTTCCGGCCTGGTAGCCTGCACAGATCTGGTCACTTGGAACAAGCTGTATGCTGGCACCTATGGCGGAGTTGATGTGGTACATGGCATTACAGGCACTGTTATTGATCAGAGGCACCATGACCTGCTGGAGAGTCTGAGGATATGGAAGAGTCACTGCAGGAAGAAGAGCGAAGGTTCAGGTCATGGAGTGCAAAATAACGAAGCAAACACCAAAAGCCCCACATGAGAGACCACTATACAGTGCCTTGCAAAAGTATTCAGCCCCCTGGAACTTTTCAACCTTTTCCCACATATCATACTTCAAACATAAAGATACCAAATGTTAATTTTTGGTGAAGAATCAACAAGCAGGACACAACTGTAAAGTTGAACGAAATTTATTGGTTATTTTAATTTTTTGTGGAAATACAAAAACTGAAAAGTGGGGCGTGCAATATTATTCATCCCCTTTACTTTCAGTGCAGCAAACTCACTCCAGAAGTTCATTGTGGATCTCTGAATGATCCAATGTTGTCCTAAATGACTAATGATGATAAGTATAATCCACCTGTGTGTAATCAAGTCTCCGTATAAATGCACCTGCTCTGTGATAGTCTCAGGGCTCTGGTTGAAGCACAGAGAGCATCATGAAGACCAAGGAACACAACAAGCAGGTCCGTGATACTGTTGTGGAGAAGTTTAAAGCCGGATTTGGATACAAAATGATTTCCAAAACTTTAAACATCCCAAGGAGCACTGTGCAAGCGATCATATTGAAATGGAAGGAGTATCATACCACTGCAAATCTACCAAGACCCGGCCGTCCCTCTAAACTTTCATCTCAAACAAGGAGAAGACTGATCAGAGATGCAGCCAAGAGGCCCATGATCACTCTGGATGAACTGCAGAGATCTACAGCTGAGGTGGGACAGTCTGTCCATAGGACAACAGTCAGTCGTACACTGCACAAATCTGGCCTTTATGGAAGAGTGGCAAGAAGAAAGCCATTTCTCAAAGATATCCATAAAAAGTGTCGTTTAAAGTTTGGAACAAGCCACCTGGGAGACACCAAACATGTGGAAGAAGGTGCTCTGGTCAGATGAAACCAAAATCAAACTTTGTGGCAACAATGCCAAACGATACGTTTGGCTTAAAGGCAACACAGCTCATCACCCTGAACACACCATCCCCACTGTCAAACATGGTGGTGGCAGCATCATGGTTTGGGCCTGCTTTTCTTCAGTAGGGACAGGGAAGATGGTTCAAATGGATGGGAAGATGGATGGAGCCAAATACAGGACCATTCTTGAAGAAAACCTGTTGGAGTCTGCAAAAGACCTGAGACTGGGATGGAGATTTGTCTTCCAACAAGACAATGATCCCAAACATAAAGCAAAATCTACAATGGAATGGTTCACAAATAAACGTATCCAGGTGTTAGAACACCAAGTCACAGTCCAGACCTGAATCCAACCGAGAATCTGTGGAAAGAGCTGAAAACTGCTGTTCACAAACGATCTCCATCCAACCTCACTGAGCTCCAGCTGTTTACCGAGGAAGAATGGGCGAGAATTTCAGTCTCCCGATGTACAAAACTGATAGAGACAAACCCCAAGTGACTGCAGCTGTAATCACAGCAAAAGGGGGCGCAACATAGTATTAAGGTAAAGGGGCCGAATAATATTGCACGCCCCACTGTTCAGTTTTTGTATTTCCACAAAAATGTAAAATAAACCAATAAATTTCGTTCAACTTCACAATTGTGTCCACTTGTTGTTGATTCTTCACCAAAAATTTACATTTGCTATCTTTATGTTTGAAGCATGAAATGTGGGAAAAGGTTGAAAAGTTCCAGGGGGCTGAATACTTTCGCAAGTCATTATATTTGTGTGAGGAGGACGTAAAGCTGTGTGGGTCTATGGGACTTTTGTTAGAGGCTCCGGTAAGTGATGGAGGATTTGTGGTTCTCCGCTTTCACGCATTTGGGGGAGCAACCCTGGAAGTCAATGATAGACCAATTAACTACTAGGAATTTTGGCAAAACCAGAGACACACATTCCTACCGGTGAAAAGTGGTTAGCCGGAATCACTATTAGTGACTCCGTGCTCTTTGAAAAGGGACTGTCAGCACAGAATGACTGCTCATACCAAGCACAGGCGCTCTGTGCAACATGGCGCAGCCAAAAGTTCAGTGCTCCTTCCCACCTACTCGTTTTTCTGCCATCTCCATCTTGATTTGCAGCTTTGGCTTCATGGAGTCACAAAATGGTGGAGATAGATAAAAAGCAAGTAGTTTGGAAGGTGCAGTGAATTTTTGGCCGCGCCTTGATGCAACAAGCGCCTGTGCCTTATATGATCAGTAATGTTGTGCTGACACTTCCCTTTAAAGTGTTGTTAGGCGAAAAGAAGTGGTCACCTATCTGACCATTTGCAGCTCAGCAAAATTAGGACCTTTTAGGATGGGGCAGCAGTGCGCGTGTGACCACCGCTCAGTTCCTGCTCTGTGGGCCTGCTAAGCAACGTGCTCGGCGTTCTCCAGCAGCCTCATGAAGAATGAGTGGAACGATGGTCAGGCATCCAACCTGCCACCTTGTGTAACAAGGAAAGAACGTCCTTATTCTGCCGATCGGGGTGGTTGTCAGCGGTAAGACATCCACCAAACAGCAGGTTTTCACTGCACAACCCCCGTAATGGTCAATCATTGAAGCGTAAGACATTCTGTATCTCAACAAGGAAACACATCATGACCCAGGAGCTTGTTCAGATACCGTGATACATGATGGGGATGGAGCGTGATACTCTTGGAAAGCATCATACATGATTAGGTTATAGTCCCACGAGTCTCCTGAGTTTTCTTACCGTCACTTCCCGTATTGCCCCATCCAGTTACCCAGCAGTTGGTGCCATCGGCGAAGCTCATGGACCCTGGTGGGACACACACCGGCAGGATGTACTCAGTGTAGGTAACAGGACTGGAGAGTTTAATCAGGGCGATGTCCCCGGGGTGGCACTGCCACTATACAGGGAGTTCACGATGATACTTTCTACACTGGACGTAATCTGATGAGTGTTGGAGATCTGCAGCTGGTAATCACCAAGAACGACTGTGTAATAGGATGGATTTGTAGACCTACAAAGAGAAACCGAACACCACAATGACGAGGAGCAACGACACCCTCCATATGTTATACAACAGGAACGGAAACTTCTTTGGGGCCTTTGACTGAACGTGAAAACTTCATCATTTCTGCTCTATGTTGTCACCTAAGACAACATACTAGGGCAATAAATCAGAAATGTATATAAATCACTAAGACATTCAGGTAGATATGGGTCCTTCTGCCTGATCGCCAAGTACGAGGACTAACTCTACAGTAGGAGGTCATTTCTTGCTTGTGTCGATACAGTGATGGTTATCATTTATTCTACTCTCCCCCTCCAACCCAATGGCCATATTTTACTGTAGTTCTACTGTAGGACATGTTATCAGGTCCCACAACCCAACAAGGAGGACCATGCCAACCACAACAGGGTAGACCAGGCAGCAACTTACAATTCAAAGCAATGTGCAGCGGTGAGCACCCACTGGTTGGAGATCAGGGACCCTCCGCAGATGTGGGAACCTTGGTACCGCAGGCTGATCTGCCACGGCCATGCTCCTTCAGTTGCAGCTGTGCCACCAACGATCCGATTGTTGATCACTGGACTTCCACACGCTGGTTGGGCGGCAGTGGTGGCGGTGGAGTTGGAGATTACTGGAGAGGTGTAGACTGGAAAAAGGAAAATTTTAGCCTTCAATTATCTAACCTGGTGACATCAACCACTTATGTATCAAACAGTGTGCACTGTACATGCCAGTCATATGAATATATATTCACTCACATCAGGTGATGTCACTAGTCAACCCTTGACCACCTAAGTTTAGGTCTTCCCCAAGATAAGGGTGCAATGTGTCCAAGCCCCTCAAAGGGAAGCAACCAAAACTGGATGGGTCTCCCACTCGTCTGATCATTAAGCCACCTCCATATTGTGGTGGGAGGTCAGATCTACAGATGAGGGTGACCCCTGTGGCCAGAGAGCTCAGGTTCTCATGTGGATCCATCAGCTACTCTACGATGAATCCAGTAATGTCAAGGTTGTGTTTGTTGTTTAACGCCATATACATCATAGCAGTTGTCAGACATTTCTCCCATCCCCTCCTTAGACAGACGCATTCATGTTGACCAAGCATGCATGTGCCATCACTGGGCAGAAACCTTCAGATATACTGTGCCAGATCCTTGTTTCCACCACAATAGAGGAGTGAGTTTGGTCAACTTTCACCACAAAGTCTGTGGGTGCCACTAAATTGCAAAGCTCTGTGATGTGTCAAATAGTTATTTCCATTGTTGGGTCCACTTTAATATAAAAATGAAAAAAAAAAAAATACATTGCAGGATCAACTAAAATATATATATTACACCAGTTCTGGGTTCTGGCCACACAAATGATGTGTCCAACAAGTTCTTTTTACAGCACTGAAGGTATGGAGACCCCCGGCTGGAGCCACATTCCTGGCGGTGGGATACGCCTCTGATTTTGGTGCCTCTTACCACAGCGCTACTTCCATTAATACTGGGGTGCAAAGCGAGGCCTCGGTGCTCAATCCACTAAACACCCCACTGATTTCTTGGAACACTGACAACCAATATGGCCTCCGCTCCTGCTCCACTAGGGATGACCTCCCAGCTCCCGTACAGATCTACGAAGCCAGAGATGATGGACACCACCGGGTCTGAGCTCCGCGGTCGAGGAAGTCTTGCGGCACATTGCTTAGCTTTTCTCTTGTGATGGGGGAGTGGGAGAGATTCATCTCCCTGTGAGATCAGTGGATGTTTGCACCGCACACCCCACAAGCTAATAGACTTTTTACCAGGCTATTTGCGCTCCCGTAGGTATATATCAAAAAACTGACCGGCACATCCAAACTTAGATTCAGTGTGAACAGGTGCTAAACCTAGAGTCACCAACTCATATACATACAAGAAGAAAAGGTAGCACACTGTAGCGCTATAGCTTGCAAACACGAAATATGAAAAATGAATTACATCATTACCTTAGAAATATGAAAAATTGAGAAGTCTTAGCGCATAAGATGGCCAAATTATGTGAGCCTGATAGCCACGTCAAGGCTCTTCTCGTATATCAGGTCCCTAACTAATGCCTATCCTCGCATCCTCGCTAGTCTGAAAAGAGGATTCATAGGTTCCCATGCAGACAGACTTTTCTAAAGCGAGGATAGGCATTAGTTAGGGACCTGATATACGAGAAGAGCCTTGACGTGGCTATCAGGCTCACATAATTTGGCCATCTTATGCGCTAAGACTTCTCAATTTTTCATATTTCTAAGGTAATGATGTAATTCATTTTTCATATTTTGTGTTTGCAAGCTATAGCGCTACAGTGTGCTACCTTTTCTTCTTGTATGTATATGAGTTGGTGACTCTAGGTTTAGCACCTGTTCACACTGAATCTAAGTTTGGATGTGCCGGTCAGTTTTTTGATATGTATTCATTTACCTTCTGCCTGAGCACTCCACCTGGTGGTCACAGGCCTTTTAATTACAGCAGGTTCATCACCCCTCCACAGAGATGTAGATTTTAGTCTGAAAAGAGGATTCATAGGTTCCCATGCAGACAGACTTTTCTAAAGCGAGGATAGGCATTAGTTAGGGACCTGATATACGAGAAGAGCCTTGACGTGGCTATCAGGCTCACATAATTTGGCCATCTTATGCCCGTAGGTGTAGGATCCAAGGCTTTCTATTATCCAAAAAAGGTTTTTATTACTTATCAAGAAAAGACACATACAACGCGTTTCGCCTTTATAAAATGTCTTATCAGGTATATTGTGATAAGTGTTCCAAGATTGTGGATAGCTTTATAAGATATGATATGGACAGGAACGACTAAGGACAATGCAGGTGCACGACACACAGATTGTAATCCTGACATTAATTAAAAATCAGTAAACTTTTTTCCAGCTTTGAAAATAACATGAAAAAGGAAATCAGACACCAACTGGACGCAGATTTTTGAAACCTGTGTTTACACCTGAATATCATACCAACGGATTGCGCATCCATTTTAATAGTACTTTTGAGGACGATGATATTTCTTCGGATGAATGGTATGATGTACTGGATGATTCTTCATTTAACCTTATAAAATTGTTAATCAAAAAACGAAATATGCTGGCTAAAAACTTCTCAATACTTTGTGAACAGGATTTGAAAGAACTTTCTTCTTATAAAGCCTTCCCTCTTTATGAGGCCCTGAATAGGCATACTAACAGGAATCTAGAAGTCTTTGAGGATGGTTTAATAGAAACTAAAACAAAACAAAAAAGTCAGAAGGGATTTTTTTTGATTTAAAGCAAAGAAAAAAATGAAAAAAAAAAAAATTCTAAAAGAAAATAGACTCCAAAAAGATGGATATTAAAGATAAAAATCATCCCGTTAATAAACAAGTTAAAACACAAGAGGATATAGTCAAGGACCTACGGACGTATTATACGAAAAGTAAAGTAATTTTGGGGGAGGAAATTAGAAGCACTGATAATAATAAATAGAACATTCCTACGGTTACTTGGTCTGAGTGACATAATAGCTACCAGGGATTTGCAGCATACCGACCACAGAAGATATCCACCTAATGGTCCTAAGTGACCTACATGCAAGATATCAAGATTTATAAAAGGTGAGTGCCCCCTATATTCACCTGCCATCTAATTATACATTCACATCGGTGCGCTTTCTTCCTTTCCTTCCCTTTTATCAGAAACACCCCACAAGCTGCCGCCCGAGGGGCTTCAATAACGTGTTCTGCTATTTTTGGACGTGTTGGGAACTGTTTACTCTGCAGGTATTCGTCACGGAGAACTGAGAAAGTTCAATGTAACTCCAAGGGTTAACAAAGAAAAGAGTCGGTGTCTGATGATTCCTGGAATTATTGACTGTGGGCGAAGAACGAGACAATAAAACATGTGGAATATCTCCACCGAGGACGAGCCCCTCAGAGGGGCGACCACACTCCTATCCTGCCGTTATATAACCGTGAGGAATCAGGCGCCGCGAGCCACATTTATTACACTTTCTGGATTATCCGGATTTCCCGCTTGATACAATGTATCAGAGCTCAGACTGGGGGCAGCGCTACATACTCTGTCATATTATACACTGTAATAAGTAATACGTTATTATGTGTAAATATGAAGGAGCCAAAACCCACAATAGGACTCCGCTCCATTTATCACGATTTATGTTTGTTTTTTTATTTTTTCAGTATATTCCCCTTCTTGATGCCCATTTTTTAAGTGAAAGGCTGCGTTCTCACGATGAGGTTTTTTTTTTTTTTCAAGTATTTTATACTGTAGATTTTTGAGAGATACAAGTTCCCTTTTTTACTTAATAGATGCAGAAAATCTACAACATCAAAATCCTTCACAAAAAAGTCATCATGAGAGTGTAGCCCAAAACTCTGGGATTCCGTGCTAAATCTCAACCGTGAGCCCCCCGGCCCCTCAAGCAATTTTTCAGGCTCAAAAGAAAAAAAAAAACACCTAAAAAACAGCATCTATAAGGATCCTTGTCAGGACTTTGCATGAAGTCGCAGTTCCCACGATGAGTATTTGAAGCTGCAGATTTTCTGCCCTCATTAGTTACATTTGGGATCTTTTCATTACTTTTTTTGCATTCGTTCTTATTGTTCCTTTTTCAGCTGTGTTTTGTTATCTTTTTCATGTTTTAATGAAAACCTTTTTTTTGGGGGGGAAACTTCCTGCTATTTTGATTAAACACAAGTCCCTAAATAGTCGCAAGAACTTAAGCAGCAAATTCTCTTCTCTCACATAAAAACACACACGAGCGCACGGTTCACACCTTACAATGTATCAGAACACGGAATCGTTAGAGAACACGACGTGTCGGCATCGTATATTCTGGGTCCTGATAATTACAATGTATCGTCACCGAATATGTCATTAGCACAATGTAATCATAATCCGGCGCCATTTTCCAGTGATGGGATCGACTGACGGCCCCGGGACGCCCAGAGAGGACCTAGAATTGCGCTCAGGTATTTTCCTTGGATACTTTGACCCACAAATAATAACTGATCGCGATTGATCAGATGAGATCGGAGTTTCGGTTTTCCAATCAGATCCGCCCTCCTCACCCCAATAGATAACGGAATGACATCGGTGATCGGATTTTGTAAGCCGCAGTCGTCGCTTCGTTCAGTGCAGGAGACACTTACCGGAGAGCAGCAGGAGGCTGGCGAGATAGTGGATGTCGCTCATGGCCACGCGGATTCAATTTCTGGGCGTTTTCCCAGATAAAGCTCCTTACTGAGAACTGATGTCTCCTCACATCCACCCAGCATCACCCAGTCCTCGGAGCTCAGAATGCGGCTCGACCTGTTCCTACAGAGAACTCTTCTCTTCTGACAACCGTGATAAGTGCATGAGACCAGAGGTGGCGACCATTGTCATAGTAATGACATCATCTCTCAGCAGATACTAACCTAGTGGGCTTTTACCAATCACCTGCACGTAACAGCTGACCCTGGACTCCACTCATGACTGCTCACCTGCTCCCCGCCTCTAGTCACACCCAAAGCTGCCTCCTGCACGCGTCATATGGAGACATTGCATTTGGGGCACGCCCTCTAAACTCTGTCTACTTTCCACAATAATATCAAGAAAATCAGAAAAGTGCAAATCGTATATACTGTGCTAAAACGTTGTGATATTTCAAGCGGTTTTGTTTTTGCCATAAACTGTCGTAAAATCTTCTGACCGGAGCTGAGAGTTGGTAAATGGCGCAGTGAAGTCACAACACCCCGAACACGAGCGCCCGTCCCCCGTTATATTATATGTGATGTCTGAGGATGGATATTCCCTGCAATGTAAAGGTGTCGCTGTAGGACTTGTTCACACAATGCTTTTTTATTCTACATGAAAAACACAAGTTATGGCCAGAAAGCTGCAGCGGAGATCAGACACTTTTTTTGATGCATTTTTTGGTGCTCTGACAATTTGATGTCAATGGGGAAAAACTGCAGTAAAAATGCTGAAAGACTTGAAATGATGCGAGTTTTATTCACAGGACAGGTTAAAAATGCAAAATAAAGAAAACTCACTGTGTCAATAAGATTTTAGAAATCTCATTCATTTTACCCTTATATTATGCTGCGTGTGAACGCGACCTGACTGCGCTCCATGATCTAAGATCCTGGAGGTTAGAACTTTACTACGATCCCAACCTCAGCCTTCACCATCTCACCTGCAGGAAATACGGCTCCGAATAGAAATCAACCACAAATACCGGAAAATCCCATTTTACAGATAGTCACCAGCGCTCCCGGATACTTCTATTGTTTCTCTCCTCTGTTCTCTTCTCATTTATTTGCTTTCATTCATCCCTCCTCCCTTTGTGTCTTCCCTCTTTTCCTCCCCGTGCTCTCCTCTGTTCTTCTTTCCCTTTGTGCCTTCTCTCATCTCTTCTCCTCTCCCCTGCTCTTCTGTCCTCACTCCTCTTCCATTCCATCCTCTCCTCTCCCATTTATGCACCTCCTCATCTCCTCTCTTTTTCTCCCATCCCCCTCTTCTCTTACCCTTCCTTCTCTCCTCTCCATTGATCTCATGCCTTTTTTCACCTTCTCTTCCCCACTTCCTCTTCCCTTGCATTGATCTACCCTCCAATCTCCTTTCCACTCATCACCTGTCTTCTTTTCCTTTCCTTCTCTTCCCTTCCCTTCTTTCCTTACCTCCCTTCTCCTTTTCTCTCTTCCCGCATCTATCCTTTTCCCACCCTCCCCTCCTCTCCTTACCTCTTTTCTCTTCCCTTTCCCTTCTCTTCTCTTACCTTCTTTGCTCACCTCTACTCTCCTCTCCGCTCACTTCTCTTCCTTTTTCCCTATCCCCTTCCCCTCCTCTCTTCTTACCTCTTTTCTCTTTCCCTCCTTCCCCTTCCTCTTCTTTACCTTATTTGCTCATGTGTAGCCCTGGTACACAATACCAGGAGGATGAGTGGAGAGGTAACGGTTAAGGGCTCTCCATGATATCACGTACACTTCGGACACACCCAGCAGGGGTGTGAAGGGGAGTGCTGAGTAGTCTGAAGTTCAGTTCAGTCAGTGACTCGAAAGAGTTAGGAAGTGCAGTCTTTGTGCAGTTCAGAAAGTGGAGTCCAGTAAAGGTGAGCCAGTAGTTCACCTCAGCCTGGTCAGAGCTGTGCCCCACTAGAGGACGGACTGAGACATCTGTTGAGAGTCTGAGCAAATCGAAGGGCATAGTGGAAGAGAACAGAAAAGTGCCATCGGTATAGAATACCTGCACATTGTTACCGGTCACTGGAGACCGAAGCATCACCATAGCTTCATGCATGGTGGTAGGAAACCCAGAGGCTTACCGGACCTTAGGTAACGGAAAGCAGCCCTGAAGAGTCAGTACGTAACTGGGGTCAGGGAGAGTGAGAACCTTGAGTCAGTGCACGACAGGAATTGGAACTCAGCTCTCTCAGAAGAAGGCTCCAACCACAAAACTGACCGGGCAGCACAGCTTTGGAAAAGCTGGAGATTATAGAGGGAACTACGCTTCATGCTGGTTGTACTCATCATCATTGGAAAGTAAAGGAGGCCCTAACTTGCTTAGCCGTTGCCTCAAAGCTCATCCTCCATCAACCCCATCAGCCTCCCTGGGACCTGCCTGAAAACTTGAAGTAAAGGTATGGAAAGACGCTGATGTGTGAGACTGTGTTATTTGATTGCATTTCTGCACTACCCATCATTACTATCGACCTGAGGGAAGAGTCCCACCTGTAGGGGACCCGACATCTAGCTGCCTCACCATCCCCTCAGAGATCTACAGCAGCGCTGGTACAAATTACCAGAGACTACAGGTGGCTCACGAACTGTATATATATATCCCCTGTAAATATACCCCCCAACATACGCCTGACCGCCAGGGCCACAGACCGAGCCACCGCTACCTGTGACAATCCCATAGACTTCTAGGGCTCGGCTCTGAGTACCCCATTGCCCTGGAACCACAATTGTGGTGCGTGGTCGAGACAAAATTTGGCGTCACGAACAGGATACGAAACTTGCAGCATTGCGAGCCCTGTGTGCCTGTGGAGTGTTTTGGCGAAAAAGACTGTTGCTGTTGTTTGGCGCCAAATACCGCCATATTTGCCGCCAGATTCGCGCCCTAAGGCGCTGGAGAAGAAGGTGGGCGTACCTGAAAGAGCGCGCAGAGTCTTGGACACGCCCTGGCTCTGACTCAGCGGCAGGTCCTGCAACAGGAAGTGAACGCTCTGACATCAGAGCGCCTGCGACGAAGGTCCTGTTCCCACTGCGTGCCTGTGAATAGCAGCGTCTGAAACCGGTAGGCTCCGTTTAACCAGGGGGCGCTAAGATGTCACAACAACCGGCTGACAGTGCGGCCCCGCCGGAGTCCCCAATCCCGCACCGTCTGGTATTGTAGCGCCAGATGGGGGCGCAGGCCCTGCACCCAGTCCGGTAGTCCCGATCATGCCACTAACGCTCCCATAATGCCTGGGGCGAAATGGCTTCCCCAGTACAGCGGTGAGCCAGGCACATTAGCAGGCTTCAAGCGGAAGTTATGCAGCATCCTAGAAATGTACTCCATGCCTGAGAGACAAAAAGCTGCTGTGCTAATAGGGCAGCTAACTGGCGCTGCTGAGAGGGAAGTGGAGACTTGGGATACCGTTGATCAGGAGTCGGTACCTGCGATCTTCCTTAAGCTGCATGCATATTTGAAGACCGCACAGAAACGGATCTCCGGATGGCCTTCTATCACTGTTCACAACAGCCAGGTGACAGCATCCGGGACTACGCTTGCCGACTACAGGGAGCCCTGAGAGCTCTAAGCAAGTTAACAATTTAAATGCTATGATGAGAATAAAATGCTGAAAGAACAATTTATACAGGGATTGAGATCCCAGAGGAACGCAGAACTGTAAACTGGTGGTCCTTAGATCATCCGGATGCTACCTTTGATGCCCTAAAAGACATGGCAATAAAAGGGCTGCGGCCCCTGGGCAAACTTGAGGTGGCAACCCAACATCATCAGGCTGAAGTCACTCTGGAACCGGCAGTAAACCCCTTTTCCCGTTAGTGGCCGAAGCCAAAGCGCAGGTGACCCCTCCTAGTGAATTGGATTGTCTGCGCTCAGAGGTGCGCCAGCTGACTAAAAATCTGGCTGCTGTAATGAGTGCCCTACAGCTGCGGAAAGAGGAAGAAGGGAAGATCTTATTAGCTGACTGCCCAGAAGACGTCCCGTGGATGCACCGGAGAAGAAAGAAGACGTCGCCCCCCGGAAGAGGACAACGCCACCCCCAGGAGCGACCTCTGATCAGCACCCTCCTCGTCGAGAGATCATCTGTTACCGATGCAACCGGAAAGGTCATATGTCTCCACAGTGTCCTTTAAACGGGCAGAACCTGGGTCCGAGGGCCAACACCAGGAGAATACCCGTCAGGCCCCTAGACTGGAACCGCAGGTATGTGGGTGGGCGACCCTACCTGTCTATCATCTTAGATGGTATTGCAGTTCCGGCATTGTTAGACACTGGGTCCCAGGTGACCCTAATTCCTGATGCCCTCTATACTAAGTTCTGGTCTATGGACAGTCTTAAACCCCGAGCCCTGACTTTACCGTGTATGCTTCTAAAGGTCTTCCTGTAGAAGTACTTGGGACAAAATGTGTAGATGTAAAGGTGGGCAGAGAGGAGTTGAAAGACCAGGGGCTTCTGGTAGTAAAGACTGTAAATGAGGAGAACGGTTTAAATATAATTTTGGGTACTAACATTATCGGTAATTGTTTGGGAGAAGTTGTGTTCTTGCTCCAACAGCTCGCTGAGATTGCCCGACCAAGGCAGAGAGGAGTAATCCAAAGAGAGATCCGGGCCCTGGTGTGTCAGCAGCAAGCGAAGCTTACAGACGGCGAAATTGGTAATGTACGGGTCACTGACTCGGATCCTATTGTGATACCCCAATGAGTGAAATGATCATTTGGTGCAGGGCAGCCATAGGTCTGAGAGGACAGAATTACCAAGCTGTAGTAGAACCCCATCATTCAGAACATAGACCTACACTTATGACTGCTAGAGGAGTAGTAGAAGTGGTGAATGGAAGAGTACCGGTACGGCTTCTCAATTGGGGAGATGATGAGGTAAATTTACCCCGTTATGCAACCATTGCTAAACTTCATGCTGTCGACAATAATTCTATTCTCCGGCTGAGTCCTTAGACTCCTGTCAAATAGCGGAGGACAATGACCCAGCAACTCAGGTGGCGGAATGGTGTCAGCAACTCCATGTTGGGACGGACACCATCCCGCTCACCAGAAGCAAGGGGTATTACGGGTGGTGCAAGAGTACGCCCAAGTGTTTAGCAAGCACCCACTTGATTTTGGGGTAATTAAGGGAGTCCAACATCATATCCTACAGGCAGTCATCCTCCCATCAAGGAGCGGTATAGGCCTATACCCCAGCCCATTATCAGAAGGCTAAAGAAATGTTGCATGATATGAAGAAGGCCGGGGTGATAAGGGATAGTTGTAGCCCCTGGGCAGCCCCTCTAGTTCTGGTTAAAAAGAAAGATGGTAGTATGAGAATGTGTGTGGATTACAGGCAGGTGAACCGCATAACACACAAGGATGCATACCCGTTACCACGCATAGAGGAATCATTAGCTGCTCTGAAAACGGCTAACTACTTTTCTACCCTTGATCTGACTAGTGGTTACTGGCAAGTGGCTGTGGCTGAGGAGGATCGTGAGGAAAACGGCTTTCACCACCCCAATGGGGCTCTGTGAGTTCGACAGAATGCCGTTTGGGCTCAGCAGTGCCCCAGGAACATTTCAGAGAGTGATGGAAAATTGTCTGGGACATCTCAATTTTGAAACCGTGCTGCTATACCTAGACGACGTCATCGTGTATTCCAAGACATATGAGGACCATCTGAAGCACCTGGCAGAAGTATTTGAGTCTCTGTCCAGGTACGGGATGAAGTTGAAACCCTCAAAATGCCATCTACTCAAGCAGAAGGTACAATACTTGGGGCACATCGTCAGTTCGGAAGGAGTAGCGCCGGACCCAGAGAAAGTCACTGCCATCCAGAAGTGGCCGGAGCCGAAGAACCTTAAGGAAGTGCGACAGTTCCTGGGACTAACGGGTTACTACAGAAGGTTCGTGAAAGATTACACGAAGAAGGCAGCTCCTTTACAGGACCTCCTGGTAGGACAATCCTTAAAGAGCAGAAACCCTCCCTTTAATTGGGGTAAAGAACAGGCTGAAGCATTCCAAAAGATGAAAGAGATCCTTACAGGTGATGAGATCTTAACCTATCCTGATTACAGCCAACCGTTCCTGTTGTACACCGACGCCAGTAATGAAGGGTTGGGAGCAGTTCTCAGTCAGAAGCAGAATGGCCAAGAAAAAGTCATCGCATATGCCAGCAGAAAACTCAGGCCAACTGAAAGGAATCCGGAAAATTATAGCAGCTTCAAGCTGGAGTTTCTGGCGCTGGTCTGGGCCATTACTGAAAGATTTAAGCACTATCTGGCCTCCAATAAGTTCACGGCGTACACAGACAACAACCCCTTAACGCACCTGGAAACCGCCAAGCTGGGTGCCATGGAGCAGCGATGGATGGCTCGGTTGTCCAATTACCAGTTTACTATCAAGTATCGGGCAGGTCGAAAGAATGCTAATGCTGACGCATTGTCCCGAATGCCGCATGACTCTGATACGGAAGAAGAATCGGACGACCTGGAAGAAATTGAGCTACCTGCGTTCCATCGAAATGGGGTAGTCCACGAGCATCGAGTCAACAGAAAGCAGTATGGTGCAACATTAAATCCTTTACCCCATCACAGCTGGAAAGAGACTCAGGACAGTGATCCAGTGGTCAGCCGCATCAAGGAGTTGTTAAGACAGGAAGGCTCCTCTTTGGAAAAGGATGCACCTATGTCAGCCAAGCTCCTGTGGAACGAGAGAAGCAGGTTGTTCCTATACCGTGAGAAGTTGTGCAGGAGATACGTCAATCCCAGAACCCATGAGATGGTCTGGCAAATAGTGGTCCCCAAGGCAGACGTCCCAATGGTGTTGGAAGCATACCACGATCAAGCAGGACACTTTGGCTGGAGAAAGCTGGAGACCCTGTTAAGATGCCGGTTCTACTGGGTAGGGATGCGCAGCTCCATCGAGAGGTGGTGTCGGAACTGTGGACCCTGTGGTCTCAGAAGGAAGGACTACGGTAGTCAGAAGGCACCCCTGCAACCTATCCGGACGACTCGCCCCCTGGAGATTGTGGCCTGGACCACGTCAAATTGTCGCCAAGTAGATCTGGATACTCATACGCCTTGACCATGGTGGACCATTACTCCAGATTTCTGGTGGTTGTTCCAGTTAAGGACCAGACCGCAGCGACGGCAGCGAAAACCTTTCAAGCAAGTTTCTGCAGACCGCATGGGTATCCGGAGCAAGTATTAACCATCAAGGACCTGCTTTCGAAGCTGATTTATTCAAGGAATTCTGTCACATGTACGGGTGCAAGAAATTAGAACAACGCCATACCACCCTCAAACCAACGGTCTTTGTGAAAAAATGAACCATATTGTCCTTGACTTGTTGAGATCCATACCTTGGAAGACAGAAATCGATGGCCGGACTTACTACCTGATTTGGTTGATTTGTATAACCATATACCTGTAAGTTCTACTAACTGCACTCCAGCCTATCTTATGAGAGCAAGGCCCGGAAGACTACCAATGGATTTAGAACTTGGAGTAGTAGAATCGGAGGCAGACGACGCCGTTGAAAATTGGGACACAAATCGGCAAGAGCAGTACAGAAGAGTGCAAATCTGTGTAGAAGAAAGTCTCAACAAGGCACGGGAGAAACAGGAAGATATTTACAACAGAAATGCTCCTGCCAAGCCTTTGATGCCTGGAGAAGTGGTATTAAAAAGAAAAAGGAAAATGCACAAATTGGATAACCAGTGGGAACAAGAACCCTACGTTGTACAAGATTCTAAATATGACAACAGAAAAGTTTGTATCATCAGTAAGGACGGAGGAAGAACAATAACCACTGTGTCCAGAGACCATTTGAAATTGTGTCCAGAACCCTTAAAGCGTTGTGAAAAGAACCCTGTCATCAATCAAGAAGAAAGGAAGGAAGAGGTCATACACACGGATCTGGGAGATTTTCCTGCGGATTGGCCCAGACTGGGAGATGCTGTAATAATTCCAGTATTGCAGTTTTATCAGCCACCAGAGGAAGTTCTACCTCCAGTTGTGTCCGTGGTGCCAGTTGAGCCCGTTCAGGAGTTACCCATTCCAGCAACACCTCAACCTGCGGAATCTCAAGAAGGATCATCTGAAGCAGCGCCCCATACTATGGGATCCCCTGGTGAAGCTGACTCACACCGCCCAGCCATCAGTACGCTTGCCAGATCCATAGAAAGATTGAGGCAGTTCTATAGTTTGCCGTTACGCAAGTGCAGACAGATCGCAACTTAATATACCTGAAGCTACTCCACGTAGATCAGAGCGAATCACAAAAGGGAAGATACCCATTCGATACCAGCAGTAATTATAACAAATTAATGTGAATATTGTAAAAAGTATATATATATATGTGTCTTATAATGGACTCAGAGGCTGAGGACTGTGCCAGCCCAGAACTTATCTTGTAAATAGTTGCACTAAGGTGCCTTTTAATGGTTTCACACGAAGCCTTGACTTACCTCTGAACATAAAACCCGTGTGGTGAGGCACTGAGTGAGGTCTGCATTCGGATGTCCTGCAGCCCACCCAGGACCACGTTGAAGGTTTGGTGCGGGTCCTTCACAAGAATATTGTCGTTTATTTATGAACATGTTTATTTAATATTTCGTATTTTTTCTATATTCAATGTGTTGTTAGCAACGTTCAAGACATCCTTACCTCCGGATGGGACGAATTAATGTTTAATGTTGATGTTTAATGCATAAACAAAAATGTCTCTTGTATTTCACAGCCCGGGAGTGCTGTCGTTTACCATGGGGGAATGTGTAGCCCTGGTACACAATACCAGGAGGATGAGTGGAGAGGTAACGGTTAAGGGCTCTCCATGATATCACGTACACTTCGGACACACCCAGCAGGGGTGTGAAGGGGAGTGCTGAGTAGTCTGAAGTTCAGTTCAGTCAGTGACTCGAAAGAGTTAGGAAGTGCAGTCTTTGTGCAGTTCAGAAAGTGGAGTCCAGTAAAGGTGAGCCAGTTCACCTCAGCCTGGTCAGAGCTGTGCCCCACTAGAGGACGGACTGAGACATCTGTTGAGAGTCTGAGCAAATCGAAGGGCATAGTGGAAGAGAACAGAAAAGTGCCATCGGTATAGAATACCTGCACATTGTTACCGGTCACTGGAGACCGAAGCATCACCATAGCTTCATGCATGGTGGTAGGAAACCCAGAGGCTTACCGGACCTTAGGTAACGGAAAGCAGCCCCTGAAGAGTCAGTACGTAACTGGGGTCAGGGAGAGTGAGAACCTTGAGTCAGTGCACGAGAGGAATTGGAACTCAGCTCTCTCAGAAGAAGGCTCCAACCACAAAACTGACCGGGCAGCACAGCTTTGGAAAAGCTGGAGATTATAGAGGGAACTACGCTTCATGCTGGTTGTACTCATCATCATTGGAAAGTAAAGGAGGCCCCTAACTTGCTTAGCCGTTGCCTCAAAGCTCATCCTCCATCAACCCCATCAGCCTCCCTGGGACCTGCCTGAACAACTTGAAGTAAAGGTATGGAAAGACGCTGATGTGTGAGACTGTGTTATTTGATTGCATTTCTGCACTACCCTATCATAACCATCGACCTGAGGGAAGAGTCCCACCTGTAGGGGACCCGACATCTAGCTGCCTCACCATCCCCTCAGAGATCTACAGCAGCGCTGGTACAAATTACCAGAGACTACAGGTGGCGTCACGAACTGTAAATATATCTATCCCCTGTAAATATACCCCCCAACATACGCCTGACCGCCAGGGCCACAGACCGAGCCACCGCTACCTGTGACAATCCCATAGACTTCTACGGGCTCGGCTCTGAGTACCCCATTGCCCTGGAAACCCACAATTGTGGTGCGTGGTCGAGACACTCACCTCTACTCTCCTTTCCCCTCACTTCTTCTTTTCCATCCCTCCTCTCCTCTCTTCTTTTCCCTTCTTTCCTCTCCTGCCCTCTCCTTTTCCCTTTTCCCCTCACCTCTCCTTTTCCCATCTCTCCCCTCCCCTCCTCTCCTCTTTTCTTTTCCCTTCTTTCCTCACTTCCCCTCTCCTTTTCCCTCTTCCCTTCACCTCTCCTTTTCTCATTCCTCCTTTCCACTCCTCACCTCTTTTCTTCCTTTCTTTCCTCACCTTTGCTCTCCTTTCCCCTCACCTCTCCTTTTCCCATTCCTCGCTTCCACTCCTCACCTCTCTTCTCTTCCCTTCTTTCCTCCCTCCCCCTTTCCTTTTCCTTTGTCACCTCTACCCTCACCTCCTTTCCATTATTCTCTTCTTCTCATCTCTCTCCTTCCATCCCTCTCACCTGGGCAGACTTTCCACATATCTGGCACATTATAGAGAGCACCCATGTGTTATTAGGGTACTTGGGTTTTGATTTCATCACATGAATCATATAACATAACAGCTTTTCCGATATGAGCTGTAGCAGCAGAAAGTCAGCGGAGGACACCGCCTCTGCCTGGAATGTATAATAATAGATTAGCGGAAATTGTTGTTTTCCTACATAATCTCATGTGATGTCTAATCTATCGGCTGAGTCATGTGTTGGACTTGATAATGGTCACCTTCTAGGCCAATAGTCTCCAACCAGTGACTCCTGGATCCTTCATGTCCCAGCTGCTCTAGTCTTCTCAACCCATTAGAACAGGGTTCCCCAACTCCAGTCCTCAAGGCCCACCAACAGGTCATGCTTTCAGGATTTCCTTTGTATTGCACAGGTGATGGAATTATCACCTGGGAAATACTGAGGAAATCCTGAAAACATGACCTGTTGGTGGGCCTTGAGGACTGGAGTTGGGGAACCCCTCATTAGAATGTTCCGACCACGCACCACAATTGTGGATACCAGGGCTATGGGGTACTCGGAGCCGAGCCCATGGAAGTCTATGGGAGTTGTCACTGGTAGCGGTGGCTCGGTCCGTGGCCCTGGCGATCGTGCAATGGGGGATATTTACAGGGGATTATTAGGATAGGTAGTTCGTGACGCCACCTGTGGTTTCTGGTAATTGTACCAGCGCTGCAGTAAGGGTCTTCACAGGAGATGTTATGGGGCAGCTTGGTAGTAAGTCTCCCACAGGTGAGACGGGTCCCTGGAAGTCTATGGTGATGATGTTGCAGGGTGTAGTAATAATTCAGTCACACACAAGGTAGCTCCTTTTCATACCTTTTACTGATGATGGTTCAAGCAGATCCCAGGGAGCTGGTCAGGGTGGAGAGTGCACATTCCGGTAACAGCTGAGCAGGTTAGAGGCCTCCTTAACTTCAATGTACATGCGAGTCCAACTTGCCTGAAGCGAAGTTAACTCTGAAACTCCAGCTTTCTCAATAGCTGTACTGCCCCGCCAATATTGTGGTGGAGCCTTCTAAGTGATGAAACCAAGTCCTTACTTTTGTCTGCGCTTGACTCAAAGTCCCTGTTCCACCTGACTCCGGTTACGTATTGACACTTAGGGCTGCTCTCTGCGACCTGTAGTCCAGATGCCTCCGGTTTTCTTGTTACTATGCCTGAAACAGTAGCAACGCTTCGGACCCCGGTGTCCGGCAATTTAGTGCAGGCAATCCAATACCTAAAGCACTTCTCTATCTTCTCCACTGTGCCCTTCGCCCTGCTTCACGCTCTTAACATAAGCACTGGTGGCTTTTGTGGAAAAGGTCAGCTTCATCCAGAGCTCGCTGCACAGCTCTCAATTTCCTCCAAAGTCCACACAGGACCGAGACTGAATGGCTGCTCTGTCCTTGAGACAGAAGCTAACAGGCTGAACTGTACTGAACACTAAGCTCCACACAGACTGATCTTATCTCAGACAGATAACTATCCAGGGGATGACTCACTCCTGAGCCTCCCGGAGCTAACTGACTGGCTGTCTCACAAAGCCAGACTAAAACTACACTGTCCTCAGACAGGAAGCTAGACTAGACTCACTAACTACCACGTGTCACTCCCCCTTATAACTCAGATGGGTGTGTCTGAAGAGTGAGTGGCAGTGAATGCATATCAAGCTTTAGCTGTTACTTTCCTGTGCACTCTCCTGGATTTTCATGTGTGCCTGCGTAGCTGGGCTACACATCCCCCCTTGGTAAAACACAGCACTCCCGGGCTGTAAAATACAAAAAAATATTTTGTATTGCATTAACAATAAACATTATAACTCTTCCCATCCGGGAGGTACGACTTCTTTAACGTTACAATTTGTACAATAGGAAAAATACAAAAGTATCAAAATATCAAGACATTCTCATATATACAGGATACTTGTGGATGACCCGCACCAAAAACCTCCCACGTAGGTCCTGGGTGGGCTGCAGGACTTTATTGCAGACCTCTTTCTGGGCCCACCACATGGGTTTTTCTTCTGAGGTAGTTAATTGTAGTGGCTTTATGTAAAACCAAGACAATGCACCGAAGCGCAACTATTTACAGGATAAGTTCTGGGCTGGCACAGTCCTCAGCCTCTCAGTCCATGACATAATAAAAGACATTCATGTTGGTAACTTCTGAAACTCACATTATACTTCTCACGGTATTTACCCAACCAGGGTATACTTTGCAAAACTATGCAAGATAGGTAAACATCATTTTTCTTAACTTTTCTTTCTGGTACCCAGCCGGGTATTCTACTCCCTATATAAAACATCAGTATACAATAATACTAAAGTGCAAAAATGGCAATTTATGTAAACATTACATACATTTCAAGTGCAATTATGCAAACTTTCTTTTTCAACTTTATACATTATTGTATGCGGTAGACCCCTGTCTGGATCCTACCGGTCTTCACTTTTTGTTGACTTCAACTACATCTTCCACCCCGGGGGCTGGAACAACGCGATGCTCCTTAGAGTGCATGACAAACAGGTCGTGACCTGCTATCAGGGTCTGGGTCGCTACAGTCCTTGTGCGAACCTCTAGGGGCACGCCGGGTGCTTCCTCTTTGTGGGACGCCGATTGCATCGCTTCAGGTGCCACAACATTTTGCGATACCAACTTGGTCGCAGTTTGCGGTTTAGGCGGCAGCGCTGGCTGAGACCTGGGCTGCTGTACAGATTGCGACTTGGTTTGCGTTGAGTAAGCAGGAGGCGATGCCGATTGCGACATAGATTGCGATGGGCCTGCAGGGGGCGATGCTGGAGTACGGCCTGGTGCTGTGGGTGCTCGAGACGGGGACGCTTCGGTAGTGTTGACGTTACCGGCGTCGGGGACGGGGTCACTGACGATGGACACATTGAGGGCATACCAGCCCTTTAAACCCCAGTGCCGTGTATAGCTCACTATGTCCCCATTAGCTAGGTCCCTTCCCGGATGGCCGATGGGCAGGTGGGACTCTACGTCCCGGCGGCTCACAAATACCCCCGGATAGAGTCCCGGTTCCCGGATGAAACCCCAGCCCTTGCGGAGCTGGAATTCTACCACGCACCCCTGCCGCCGCGGTTCCCTTCGGGTACCTTTGTCGTTGCGGACCATCTCCTTGTCAGCAACCAACTGCTCATACTGCCGCTGTCGATTCCGCTGCACCTCCCGCTCTTCCTCCTGCCGGCGTCGCTGCTCCACTTCACGACACTGCATCTCTCTTTCCCACTGGACGGCATACGTGATGTCATCAATACGCTCCATCTCGTCCCAGTCGACTTCCGGCAACGATGGACAGGAACCCTCCGGTGTCCTTACCGGGGAGCGGTACTCTGCTGCGGCCTCCTGGCCGGGCTGGCACTCCGGAACGGGCGGGACCTCCTCAGCCTCCTTCGCCTCCACCTCCGTGGGATCAGGTACGGCACTTTTGGCGGTAACCTCCGGTCGTCCCTCAGCCTTCTCCAGCAGCGATTTCAGGAATTCAGGAGACGGCCCTTGGCTTGTAGGAGAGAACATTGCGTCCCACAGCAGCCGCTGTGTTTGGGTACGCCAGCGTCTCTCCGTCTCCTTTTGATCAGCGCGACTCTGGAGCTTCTTTCTCAGCTCCTCGTTCTCCCTCCGCAGCTCCATCATGGCGGGGTCGGTGTCCCTATCTGGGGACAGCTCCGGCACAGGTAGGAAATCATCCGGTCCTCGGCTCAGATCCTCCTGTCCTTCCGCCATCTCGTTCCAGGTACCACTGTGATATCCAACAGGAACATTCTGGTCCTTTCCGTGGAGGCGGGGTTTGCGTCTCCTCCTCTTCGCATAGAGGATGAAGAGGAGGCGTATTTCTTTAGCAGTGGGGCTGGATCTCACATTGTAGTAGGCCTTGGAGAGGGCGGCCATATCTTTCGCGCCTCAGGGGGGGTACACGCCCACGAATGCACGCCCACCTTCTTCACCAGCGCTCAGGGCGCCAACTTGGCGGTAAAATGGCGGTATTTGGCGCCAAATGCAGCAAACAGTCTTTTTCGCATAGAACAGTTCAATAGGCACACAGGACTCACAATTGCAAGTTTCGGATCCTGTTCGTGACGCCAGAAAAGTTGTTCCGACCACGCACCACAATTGTGGATACCAGGGCTATGGGGTACTCGGAGCCGAGCCCATGGAAGTCTATGGGAGTTGTCACTGGTAGCGGTGGCTCGGTCCGTGGCCCTGGCGATCGTGCAATGGGGGATATTTACAGGGGATTATTAGGATAGGTAGTTTGTGACGCCACCTGTGGTTTCTGGTAATTGTACCAGCGCTGCAGTAAGGGTCTTCACAGGGGATGTTATGGGGCAGCTTGGTAGTAAGTCTCCCACAGGTAAGACGGGTCCCTGGAAGTCTATGGTGATGATGTTGCAGGGTGTAGTAATAATTCAGTCACACACAAGGTAGCTCCTTTTCATACCTTTTACTGATGATGGTTCAAGCAGATCCCAGGGAGCTGGTCGGGGTGGAGAGTGCACATTCCGGTAACAGCTGAGCAGGTTAGAGGCCTCCTTAACTTCAATGTACATGCGAGTCCAACTTGCCTGAAGCGAAGTTAACTCTGAAACTCCAGCTTTCTCAATAGCTGTACTGCCCGGCCAATATTGTGGTGGAGCCTTCTAAGTGATGAAACCAAGTCCTTACTTTTGTCTGCGCTTGACTCAAAGTCCCTGTTCCACCTGACTCCGGTTACGTATTGACACTTAGGGCTGCTCTCTGCGACCTGTAGTCCAGATGCCTCCGGTTTTCTTGTTACTATGCCTGAAACAGTAGCAACGCTTCGGACCCCGGTGTCCGGCAATTTAGTGCAGGCAATCCAATACCTAAAGCACTTCTCTATCTTCTCCACTGTGCCCTTCGCCCTGCTTTCCGCTCTTAACATAAGCACTGGTGGCTTTTGTGGAAAAGGTCAGCTTCATCCAGAGCTCGCTGCACAGCTCTCAATTTCCTCCAAAGTCCACACAGGACCGAGACTGAATGGCTGCTCTGTCCTTGAGACAGAAGCTAACAGGCTGAACTGTACTGAACACTAAGCTCCACACAGACTGATCTTATCTCAGACAGATAACTATCCAGGGGATGACTCACTCCTGAGCCTCCCGGAGCTAACTGACTGGCTGTCTCACAAAGCCAGACTAAAACTACACTGTCCTCAGACAGGAAGCTAGACTAGACTCACTAACTACCACGTGTCACCCCCCTTATATCTCAGATGGGTGTGTCTGAAGAGTGAGTGGCAGTGAATGCATATCAAGCTTTAGCTGTTACTTTCCTGTGCACTCTCCTGGATTTTCATGTGTGCCTGCGTAGCTGGGCTACACAAGAACATGTTGGGAGTTGTAGGTTCTTGACAGCTGGATCCACAGGAGGAAGAGCACAACGTTAGAGTAACTGACCCCACGCCATGGCTGAGGACCCTCTGTGTAATGGCGTTCTGGCTGCAGACTACTTTCTGATGGATTCTTTTGTCACTCCATGATTATTATGCTTTGGGGTCTGGAGAGACGGAGGAGCTTAATAAGGAACATTTAATTTGCATGGAAGAACCTCTATATGAATTTAATTTCTTGGCTGCATTGGAGCGGAGTGGATCTGTCAAATTCAGATTTCAGCAGATTCACCGATCACTGCTGGACACTTCACTCTTTACATTAATGTAACCCCACCACAAGCTTGCAGTGGAGAGAGTGAGCCTTGTCGTTCTCATACAGTGACCCTCACTACTCGCGGGTCCTGTTTTCTGCATCTTCCATAAATGTAAAACCAGTCGTAAGAGCAAAATCCTTGGTTTTCCTTCTGGATCCGTCTTTTCACTATTGATGTCAGCAGAGTCTAAAGTGTGATGATGCAGGACAAGAGGTGGAGCAGGTGTCACCTTATCTGCTGGTTTCACTTCATAGAAGCTCTGGTCCATCTGCTGCCGGTAACTCAATATGTATAATGACCAATGGTGTCACTTCCACCACACAGAGGAGAATATGGGAAGTAAGGAGATGCCGGCTATATCTTACCTGGTGTCCCGGCCGTAGACCCAACATCTTCTCCACATTCCCTGCTGGGTTGAAGGAGGTCTGTCACATTGAAGAACATCAACTCGGGCACATATGTCAGGATCCAGGACTGGTAGGCCGCAACCAAGGAGTAAACCCCAGGGCGGTATTGTAAGGCACAGCTCTCACCCCAACTTACAATCCCAGTCTGGTACCAGACACCCTGCACGTTACAGACCAGAGTCCTCCGGAGTCTCCCTGGAAGAGAGTGGAGATAAAGGACATCCTCTACATTATGTGCGTACAATGCAGCGTTATTAACGTTAAGAGGCGAGGATACCTTTTATAGAAATTAAAGTCCAAACGTAAGCAGAAAAATAAATTTGTCTAAAAAAAAATCCATGGATAATAAAAATGGCTGCTGTAATGTATTTTCTGCACTTAGCCAAGAGAGGAAGAAGATTCCAGGAGAATAGGTGGTGTTCACAGGAGAAAAATGGCCGAGTGATAGAAGATCGAGCAGGGTCTTTGTGAGAGGTGGTGGCTCTGCGGTAGCCTCCTAGTCACTGACCTGGCACGAGTCCTTTTGTCCCTTTGGGTATCCGGCACATAGCTCATAATCGTGGATTATTACAATGTTGGCATCTTCTAGGGACCACTGATGATACAGCCGGTCACAGGTGACATGGTCAATCAGTGGGGTCATCACCTTCTGGAGGGTCTTGGGATATTGTAGACTCACTGAGGAGACACAGCCATATTACTACATCACGGTTTGTAAATGGACTGCCACAATGCTTGGACTGACCGTGGTCTCCTGACCAGAACTTACAGTGTCCTAGACACATAAGAGGTTATAAATTCAGCTTGGGAGACCCGCCAGCAAACCGGGCATGGACCAAGAAATACCCTCGCGTGAACTCGGTGTAACAGGCCAAATAAAAGCCCATCCAGATTAAACCCGAGTGCAGTTTGGCTCATGCCAGTGTATACCCGGGAGATAAACTGTCCTGGGCCAAACTATACCCGGGGGATGTAAAATAGCAGAGGCCAATCTATATCCGACCAGGCTTCAATATATCCCTCCATATTACGAGCAATTGTAAATTAGATAGATTTTAGATGCCATTTTGGAATCACTTAAAACTGATTAAGGCCGCGTTCACACGATCAGTATTTGGTCAGTATTTAATATCTGTATTTGTAAGGTAAAATCAGCAGTGGGTGATAAATGCAGAAGTGGTGACGTGTGTCTATTAGACTTTTCCTCTCCTGATTTTGGCTACAAATACTGATATAAAATACTGATAGTGTGAACATCGCGTTACACAAAGTGGGAAGGTATTTGTGTTGTTAATCACATGATGAAGATTGACCTTACGACACAACGTGACTGGTGACGGACAGCAGTCGTTACATCCGAGATTACACTGTCTGTTGTAGGATTTGTGCTTTTATGTTAATGTGGAACTACTGAGAAGTGCGGCAGGTTCTCGACCTCATTAGATCTTTCATAGTCTAATATTTCTACTGATGGAAGCTTTTCTGGCTGTAGTAATAAAAGTCTATGTGTTTAGACCTTTAAGATGTAAGTCAGTAATCTTCTCACATAGGATACCTGACAAACCTGAACCCCAATAAGATGCTGAAAAAGTAATTCTTGTGTATATCACTCAACGCAGGGAGTAATCTGCATAAGGGGGTATGAAACGGCCCAGGCCATGATATAGCTGGGGTATAATCAAGCCTAGGCTGCTTAAACCTCAGATGTAGTCTGGACCCAGGGTATACTATGGCCTGTTACATCGGCCTTAGATTATATTATGATCCATATTAGGGGTGGTCACAGATAACAGTGGGGTACCACAGGGGGCATTATTGGGGTGGTCTCAGATAACAGTGGGGTACTACAGGGGGCAGTATTGGGGTGGTCTCAGATAACAGTGGGGTACCACAGGGGGCAGTATTGGGGTGGTCTCAGATAACAGTGGGGTACCACAGGGGGCAGCATTGGGGTGGTCTCAGATGTCAGTGGGGTACCACAGGGGGCAGCATTGGGGTGGTCACAGATATCAGTGGGGTACCACAGGGGGCAGTATTGGGGTGGTCTCAGATAACAGTGGGGTACCACAGGGGGCATTATTGGGGTGGTCTCAGATAACAGTGGGGTACCACAGGGGGCAGTATTGGGGTGGTCTCAGATAACAGTGGGGTACCACAGGGGGCAGCATTGGGGTGGTTCATGTTGGGTACCAGGGCAGCATTGGTGGTCAGATATCGGGGTACACAGGGGGCAGTATTGGGTGGTCTCAGATAACAGTGGGGTACCACAGGGGGCAGTATTGGGGTGGTCTCAGATAACAGTGGGGTACCACAGGGGGCAGTATTGGGGGTCACAGATAACAGTGGGTACCACAGGGGGCAGTATTGGGGTGGTCTCAGATAACAGTGGGGTACCACAGGGGGCAGTATTGGGGTGGTCTCAGATACAGTGGGGTACCACAGGGGGCAGTATTGGGGTGGTCTCAGATAACAGTGGGGTACCACAGGGGGCAGTATTGGGGTGGTCTCAGATAACAGTGGGGTACCACAGGGGGCAGATTGGGGTGGTCTCAGATGTCAGTGGGGTACCACAGGGGGCAGATTGGGGTGGTCTCAGATAACAGTGGGGTACCACAGGGGCAGCATTGGGGTGGTCTCAGATGTCAGTGGGTACCACAGGGGGCAGCATTGGGGTGGTCACAGATATCAGTGGGTACCACAGGGGGCATTATTGGGGTGGTCTCAGATAACAGTGGGGTACCACAGGGGGCAGTATTGGGGTGGTCTCAGATTAACAGTGGGGTACCACAGGGGGCAGCATTGGGGTGGTCCAGATGTCAGTGGGGTACCACAGGGGGCGTTGGGTGGTCTCAGATATCAGTGGGTACCACAGGGGCAGTATTGGGTGGTCTCAGATAACAGTGGGGTACCACAGGGGGCAGTATTGGGGTGGTCTCAGATACAGTGGGGTACACAGGGGGCAGTATTGGGTGGTCACAGATAACAGTGGGGTACCACAGGGGGCAGTATTGGGGTGGTCTCAGATATCAGTGGGGTACCACAGGGGCAGTATTGGGGTGGTCTCAGATAACAGTGGGGTACCACAGGGGCAGTATTGGGTGGTCTCAATACAGTGGGGTACCACATGGGGGCATATTGGGTGGTCTCCTATAACAGTGGGGTACCACAGGGGGCAGTATTGGGGTGGTCTCAGATAACAGTGGGGTACCACAGGGGGCAGTATTGGGGTGGTCTCCTATAACAGTGGGGTACCACAGGGGGCAGTATTGGGGTGGTCTCAGATAACAGTGGGGTACCACAGGGGGCAGTATTGGGGTGGTCTCAGATAACAGTGGGGTACCACAGGGGGAAGTATTGGGGTGGTCTCAGATAACAGTGGGGTACCACAGGGGGCAGTATTGGGGTGGTCACAAATATCAGTGGGGTACCACAGGGGGCAGTATTGGGGTGGTCTCCGATAACAGTGGGGTACCACAGGGGGCAGTATTGGGGTGGTCTCAGATAACAGTGGGGTACCACAGGGGGCAGTATTGGGGTGGTCTCAGACGTTAGTGGGTAACCACAGGGGGCAGTATTCGGGTGGTCACAGATATCAGTGGGGTACCACAGGGGGCAGTATTGGGGTGGTCTCAGACGTCAGTGGGGAACCACAGGGGCAGTATTGGGGTGGTCACAGATATCAGTGGGGTACCACAGGGGGCAGTATTGGGGTGGTCTCCGATAACAGTGGGGTACCACAGGGGGCAGTATTGGGGTGGTCACAGATATCAGTGAGGTACCACAGGGGGCAGTATTGGGGTGGTCTCCGATAACAGTGGGGTAACACAGGGGGCAGTATTGGGGTGGTCTCAGATAACAGTGGGGTACCACAAGGGGCAGTATTGGGGTGGTCACAGATATCAGTGGGATACCACAGGGGGCAGTATTGGGGTGGTCTCCGATAACAGTGGGGTACCACAGGGGGCAGTATTGGGGTGGTCACAGATATCAGTGGGGTACCACAGGGGGCAGTATTGGGGTGGTCTCAGATAACAGTGGGGTA
The DNA here is from genome assembly GCA_033576555.1 of Oophaga sylvatica. Classification (NCBI taxonomy): domain Eukaryota; kingdom Metazoa; phylum Chordata; class Amphibia; order Anura; family Dendrobatidae; genus Oophaga; species Oophaga sylvatica. The sequence goes on along the minus strand of JARQOD010000007.1, from coordinate 98,240,562 downwards.
CCACAAGGGGCAGTATTGGGGTGGTCTCAGATAACAGTGGGGTACCACAAGGGGCAGTATTGGGTCCTATTCTGTAACATACATTTGCTGTTGTCTTTGTAGAGCGATTTTGTAGATGATACTACACTGTATATAGTAATTGTTATGGAGCAGGACGATATTGTGTTACATGTGGGTCAGGAGAAGCCGGACGGGAAGTGGGAGGAGAAGATACACAATATCTTCTACTAAATGTCACGTCTCAGGTTCCTGAAGATGTCATAGACTTATAGGGTAACTTCCCCAATAGCTGGTGATAGAGCGAGACACCAATCGTGGTGAGAACCCCGAGTAACATGGACACCGAGAAGGACTTCCAGTAAATGTAACAGTGTGACCAATGCCAGGAAGCTGCTGCCCAGGCAAATAAGATTATGACCTGAACGCTCCGTCCAGGAGCAAATAACAAAGAGCGAATCGGCCAAAACTCAAATTTGGTAAATTGCTCTAATTTGGATTTGAAATTTGATTTGCATTAAAGTTATTCACCGCAAATCAAATATTCTTTATTATGCTCATGGGCAGCGGCCTGACGTGGATTACCAGCACTCGGGGCAAAGCAAATAACCTGTGGACTGGTAGACAGAACATTTTAAAATTAAAGTTATATATTATTATTGTTTTACTTTTAATTTTATTCTAGTTCTATCCCGAGTCCTAATCTTTACCTTGTCTTATTCCCAACCCTAGATCCTTAACTGTAGTCCTATTCCTAACCTACAGTGGTTCTCTCCCTAACCCTAATCTTATCCCTTGCCCTCTTTATACCCTAGTCTTATGCCTTGCCCTCTTTATTACCCTAGTCTTATCCCTTGCCCTCTTTATTACCCTAGTCTTATGCCTTGCCCTCTTTATTACCCTAGTCTTATCCTTGCCCTCTTTATTACCCTAGTCTTATCCCTTGCCCTCTTTATTACCCTAGTCTTATCCCTTGCCCTCTTTATTACCCTAGTCTTATCCCTTGCCCTCTTTATTACCCTAGTCTTATCCCTTGCCCTCTTTATTACCCTAGTCTTATCCCTTGCCCTCTTTATAACCCTAGTCTTATCCCTTGCCCTCTTTATTACCCTAGTCTTGTCCCTTGCCCTCTTTATTACCTAGTCTTATCCCTTGCCCTCTTTATTACCCTAGTCTTATCCCTTGCCCTCTTTATTACCCTAGTCTTATCCCTTGCCCTCTTTATTACCCTAGTCTTATCCCTTGCCCTCTTTATTACCCTAGTCTTATCCCTTGCCCTCTTTATAACCCTAATCTTATCCCTTGCCCTCTTTATTACCCTAGTCTTATCCCTTGCCCTCTTTATAACCCTAATCTTATCCCTTGCCCTCTTTATAACCCTAGTCTTATCCCTTGCCCTCTTTATTACCCTTGTCTTATCCCTTGCCCTCTTTATTACCCTAGTCTTATCCCTTGCCCTCTTTATTACTCTAGTCTTATCCCTTGCCCTCTTTATTACCCTAGTCTTGTCCCTTGCCCTCTTTATAACCCTAGTCTTATCCCTTGCCCTCTTTATAACCCTAGTCTTATCCCTTGCCCTCTTTATTACCCTAGTCTTATCCCTTGCTCTCTTTATTACTCTAGTCTTATCCCTTGCCCTCTTTATAACCCTAGTCTTATCCCTTGCCCTCTTTATTACCCTAGTCTTATCCCTTGCCCTCTTTATTACCTAGTCTTATCCCTTGCCCTCTTTATTACCCTAGTCTTATCCCTTGCCCTCTTTATTATCCTAGTCTTATCACTTGCCCTCTTTATTACCCTAGTCTTATCCCTTGCCCTCTTTATAACCCTAATCTTATCTTTTGCCCTCTTTATTACCCTAGTCTTATCCCTTGCCCTCTTTATAACCCTAGTCTTATCCCTTGCCCTCTTTATTACCCTAGTCTTATCCCTTGCCCTCTTTATTACCCTAGTCTTATCCCTTGCCCTCTTTATAACCCTAGTCTTATCCCTTGCCCTCTTTATTACCCTAGTCTTATCCCTTGCCCTCTTTATTACTCTAGTCTTATCCCTTGCCCTCTTTATAACCCTAGTCTTATCCCTTGCCCTCTTTATTACCCTAGTCTTATCCTTTGCCCTCTTTATAACCCTAGTCCTATCCTTTGTCCTTTTCTTATCCCAGTCCTATCCCTTGTCCTATTCCTAACCCTAATATTATCCTTAAATATAGTCCTATCCCTAACCCTTCAGTGGTTCCATCCTTAACTCTAGCACTAGTTTCGAAGGAGAATCAGCATTTTTTTTGTAAAATTTGAGGCCTGACCCCGATTCTCTCATTTCTTCTCCCATCGAATCTTTATGCCCAGGATTGTATCTATAACATGGGGCGTCCTAGAGCAACGGACGACTCTACAGCGAGATAGATGGTGATTCTTTACTGTAAGAGCAGTGCCATCATACAACTCTCTACAGAGGAGCCGCTGAGAAACGTGAGCACTCACCCCCGGAGGACGTGTCCCCCAGCCGGTCACCCAGCACTCCATGCCACAGGGGAAGGTGACGGACACATCGGGCAGGCACACCGGCTGAATGTATTGGGTATAAGTGACAGGAGCGGACAGCAGGACCAGAGCGATGTCCCCCGGGCCTCCCACGTCCGTGTACTGTGGGTGGGTGATAAACTGTCTCACTGTGGACAGAACCTCATGAGGATTTGTCACCACGAGCTGATACATTCCCAGACGCACCGTGTAGTCGCTGACAGTCCTACAAAGGCAGAAAGTGACAGGTCAACATCTGCAATGTCCCTATGACAACACTGAAATGCGTGAGAACAGGAAGTGTTTTCATGAGACTAATGCAGCCCTGATAGCTCCGCCGGATACTTACCCCAGAAAGCAGTGCGCAGCCGTCAGGACCCACTGCCTGGAGATCAGGGACCCCCCACAAAGATGGGAGCCCTTATACCACAGGCTGACCTGCCAGGGCCACTCTCCATCTGCCGCATCCGACCCCCCAACAATCCGGGTGACAACTTTTGGGGACCCACAAGATTCTTGTGAAGCTGCTGAGATACCGGCCAAGGAAACTAGGAAAAAATAAAGAATTGTTACTAATGTAAGAATAATTGAGCTTTGGAAATGAATAATTGTGATTGGAGCATTCTTGCCCCTACGTGGAGCTGCTGCGGACCCCCGATTATATGACTCCATTGGATCACACTGTGATCGGTGACTCCGGCTCAGTTTCATTATCTGATGGAGTCTGTGGTGGTCAAAATCCAAGTTCTGCTTCATCTGAGGCTCAGACTGCCCTTCTGTCCTTCCACCATACTTTAAACTGCAGCTTTACAATCTTAGGTAGTATAAAATTCACTGTCTCTTTCATCTGAGGCTCAAACCCAGCAGAGGACTGGACCCAGCAAAAACCCAGCAGAGGACTGGACCCAGCAAAAACCCAGCAGAGGACTGGACCCAGCAAAAACCCATAAGAAGACTGGTCTCAGGAAAAACCCAGCAGAGGACTGGACCCAGCAAAAACCCAGCAGAGGACTGGTCCCAGCAAAAGCCCAGCAGAGGACTGGACCCAGCAAGAACCCAGCAGAGGACTGGTCCCAGCAAAAACCCATAAGAAGACTGGTCTCAGGAAAAACTCCCCAGAGACTAGGGCGAGCAAAAACCCAGCAGAGGACTGGACCCAGCAAAAACCCAGCAGAGGACTGGTCCCAGCAAAAACCCAGCAGAGGATTGGACCCAGAAAAAACTCCCCAGAGACTGGTGAGAGCAAAAACCCAGCAGAGGACTGTCCCAGCAAAAATCAAGCAGAGAACTGGTCCAAGCAAAAACCCAGCAAAGGTTTGGTCCCACCAAAAACTCAAAAGAGTACAGCAAAAACTCAGCAGAGTACTACTCCCAGCAAAAGCATAGCAGAGAACTGGTCCCACCAAAAACTCAGAAGAGGACTGGTCCTAGCAAAAACTCAGCAGAGTACTGGCCCAGCAAAAACCCAACAGAGGACTGGTCCTAGCAAAAACCCAGTAGAATACTGGCGCAGTAAAAACCCAGCAGAGTACTGGCCCAGCAAAAACCCAGCAGAGGACTGGTCCTAGCAAAAACCCAGCAGAGTACTGGCGCAGTAAAAACCCAGCAGAGTAGTGGCCCAGCAAAAACCCAGCAGAGGACTGGTCCTAGCAAAAACTCAGCAGAGTGCTGGTCCTAGCAAAAACTCAGCAGAGTACTGACGCAGTAAAAACCCAGCAGAGTACTTGCCCAGCAAAAACCCAGCAGAGTACTGGCCCAGCAAAACCCAGCAGAGGACTGGTCCTAGCAAAAACTCAGCAGAGTACTGGCGCAGTAAAAACCCAGCAGAGGACTGGTCCCTTCAAAAGCCCAGCAGAGGACTGGTCTTAGCAAAAACTCAGCAGAGTACTGGCGCAGTAAAAACCCAGCAGAGGACTGGTCCTAGCAAAAACTCAGCAGAGTACTGGCGCAGTAAAAACCCAGCATAAGACTGGTCCCTTCAAAAACCCAGCAGAGGACTGGTCCTAGCAAAAACTCAGCAGAGTACTGGCGCAGTAAAAGCCCAGCAGAGGACTGGTCCCTTCAAAAGCCCAGCAGAGTACTGGCCCAGCAAAAACCCAGCAGAGTACTGGCCCAGCAAAAACCCAGCAGAGGACTGGTCCTAGCAAAAACTCAGCAGAGTACTGGCGCAGTAAAAACCCAGCAGAGGACTGGTCCCTTCAAAAGCCCAGCAGAGGACTGGTCTTAGCAAAAACTCAGCAGAGTACTGGCGCAGTAAAAACCCAGCATAAGACTGGTCCCTTCAAAAACCCAGCAGAGGACTGGTCCTAGCAAAAACTCAGCAGAGTACTGGCACAGTAAAAACCCAGCAGAGGACTGGTCCCTTCAAAAGCCCAGCAGAGGACTGGTCTTAGCAAAAACTCAGCAGAGTACTGGCGCAGTAAAAACCCAGCATAAGACTGGTCCCTTCAAAAACCCAGCAGAGGACTGGTCCTAGCAAAAACTCAGCAGAGTACTGGCGCAGTAAAAACCCAGCAGAGGACTGGTCCCTTCAAAAGCCCAGCAGAGGACTGGTCTTAGCAAAAACTCAGCAGAGTACTGGCGCAGTAAAAACCCAGCATAAGACTGGTCCCTTCAAAAACCCAGCAGAGGACTGGTCCTAGCAAAAACTCAGCAGAGTACTGGCGCAGTAAAAACCCAGCAGAGGACTGGTCCCTTCAAAAGCCCAGCAGAGGACTGGTCTTAGCAAAAACTCAGCAGAGTACTGGCGCAGTAAAAACCCAGCATAAGACTGGTCCCTTCAAAAACCCAGCAGAGGACTGGTCCTAGCAAAAACTCAGCAGAGTACTGGTTCCACCAAAACACCAAAAACTCACAAAAGTACTAGTCCCAGCAACCACTCAGCAGAGGACTACTCCCAGCAAAAGCATAACAGAGAACTGGTCCCAGCAAAAACCCATCATAGAATTGGTCTCAGCAAAAACCCATCAGAGGGGGAAGGCACAGGAACAGTTTCCCAAAGTGCCAAATTCTATGGGGGCAAGCCATTTCCTCCGTCTGCCGCCCCTCACTGCGGAGAGTGGTGTCGGTGAGCTGTGTGTGCATTATAGTGCTAGGGTCAGAGTTATCGTAAGGGTTATAAAATATTTGCACAAAAAGAAACAAAAATGTAAAGAAGAAGGAAAAAACATACTGTATCAACAATATGTAAACTTTATTTTTTTAATTTTATGCAAAAACAAAAACTAAAAAGAACTAAAAGGCAAACTACAATGACATCAGTGTTTTCTTAAATACAATCCATTTGCTCAAGGGACAAGGGTTCATTACTGGACTCGTAGAAGTCACTCAGGGAGCTCTAATAGTCCATGGACTGGGGATAATGCTCGCCCCGGGCACTGGCAGACTGCGCTGCGTCACTGGGAAAACCCAAGATTTGACTGTGTCACGTACCCGCGGTCAGCAGAAGCGTCAGCCGTGACATCCTCATCTCCACCGTGCAGAACACGAGACTCCTCACACCTTCGGCTCCTCACATCTCATCTTCTTGCTTCACAGAAAAGTAATTATTCCAGTTGCGGAGAAATTCGAGTCGTCAGAATCTCCTCGTCTGATTGGCCGACGCCTTCACCCCAGCGACATAATGGAGTAACACCTGAGGCATGAGTTCTGGGTATGAGATGAAATATTTATGAAGTCAGCGAGCCGCGTTCCTTCTGTATACCGGAGCCTGGAGACGCGGGCAAACGTAAGATACTTCTGTATCTGTATCTCAGCTCTCTGGTATCACATCTATCCAATCTGTGGAGTCTCGGTAATTTTCCAATTTACCACGTACTTCATTCTCAAGAACAGAGGGATTTCTCATTCTATAGTTTGCTGCTCATTGCCTAGGTTACCGGCCACCTCTGCAGTCTATCAGTAGTGGTCGTTTTCCTAGGGGAGGCAGCCAGGAAGCAGAAGAGCGGTGCACCCCTGAAGAGAAAAGATGAGACAACCCCTCTAAACAGGATCGATGAACAGGTGTTTAGCATTAAACAGGAACGTTCCCATTCATCTTCTTCTGAATTTCCCAGGTTTCAGAGAGTAATAACTTTGAAGTCCGAGTTAAACATCACAGATAACATGTGATGCAGCAGCAAAAAAGGCAAATACAATTCTAGGATGTATCAACAGAAGCATACAGTCTAGATCACGTGAGGTCATTATTGCCCTCTACTCCTCTTTGGTCAGACCTTATCTGGATACTGTGTCCAGTTTTGGGCACCACATTTTAAAAAAAACATCAACAAACTGGAGCAAGTTCAGAGAGAGCCACCAGAATGGTGACCGGTCTGCAAACCATGTCCTATGAGGAACGGTTGCAGGATTTGGGAATGTTTAGCTGCAAAAAAGAAGACTGAGAGGAGACTTAATAGCTGTCTACAAATATCTCAAGGGCTGTCACATTGTAGAAGGATCATCTTTATTCTCAGTTGCACAAGGAAAGACTAGAAGTAATGGGATGAAACTGAATGGGAGGAGACACAGATTAGATATTAGAAAAAACTTTTTGACAGTTAGGGTGATCAAGGAGTGGAACAGGCTGCCACTAGAGGTGGTAAGTTCTCCTTCAATGGAAGTCTTCACACAGAGGCTGGACAGACATCTGTCTGGGATGATTTAGAGAATCCTGCTTTGAGCAGGGGGTTGGACCAGATGGCCCAGGAGGTCCCTTCCAACTCTACCATTCTATGATTCTATGATTCTATGTCAGCCTTAGGCTATGGTTCCACGGTCCGGAACCATAACGCTTTGGACGGAGCGGAAATTCCGCTCCGTCTAAGCCCCGCCCCCTTTATGACGCGCGATCTTTCCGGAGGTGTTCAGGACACCTCCGGAACACCTCCGGAAAGAGCGCAGGGCTACATAGCCCTGTGTTAATTCTGTTGCGGCGACGCACCGTCGCCGCAATACGCGAGGACATGCTGCGGTCTGAAAAGACGCGCCGCATGTCCGGATACGCAGGTCTGCCACCTGCGTATTGTTACGCATAGTGGAGACGGGATTTCTTGAAATCCCCTCCACTATGCTGTAACATCTGGACGCTGCGTGTTTGGCGCTGCGCCAGCGCACAGCGCCAAACACGCAGCGTTTCCTGACAGTGGAAACTCACCCTTAGCTTCAATGTTCCTGAGGCTCCTGAGCTCCACGACTCTTCATCCGTCCGATGTCCACACTTTACTGACCTGTTCTCAATCCTCCTATCATCTCTTATCAGTTCCTTCTTCTCCTATGATTTGCCCTGTACAAGAGCATCAAAAAAACTATTATCATTGTCCCTTTCCCCCAAAGAATTCATCAAATCCTAATTATTAGGATCCATGTTCTTTGTCTTAAAAGTCTCGTTGGTCAGCGACGCTGACAATACATTCATCATAAAAACAGATACAAAAGAAACCAATGGAGAGAAGAATTGTTTATTTTTCATACATAGATACTGTCATGACTCTGTTGTTGGGTGTCCGGGGACCAAGGCTCCTTCCCTGACCCTAGCACTAGGGGCGCTCTAGTTCGCTTCTGCTTCTGATGGTGAAGATGCCGGGGCCACCTACCTTGCCTTAGCTCCTGAATCTGCCCTGAGTCTGTACCCTTCTCCCACCCAGGGAAGAGGGGAGTAGTAGTGTACCGTAATACACCAACCAGACTAACAAGGTAATACGAATAGAGGTAACTAAATATACCAAACATATAAATATACTCACACAGACAACAGAGGAATGCACCGATGAGTGGAGGATGGGGTTAAACCAAAGCAGGAGAATAAATGGAATTATCACACTTACAAAACGAAGCAACGGTCACAGATAAATCCACCACACGCCTTCTCCAGTAATATCCACCAGCAACCTCCAGCCATGAAGCATAAACTACTCTGACAATGAGTGCTAGCCAGGATCCAGATTATATAGGAGATGGGAGTGGCTAACAGTGAACAGCTGACAGCCTTAATGCAGGAAAGCTTCCAGGAGCTCTCAACTAAGCGATTAACCCCTACACTGCTAAAATAAACCTGCACCGTTTAATATGATGGTGAAGTGCTTTTAATCAGTGCAGGAGTAGGAGAAATCAGACGCTGCGGTCTTCTGGCTCCTCTCTGTCATGGTAAACCTGTGAAAGATACATTTTAACATTTTTAATAAAAAAGAGAAGAAAAACCCATCCTCTGTCCGCGCTCCATCAATGGTGGATGTTGTATCCAGAAGAAGAAATAACAATATAACCAGCAGCAGGTTATGGGGATAATCTATCATAGTGTGAGTTGTTATGTTACGGTAGCTGAGGAGTGCAAGTAAAAAAGGAAATACACCAGAGCAGTTGGAAACTATGAGATTGCAGTACCCTGACTAACCACCGCAACTAGAGGCAGCCGTGGAGCGTTCCTACGTTGGTCCTAGACGCCTCGTCACAGCCTGAGAAACTAACTACACCTAAAGATAGAAATAGGAAAGCTATCTGCCCCGGAGCAGAACCCCAAAGATAATAGAAAGCCCCCAAACATGTAATGGCGGTTAGACAAGAGGAAATACTGACACAGACAGAAAATAGTATGAGCAAACGCTGGGGCCCAAACTATCTAAATAGAAAAGGACAGGAAGGGTACTTACTGCAATCCCAGAAAACCCTGAAAAAACACCAACTCTACTAATTTCAAAATCACCTGAGATCACACGACCTCCACCACCTAAATTAGTTCTCTGGTGTAACAAAAACAAAACAGCAGCCACTGAAAAAAAACTGGAAAAAGCAAAAGTACAAAACACAGTGGCTGGACTAAACTGAGAGGGCAAAAGCCCCCGGAGGGGACCCTGAAGGCCCCCACAGAAGTGCAGGACAAAATGCAAAAATATAGCAAAAACACAAAATAAGAAATTGTCTTATCTGATAGCAGGAGATGCAGACACGACACAGCAGGCTACAAGGGAAACTGGAAAGAAGGATTCAGACCAGAACAATTGATCACCGGCAACCCTGATGGGAAAATGACTCCCTTATATAAGACCAATCAGTAACACCTGATTCCCAGTCCTCACAATCCTCACTAGTACCGCTTGTAACCACCAGAGGGAGCCTCTGCTCAGAACTCATCTCAAACCCATTCACAACAGTACCCCCCCCTTGAGGAGGGGTCACCGAACCCTCATTTGAGCAACCAGGTCGGTCAGGATGAGTTCTATGATACGCACGGATAAGTCTCCTAGCATGGATGTCCGAAGCAAACACCCAAGAATTGTCTTCCTGACCATAACCTCTCCATTTAACCAAATACTGGAGTCTTCGTCTAGAAAAACGAGAATCCAATATTTTCTCAACCACATACTCCAGATTGCCCTCAACCAAAACAGGGTCAGGAGGCACAGCAGCAGGAACCACTGGCTCAACAAACCTCTTCAACAAGGACTTGTGGAACACGTTATGGATCTTAAATGTCCCTGGAAGAAGCAAACGAAAAGAAACAGGATTAATAATCTCCATGATCTTATAAGGTCCAATGAACCTAGGCTTAAATTTAGGAGATGCTACTCTCATAGGAATATTCTTTGAGGACAACCAGACCAAGTCCCCCACTTTAAACCGAGGACCATCAGTCCTATGCCGGTTAGCAAACCGCTGGGCCTTCTCCTGAGAGAGGGACAACTTCTCCACTACCTGGTCCCAAATCTGCTGCATACGCTCAACAACAGAGTCAACACATGGACAGACAGAAGCCTCCGTCTGTCCTGAAGAAAATCGAGGGTGAAACCCAGAATTACAGAAAAACTGAGACATCAAAGTGGCAGAGCTAGCCCTATTATTAAGAGCAAACTCAGCCAAAGGCAAAAAAGAGACCCAGTCATCCTGATCAGCAGACAAAAGGCATCTTAGATAAGTCTCCAATGTCTGGTTTGTTCTCTCAGTTTGACCATTGGTCTGAGGATGAAATGCCGAGGAGAAAGACAATTGAACACCCAGTTTAGAACAAAAAGTCCTCCAAAATCTGGAAACAAACTGGACTCCTCTGTCAGACACAATGTTCTCAGGAATGCTGTGTAAACGAACCACGTGCTGAAGGAACAACGGCACCAATTCAGAGGAGGAAGGCAACTTAGGTAATGGCACAAGATGTATCATTTTGGAAAACCTATCACAAATTACCCAGATGGTGGTCATTCTCTGAGAAACAGGAAGATCGGAAATGAAATCCATAGAGATATGGGTCCATGGTCTCTTGGGCACAGGCAATGGCATCAACAAACCACTAGAGCGAGAGCAAGGCTTGGAGCGAGAGCAAGTCCCGCAGGACTGCACAAATTCCCTGACATCGCGAGACAAGGTAGGCCACCAAAAGGACCGACTAACCAAGTCTCTGGTACCAAAAATTCCGGGATGCCCAGCCAATGCGGAACAATGAATCTCAGACATCACACTCTTTTTCCATTGGTCCGGGACAAACAATTTTCCAACAGGGCAGCGCTCGGGCCTATCCTCCTGACACCCCTCCAGAGCAAGTCTCAAATTGGGCGAGATGGCGGAAAGAACTACACCCTCCTTCAAAATAACAGAGGGATCAGATAGCTCAGGAGAGTCCGCAAGGAAACTCCTCGAGAGGGCATCCGCCTTAACATTCTTAGTGCCAGGAAGAAAGGAAACCACAAAATTAAAACGTGTGAAAAACAAGGCCCACCTGGCCTGTCTAGGATTGAGTCGCTTGGCAGATTCCAGATAGACCAGATTCTTATGGTCCGTAAGGACCACCACCTGATGTTTGGCTCCCTCCAGCCAATGTCTCCACTCTTCAAAAGCCCACTTCATGGCCAATAACTCCCCGATTACCCACTCATAATTACGTTCAGTAGGAGAAATTTTCGAAGAAAAAAAGGGGCACAAGGGTTACTTTTAGAGGTCTGGGATCTTTTGGGCCCAAAACGGCCCGCCCCAATTTCAGAGGCATCAACCTTCACCTGAAAGGGGCGGGAGAAACATCAGGCTGCCGTAGAAAAGGAGCAGAAGTGATCTCTGCTTAAGTTCCTGAAACGCAGAGACTGCTCAGGAGGGCCAATTCACCAAAATCAAAACCCCTTTCTGGTCAAATCATTTAAAATGGTTTAACAAAAACCCCGAGAAATTACCAATAAATTTACGATAAAAATTGGCAAAACCCAAAAATCTCTGAAGACCCTTTAAATGAAGTAGGTTGGACCCAATCACAGTGGCCTGAACCTTGACCCGGGTTCCATTTCAAAACAGATGGGGACAAAATGAATCCCAGAAATGAGATCTTCTGTACGCCAAAAAGACACTTTGACCCCTTACATACAGAGCATTCTCCCCAAAAATCTGGAATACAGTTGGGAACATTTTTCACATGAAGTCCCCGTCATTAGAAAAAATAAGATTTTCCATCCAAAAAAAAACAATCAGAAACTTTCCACAAAATCCCTAAAAATTGTCATTCATGAAGGACTGGAAGGGAAAGGAGCATTGTGACCCCAAAAAGGGCATCACAAGGTATTTCAAAATGCCCTTCAGGGGGTTAAATGCCGTCTTCCATTCTTCCCCTTGCTTAATGCGAATAAGGTTTTACGCCCCCCTGAGGTCAAGTTGGTAAACCAAGTAGGTTTTTCACCCTGGAAAACAGGTCAGAAATCAAGGGTAACGGGTATTGTATTTCCAGTAATTTTTGGTTCAAAAAGGGGATAATCAATCCCACGGCCTCAATGAACCATTTTTTTTTGGGCCCACAAAGAAAAAACCGGAACCTAAGGGTGAAGAGGAGGTCTGATATGACCCTTCTCCAATGATTCCTTGATAAAAGACCGCATAGCGTCATTTTCAGGTACAGACAAGTTAAAAAGGCGACCTTTGGGGGAATTTACTACCCGGGGGCACTAATTCAATAGCGCAGTCATAGCTCCTATGGGGAGGTAAGGTGCAGATTTTTTCCTAAAAACTTCAGAAAAATCAATCAAAAAGTCAGGAACATCCTGAGCCCTGGGGGGAGGCAAAAAAACGGGAGTGTTGGTATTAACATTGGCAGCCCCAAGGGTTTAAACAGACACAGATTTCCAACCAAAAAGGATTATAAAGACTAACCAGGGAAACCCAGCACTATAAGTCATGCAGAATATATTAAAAACCCAAAAAATTTGCACCACCCTGGGTGATCAGGTTAAAACCCTTTTCCTTATCACCTGAGTAAAAACGGGGTTTATTCTCAGCCAAAGGGGTAGAACCCGACCCCCAGTGGGGAATGACTTCTGTAGGGGTAACAAGGGAAACCCAAACAACTTTAGAAAAAATCATAATCCATAGGTTAATAGCTGCTCCAGAATCAACGAAAGCCTGAGCAAAAAAATGGGGACAGAGAGAATATCAGAGTACAGTTAATAAAAACTTAGTCTGAAAAATACCCAAGACAAATGAGCTTTGCAAAACGTTTCCCCCTTAGGGCAGACTGAAAATAGCTTGAGAGGTTCACCACAGTAGAAACAAAACCCATTGCGCTTTCGAAACTTTGACGTGTGCCCCGACACCACTCCATCACACTGCATGGGGTCAGCAGCTGGCTCCAAGGCAACACCACTCCACGCATACTTCTCCCCCTCACGCAAACGTCTGTCAATTTAAAACGTAAGGGGCAAAAAAATCATTGGGGACCCGAGGGGGCAGGGAATCCCCCCATAACCCTTTTTTCTTTTTTTCCCCACAGCCCTTTTGGGAAAAGGGGGCCCCCCAAAACCCTCCAAATTTCCTTTTGGGGGAAAATCCCCCAAAACCCACGGAATCTCGACAGTAAATCGCGCATCAAGCCCCATTTAATGCCAAAAGGCTTTTTCAGCTTGTTTTATGACATTAGGTCATCGTACAAAACCCCCCAAACCCCGAATAAATTTTAATTTTTTGGGGCCGGTGTTTACTTTTAAATGTTCCCGGGGGCTGGGGGAGTGAAGAAAAAAAGGGGTTTTTACCCCAGAGCAGTTGGAATATATGAGATTGCAGTCCCCTGATAACCACCAAAACCCTAGAGGCAGCCGTGGGAGCGTTCCAAAGGTTGGTCCTAGACGCCTGGCACGCCTAGAAACAAAAACACTAAAGATGAAATAGGAAAGCTATCTGCCCCGGGCAAAACCCACCAAAGATAATAGAAACCCCCCAAAACATGAAATTGGGGGTTTTTACGACAGAGGAAACGGGCCCAAAAAAAAAAAAAAATTAGTATGAGAAAACGCGGGGGGCCAAAAACTATCAAAAATAAAAAAAGGATAGGAAGGGTACTTACTGAAACCCCAGAAAACCCTGAAAAACCCCAAAACTTACTAATTTAAAAATCACCTGAGAACACACGACCTCTACCACCTAAATTAGTTTTTCTGGTGTAACAAAACCCAAAAACACACCCACTAAAAAAAACTGGAAAAAGCAAAAAGGAACAAAACTAAGTGGCTGAACAAAAACTGAGAAGGCAGAACCCCCCGGGGGGGAAACCAAAAGGGCCCCCCACAGAAGTCCCGGGGAAAAAAATCCCAAAAATATAGAAAAAGACAAAATAAGAAATTGCCCTTATTGAAGCAGGAGGCAGAAGACCCAGCAGGTTTAAAAGGGAAAAACTGGAAAAAAGGGGGATTCAGACCAGAACAATTGTCACCGGAAACCCCTGAGGGGGAAATTTGCCCTCCCTTATAAAAGACCAATCAGAAACACCTAAATTTCCCAGCCCTCACAATCCTCATAATTTCCCGCTTGTAACCACCAGGGGGAGCCTCTGCTCAGAACTCATTTTAAAAACCCATTCAAACCAGTGAGTATAGCAGAAAAGCCCCCCCGCAACTGACCCCGTATGATTTTTAGGATTTACAAAATCCTCTCTAAAGTGGAAAAAAAAGATTTTGAGAAACAGAAGCTGTGAGTTCAAGTGATTATCAACCATGGAGATCTGTAAATCCTGGTGTAAAATAAAAAATTTACAGTCAGTGCAAAAACATGAAACCTTGTAAATCCTGGGGGTTGACCCTAAAAATGCAGGTGATCATCAAAAAATGATGATCTATAAATTTCATTGTCAGTAGTAAATCATGGGGATCTATAAACCCAAAAGTTCCAAAAATTTTTTTGGGATTTTTCCGGTTAAAAAAAATTTTGGAATTTTTTTCCTGGTGATCTATAAACCCTTAATATATAAACCTTTGGGGGATCTTATCATGGATTTAAAAATTGATTCCTGGTGATCTATAAATCCGGGTAATTTACCCCGGTTGATCTTGCCAAATCCTGGTGATTATAAACCATAGGGGATATTATTTGGGGTATCTTAACCCCGGTATCTTTTCCCTTGGGTTTTCCCTTTTGAATTTACCGGTTGCCCAAGGGTCCTTGTGAATCCTGGGGGGGTAAACCAAAAAACCCCCTTATTTTTGGGGTTTTATCGGTTTAAAAAAAACGTCAGTTTTCTTTAAAAAGGGCCCGCTTGGCCCAACTTTCCCTTTTTTCCCTTGCCAAAAAGGGTTTTTCGGATTTTTTCCACATTTTGTTATTGGTTGTTCCAAAGGCCCCCGGGGAAAGGTGAAAAAACAAAAAAACCCCCAAATTCCCCTGATTTTTAAAAGGTGGGTTTTTTACAAAAAGGGAAAATACAATTTTTTTACAGAAATTGTTGTTTTATCACCCCAAAAATTTTTGTTGGGCTTCCTTTAAAAATGGAAATTTTTTGAACCACTTTCCCTTTTTCCGTTTTTCCCCAACAATGGAAACCCGGGGTTTTCTTTTTGCGGGGAATTGTTTTCCAAAAAAACCATCTTTGGGGGATGGTTCCTTTTGTTTTAAAACCCCGGCCCCCCAAAAGGTCTTAAGGGAAGGAAAAATAAACATAAAAAAAAATAAAAGGCACACCCCAAACATTGATTCATTTGTAACAGGTGCAAAAACCTAGAGTCCCAACTAAATTTTACATAAAAAGAAGAAAAGGAAGCCCCACTGTTAGCGCTTAGCTTGCAAACAAAAAATATAAAAAAATATGAAAAATAAATTGCATCTTTAACCTTAAAAATATAAAAAATTTGGGGGGAAAAGGGGTTTGCCGAAATTTAAGATGCCCCAAATTTTTTGAAGCCCCTTTGTAGCCCCCCCGGTTAAAGGGTTTTTTCCTTCCCCCCCCGGTAATTTATCAAAGGGGTTCCCCTGAACCCCTTTTAAAAATGGCCCAAAATTTCCTTTTGGGGGGCTTGGGGGAAAAATTGGGTTTTTCCTTGTTCTGCTTTTTGGGAAAACCTTTTTGGGAATTCCTCTTCTTTTCAGTTAAAATCTAACATTTCCCTGCTTTTTTGGAGGGGTGGTTTTTTTTTTTTTGGAACCCCCGGGTTTTTTTAATTTAAAAAAGGGCCCCCTGGTGAAACCTGGGGGAAAAATTTTTTGCTCGGGCAGAAAGGGGTAAATTTTGAAAAAACCATTTTTCAAAAACGGGGACCCGGCCCACATCCAAATTTTTAAGTTTTTTTTCAAGGTTGTGAACAAAGGTTTTTTTTTAAACCTAATTTCCCCTTTTTCTTTTTTTAATAAAGGGAGAAAAATTTTTTTAGGCCCAAAAAACCTTAGCGGCATATTTAAGGTTTTTTTGGCAAAAAAAAAAACGGGAAAAATTTTAAATGGAAAAAATTATGAAAAATTTGGGGAATTTTTGGCCATTCTTTTTAAAACCTTTTTAAAAGGAATATGAAAATTTTTTTTTAATTTTTTTTGGTTGGAATTCCTATTTTTTTTTTAAAGGGGCCCAACCTTTTTCACACTGAATCTATGTTTGGATGTGGGTAGTTTTTTTATATGTTTTTCATTTCCCTTTCTGCCTGAGCACTCCCCCTGGGGGGTCACAGGTTTTTTAAATTTTCAAAAGGTTCATCCCCCCTCCACAGAGATTTTAGTTTTTTAGTTTTTTAAAGGAGAGGATTAATGGGTTTTCCCATGCAGCAGGACAGACTTTTTTTAAGCGAGGTTAGGCTTTTAGTTGGGACTGATATACGAGAAGAGCCTTGGTGGCTATCAGGCTCACAAAATTTGGCCTTTCTTATGCGCAAAGGGATTTTCAAAAATTTTTCATATTTTTTAAGGTAATGAGAAAATTCATTTTTCATTTTTTTCATATTTGTTTTTTTGCAAGCTATTGCGTACAGTGTGCTACCTTTTCTTCTTGTAGGGGGAACGGGGAAAGTCAGAGAAAACCCCATGGGGGCCCAATCAATGTGGGGGCCTGTGTCCCTGCCCAAGGGTTAACATTGAAACGAAGGAGAAGTGAATTTTTTTTTTCTTTTTTTTGGGGGGGGGAAAATACGAAGAAAAGCACCGATAAAAACACTGAGGGAAAAAGTGACAAAAAAACCCAAAAATTACTGCTAAAAATCTGCCCCAAAATATGTGAAGATTTTGCCCCCCAAATTTATGACAAAAATTGCCCCCAAATATGATGAAAAATTTGTTCTTTTTCTGGGAAAAAAACAGAACGTAACAGAAACAGCCCAACACGCCCCAATTTTTCCCTTTTTGCCCCCCAAAGCTGAAAAAGATGCTCCCAAAGTGAAAAAAGGGTCAACGGATGAATGTTAGATGTGAAAAGGTTTTTTTTAAAAAAGAGCGGGCGTTGGAGTTTGCCGCGGGAAGATGCTCAAGGGGGTCGGGTTGTATTTCTGGGGATACAAGAGGGGGGGCCCCAGGTTTGGAGCTGTAAAAGGGACGTCCCCGGAAACCGGGGGGGACCTCTTTTCGCGGGGTTTTCGGGGGACTGTGGGGGGTTTGTCACCATTGTTGTCCGGGGGAAGGTTTACAAAACCCAGATGTCCTTTGCACTTGACAGCGGGGGGAGTTTTCAAAAAAAAAAAGGGCTGGGGCAGGGGAAAAAAGCGGGAGAGACTTAGCGGGAAAGGAACAGCGCGCGCAGCAGGTTTGTTTTTTTACAGTGGGGAAAATAAGTATTTGATACGTCCCCGATTTTGCAATTTTTCCCCCCCTAAACAGAAGGAGAGGTCGGGAATTATTATCGTGGGTCCCTTCACGTAGAGCCCAGAATCTGACAATAAAAATTCCGGAAAATCAATTTTGAGTTTTGTTAAATAATTTAGTGTTTTTCTAACGAAATTTTGGGCCTGTGGTCCCCGCTCTTTTTTAGGTCATTGCCCCAAGGCCTCCCGTTTTTTTTCTGGGCTGATTCCTGACCTTTCACAAAAATTCTTTCCTTCCCCAGGGGGTTGGGGACCCTAAATTTGGACCCCGGGACTGAGGAAGATTGACAATTTAATACAAAAGGGGCCGGGACTGTCACACCCAAAAAAGAATTAGGTGTGAACGGGGTCCCTACTAGAGTAAAAAAATCATATACACCCAAACAAATAAGGTGGCACTCTGCGGGCGCTATAGCATGCAAACTTTAAAATATGAAAATGGAATTGCATCACGGGCACTGGGAAAATATGAAAAATCTGAGAATGCTTAGGCAAAAAATGGGCCCCAATTCAGGGTGTACCCGGCGCCAGTTAAGGAAATTTCTCGTTGCCGGGGGCCTTTAATGCCAATCCTCTCTTAGACGGGTCTACATCTTCTGGGAACTTAATGTAAATTGCTCTCGTAGACTGAATTTTAAATTTTTTCCGGGTGGGGTGGGAAACCCTGCTGTGATTAAAAACACCTGAGGCTAAGGGTGGAGGAGTGCTCAGTCGAAGGAAATGCACACAAGTCAAAAAACTGACCCCCACATCTAAAAAAATTTAGTGGAACAGGTGCAAACCCTTGATTTCCCCAAAACTCATTAAATCAAAAAAGGGTTGGGACTTTAAGTAGGCACCTTTTCAGCCCTAATTTATTTTTTGAATGTTTTGGGTTTGTTTTTTGATTTGTATCATTGGCCTTCTGACTCGCACCCCTCTGCCCCTTCCCCTCGGGGTTTTTTAAATTTCACAGCAGGATTCTACCCCCCAAGAAAGGGCTTCAGTCCAAGAGGGATTCACATTGGTTCCCCGGGAAATTTTTAAAAAAGGGGTTTTTTTCCCCCCGGGGGGGCCCGGGGGGGGGGGAAAAAAAAAAATTTTTTTTTTACCTTTCCCTTTTTTCCCCCCAAAAAAAAAAAAAATTTCCCAATAAAAAAATTTATTTTTTTAAAAAAAAAATTTTTTTTTTCCCCCCAAAAAAAAAAAATTTTATTAAAAACCCAAAAAAAAAAAATTTTTTTAAAAATTTTTTTAAAAAAAAAATTTCCCCTTTTCCCAAAAAAAAAAAAAAAAAAATTTTAAAAAAAATTTTTTTAAAAATTTTTTTTAAAAAATTTTTTTTAAAAAAAAAAAATTTTCCCCCCTTTTTTTCCCCCCTTTTTTTTAAAAAAAAAAAAAAATTTTTTTTTTGGGTTTAATTTTAAAAAATTTTTTTTTAAATTTTTTAAAAATTTTTTTAAATTTTTTTTCCCCCCCCCCCTTTTTTTAAAAAAAAAAAAAGGGTTTTTTTAAAAAATTTTAAAGGGGGGGAAAAAAAAAATTTTAAAAAAAATTTTTTTTTAAAAAAAAAAATTTTGGGGAAATTTTCCAAAAAAACCCCCCAAAAAATTTTTTTTAAATTTTTTTTTTTCCCCCCTTTTTCCCCCCCCCTTTTTTTTTTTTTTTTTTTTTAAAAATTTTTAAAAAATTTTTTAACCCCCATTCCAAACCCCCCCCCCCTTTTTTTAAAAAAAAAAAATTTTTTTTTAAAAAAATTAAAAACCCCCAAGTTTTTTTTTTTCAAAATTTTTTTAAAAAAGGGGGGGGCCCCCCCCCCTTTTTTTTCCCCCCCAAAATTTTTGGGGGGGGTTTTTTTTGGGGGGGGGGGGGGGGGGAGCCCTTTTTTGACCCCCAAAAAAACCAAAAAAACCCCCCCTTTTTTTTAAAAAAAAAAATTTTCCCCCCCAAAAAAATTCCCCCAAAACCCCCCCTTTTTTTAAAAAAAAAACCCCCCCCCTTTTCCCCCCCCCAAAAAAAAAAATTTTTTTAAAAAACCCCTTTTTTAAAAAAAAAGGAAAAAAAGGGGGGCCCCCCCCTTTCCCCCCCTTTTTTAAAAAAAAAAATCCCCCAAAGGCCCCCCCCCGGGTTTCCCCCTTTTTAAATTTTTTTCCCCCCCCCCAAAAAGGGGCCCCAAAATTTAAAAAACCCCCGGGAAAAACAGGCCCCCAAAAAAACCCCCCTTAACCCCCCCCCCAAAAAAAAACCCCCAAAAAAAAATTAAAGGGGGGAAAAAAAAAACCCCCCCCCCCCAAAAAAAAAAAAAACCCCCCCCCCCCCCCCCCTTTTCCCCCCTTCCCTGGCCCCTTTTTTGGTTTTATTCCCCTTAAGGGGGCCCCCCCCCAAAATTTTTTTTTGGAAAAAACCCCCCCAAAAAATTTAAATTAGGGGAAAAGGGTTTTAAAAACCCCCCCCCCAAAAAAAAGGGGTTTCCCCCCCCCCCCGGGGGGGGGGGGGGGAAAAAAAAATTTCTTAAAAACCACCCAAAAAACCCAAGGGCCCCCGGGAAAAAATAAAAAAGGGGGGGGAAAAAACCCCAAAAAAACCCCCCTTAAAAAACCCAAAAAAAAAAAATTTTTTCCCCCCGGAAAAAAATTTTTTTTGGGAAATTTTAGGAACCATTTGGGAAAAATTTAATTTTGGGGGGGGGTCAAAAAAAAGGGGGGGGGGAAACCCCTTTTTAAAACACCCGGCCGGGAAAAAAGGGGGGAATTGGTTTTTTTTTCCCCCCCCAAAAATTTTTTGGGGGGGGGCCCCCGGGGGGTTTTTTGGGGGAAATGGGAAGGGGGGGTTCTTTTTTTTTAAAAAAAAAAATTTTCCTTTCCCCCCCCCAAAAAATTTTTCGGGCCCTTTTTTTGGGGTTTTTTTTCCCCCCCTTTTTTCCCCCTTAAAAAAAACCCTTTTTTTTTTTTTTTTTTTTTTTTTTTTTCCTTTTGGGGGCCTTTGGGGCCCTTTGGGGTTTTTTTGGGGGGGGAAAGGGTTTTTTTTTTTTTTTAAGGGGGGTGGGGGCCCCCCAAAAAAGGGGGGGTTTTTTTTTTTAAAAAAATTTTTTTGTAAGGGGTTTTTTTAGGGTTTTTTGGGGGGGTTTGGTTTTTTTTTTTTTTTCCCCGTTTGGGGGGGGAAAAAAATTTTTTTTTGGGTTTTTTTTTGGGTTAAACCCCCCAAGGGGGGGGGGAAAAATTTTTTTTTTCCCCCCCTTTTTTCCCCCTTTTTTTTTTTTGGGGGTTTTTTTTAAAAAAAAAATTTTTTTTTTGGGGGGGTTTTGGGTTTTCCCCCCCTTTGGGGGGGGGTTCGGGCCCCCGGGGCCCCCCTTGGGGTTTTTTTTTTTTATTTTTTTTTTTTTTTTTTTTTTTTACAAAGGGAAAAAATTTTGGGGGAAAAAATTTTAAGGGGGTTTTTTTTTTGGGGTTTTTTTTTTTTTTTTTTGATTTTTTTTTCTTTTTTTTTGGGGGTTTTTTTCCTTTTTTTTTCCCCGGGGGGTTTAAACCCCCCTTTTTTTGGGGTTTTTTAATTTTTCCCTTTGGGGGGGTTTTTTTTTTTTTAAAAAAAAAAAAAAAAAGGTTTTTCCCCGGGGGGCCCGGGGGGGGGGAAAAAATTTTTTTTCCCGGGGTTCCCAAAAAAAATTTTCCCCCTTTTTTCCTTTTTTTGGTTTTTTGAAAAAGGGGGGCCCCTTTTAAAAAAAGGCCCTGGAAAAGGGGGGGTTTTTTTTAAAAAAAAATTTTGGGGGGGTTTTTTTTTTTTTTTTTTTTTTTTAAAAAAAACCGGGGGGGGGGTTTTTTTTGGGGGGAAAAAAGGGGGGGGGTTTTTCCCCCCCCTTTTTTAAAAATTTTTTTTTTGGGGGGTTTTTTTAACCCCCCGGGGTTTTTTTTGGGGGAAAAGGGAAATTTAACCCCCCGGGGGTTTTTTTTTGGGGGGGGGGGGAAAAACCCCCGGGCCCTTTTTTTTTTGGGGGCCCCCCAAATTTTTTTCCCCCCGGGGGGGTTTTTTTTCTTTTTTGGGGGTTGGGTTTTTTTTGGGGCCCAATTTGTTAAAAGGGGGGTTTTTTTGGGGGGGGGGGAAAAACCCTTTTTGGGGGGCCCCCCCCCCCCCCCCTTTCCCCCTTTTTTTGGGGGGGGGGGAAATTTTTTGGGGGGGGCCCCCCCTTTTCCCCAAAAAACCAAAAACCCCCCTTTTAAATTTTTTGGGGGGGGAAATTTTTTTTTGCCTTTAAATTTTTTGGGGGGGGGGTTTTTTTTTGGGGGGGGGTTTTTTTCCCCCGGGTTTTTTTTGGGGTTTTCCAAATTTTTTCTTCCCCGGGGGGGGGTTTTCCCCCCCGGGGGAAATTTGGGGGGTTTTTTTTTAGGGGCCCCCCCCTTTCCTGCCCCGGGGCGGTTTTCCCCCCCTTGGGTTTCCCTTTTTGGGGGTTTTCCGGGGTTTTTTTCCCCCCCCCCCCCTTTTTTTTTTTCCCCCCCCCCGGCCCCCCCCTCCCCCCTTTTAAAAAAACCCCCCCTTTTCCAAACCCGGCCCCTTTGGGGGCCCCCCTTTTTGGGGGTTTTTTTTTTGGGGAAATTTTTTTTGGGTTTAATTTTTTTGGGGGGTTTTTTGTTTGGGGTGGGCCCCCCTTCCCTTTTTCCCCCTTTTTTTCCCTTTTTTCCCCCCTTTTTTTGGCCCCTTTCCCCCCCCTTTCGGTTTTAAAACCCCCCCCGGGGTTAAAAAAAAAACCCCCCCCCCCTTTTGCTTTGGGGGGAAAACCCCCCTTTTAAAAATTTCCCCAAACCGGTCCCCTTTCCCCAAAAAAGGGGCCCCCCTTCCTTTTTTAAAAAAGGGGGCCCCAAAAAATTTTTTTTTTTTTGGCCCTTTTGGGGGTTCCCCCCCTTCCCAAAAATTTTTTTTTTTTCCCCCCCCCTTGGCTTTTAATTGGGAAAAAACCCCAAATTTTTTTTGGGGGGGGGGGGCCCCCCCCCAAACCCCCCCCCCCCCCCTTCCCTTTTTTCCCCCCCCCAAAACCCCCCCCCCCTTGAAACCCCCCCCCAAAGGGGCTTGGGCCGGGAAAAAGGCCCCCGGGGGTTCCCTTCCTTTTTTTTCCCCCCCCCCAAGGCGCCCCTTTTTTGGGGGCAACCCCTTTTTTTTAATTTTGGCCCCCTTTTTCCCAAACCCCAAAACCCCCCAAAAATTTTTTTTTCCCCCCCCCTTTTTACCAAAAAAAAAACCCCTTTTTGGGGGAAAAAAAAGGGGGGTTTTTTTTTCCCCCCCTTAAAATTTTTTTCCCCCCGGGGCCCCCCCTTCCCCCCCGGGGGCAGGGGGGCCCCCCCCCCCGGGGGGGGGTTTTTTTCCCGGGGGGTTTCCCTTGGTTTTTTTTTTCCCCCCCGGGGGAAAAAAAAATTCCCGGGGAAATTCCCCTTTTTTTTAAAAATTCCCTTTTTTTTAGGGCCCGGGGGGGGGTTTCCCTAAAAAACCCCCCCCCCTTTAAACCCGGGGAAAATTTAAAACCCCCTTTTTTTTTTCCCCCCTTAACCAATTGGCCGGGTTTTTTAAAAAAGGGGGGGGGGCCCCCCCCCTTTTTTTCCCCCCCAAAAAGGGGTTTTTAAAACCGGCCGGAAAAATTTGGGGCCCCCCTTTTTTTGGGGGGGGGTCAAAGGGAAAAAAAACTTTTCCCCCCCCCCTTTTTTGGGGGGGGTTTTCCCCCCCCCCCCCCCGGGGGTTTAAAAAGGGGGCCCGGGGGGGGCCAAAAATTTTTAAAAAAAACCCCTTTTTTTAAAATTTTTGGTTCCCGGGGGGGGGGAAAAAACCCCCAAAAAAATTTTCCCCCTTTAAACCCCCCCGGGGGGGCCCCCTTTTTTTGGTTTTTTTTTAAATTTTTTTTAAAAAAAACCCCCCCCAAAAAAACCCCCGATTTTTAAAAAAGGGGGGGCCCCCTTTAAAAATTTGGGGGTTTTTTTTTTCTGGGCCCCCAAAACCCAAAACCCCCAAAAAAAATTTTTTTTTTTTTTAAAAAAAAAACCCCTTGAAAAACCCCCCCCCTTTTTGGGGGGGGCTTCCCCCCCCGGGGGGTAAAATTTCCCCCAAAAACCCTTTTTCCCCCCCGGGGGGGGGGGGGGGGGCGGTTTAAAAGGGGGGGAAAAATTTTTCCCCCCAAAGGGGGGGGGTTTTTGGGGGAAAAAACCCCCCGGGGGGGTTTTTTGGCCCTTGGGTCCAAAAAATTTTTTCCGGGGGGTGGGGGGTTTTTGGGGGGGGTTTAAAATTTTTTCCGTTAAAAAACCCCCCCCCCCCGGGGTTTTTTTTATTTCCCCGGGTTTTTTTTGGAAAAATTTTTTTTCCCCCGCCTGGGGCCCCCCTTTTCCCCGGGGGGCCCCCCCTTTGGG
This sequence comes from Oophaga sylvatica, assembly GCA_033576555.1. Lineage (NCBI taxonomy): Eukaryota > Metazoa > Chordata > Amphibia > Anura > Dendrobatidae > Oophaga > Oophaga sylvatica. Next base: position 98,216,706 of record JARQOD010000007.1, on the reverse strand, counting down.
GGTTTTCCCGTTTTTCCCCCCAAAGGGGTGTTGTTTTCGGGGGGATCCCAAAAATTTTTTCCAAAATTTTCCCCCCGGGGCCCTTTTTCCCTTTTGGGAAAAATTTTTTCCCCTTTTTAAAAAGGGGGAAAAAAAACCCCAAAAAAACCCCCCCCCAAAACCTTTTTTTTTCCTTGGGGGGCCAAATTTTCCCCCCCCCCCTTTTTTTGGTTTTTCCGGGGGGAAGGGGAAACCCCAAAAGGGGGCCCCCGGGGGGGTTTTTTTTTTTCCCCCCCCCCCCCGGGGGGCCCCCCCCCCGGGGGGTTTTTCCCCGGGGGGGTTTTTCCCCGGGGGGGGGTTTTTTTCCCAAAACCAATCCCGGGGGGGGGGGTTTTTTCCCCCCAAAAACCCCCCCCCAAAAAAATTTAAAAAATTTTTTTCCCCCCCCTTTTTTTTTTGGGGGTTTTTTCCAAAAAGGAAGGGGAAAACCGGGAAAAAAAACCCCCCGGGGCCCCCCGGGGGGGGGGCCCCCCCCGGGGGGTTTTTTTTTTTTTTTTGCCTTTTTTTGGGGGCCCCCCCCCCCCTTGAAGGGTTTTTCCCCCCCCGGAAAGGGGAAAAAACCTTTTTTCCCCCCCTTGGGGGCCCCCCCCTTTTTTTTCTTTCCCCCCGGGGGGGAAAAATTTTTAAAAAGGGGGAAAAAAGGGGGGGGGGGTTTTTTAAAAAGGGGGCCCCCGGGGGGAAAAAACCCCCCCCAAAAATTTTTTGGGGGGAACCCCCAAAGGAAAAATTTTTTTTTTTTGGGGGCCTTTGGGGGGTTTTTTAAAAACCCCCCCCTTTTTAAACCGGCCCCCCTTCCCAATTTGGGGGAAAAATTTTTCCCCCCGGGGGGGTTTTTTTTTTTTTCCCCCTTTTTTTTGGGTTTTTTTCCCCCCGCCCCTTTTTGGGGGGTTTTTTTTTTCCCAACTTTTTTAAAAAAAAATCCCCCGGGGGGGTTTGGGGGGGGGAAAATTTTTTTTCCCCCCCCTAAATTTTTTGGGGGGGGGTTCCCCTTTTGGGCCCCTGGGGATTGGGGGGCCAAAAAAGGAACCCCCCAAAAACCCCCTTTTGGGGGAAACCCCCCCCAAAAAACCCCCCTTTTTTTTGGGGGCCCCCCCCCCCCCTTTTTTTTTAAACCCCCGGGGGTTTTTCCCTTTCCCCCCTTTTCCCCCCCCCCCTTTTTTTTTTCCCCCAAAGGGGGAAGTTTTGGGGGCCCCCCTTTCCGGTTTTCCCGGGTTAAAAATTTTTCCCCCCCGGGCCCCCCCCCCCCCCTTTTTTTCCCCTTTTCCAATTTTTTTTTTCCCCTTTTTTGGGGAAAAATTTTTGGTAAATTTTTTTTTTTTCCCCCCCCCCCCCAAAAAAATTTTTTTAAAAAAAATCCCAAAAAAAGGGGGTTTTTTTTTTTAATTCCCCAAAACCCCCGGGGGGGGGGTTTTTTTAAAAAAATTTTCCCAAAAAATTTGGTTTTTTTTTGGGGGAAAGGGGGGGGTCCCCCCCGGGGGGGGGGGGGCCGGGGAAAACCCAAAAAATTTTTTCCCTTTTTTTTAAAAAGGGGGGGTGAGGGGGGAAAATTTCCCCCCCCGGGGTGGCCCCAAAAAAAAACCCCCCCCCCTTTCCCCCCCCCCTCAAATTTCCCCCCCTTTTTTTTTTTTCCCCTTTTTTTCCCCCCCCCTTTTTATAAAAAAACCCCGGCCCCCCCCCCAAAACCCCCCCCCCTTTTTTCCCCTTTTTTTTCCCCCCCCCCGGGGGTTAAGGGGGGGAAAAAAAACCCCCGGGGGGGGGGGAAAAGGAAAAAATTTTTTTTTTTAAAAAGGGCCGGGGGGTTTTTTTTTTTTTAAATTTTTTTTTTTGGGGGGGGGGGGGGGGGGGGTTTCCCCCCCCCGGGGAAAAGTTGGGGGGAAAAACCCCCCTTTTTGGTTTTAACCTATTTTTAGGGTTTTTTCCCCCCCCCCCAAATCCCCCCCGGGAAAAAAAGGGGGGGAAAACCCCCCAAACCCCCAGGAAAGGGGGGGGAAAAAATTTTTTTTGGGGGAAAAAAAAGGGTTCCCGGGTTTTTGGGGGGTTTTTTTTTTTTTCAAAAAAAAAAAAAGGGGGGGGTTTGGGGGGAAAAGGGGAAACCCCCTTTTTTTAAAATTTTTAATTTTTAAATTTTAGGGAAAAAAAAGGGGGGGAAGGGGGGGTTTTTTCCCGAAGGGAAAAAACGGAGGGGGGGGGGGGGGTGGTTTTTTTTTTTAAAAATTGGTTGGGTTTTTTTGGGGTTTTCCCCCCCCCAAAAAAGAAAAGGGGAAAATTTTTGGGGGGGCCCCCCGGTTTTGGGGTTTAAGGGAAAAAAAACCCCCTTTTTCCCCCAAAAAAAAAGGGGGGGGTTTTTCCCCCCCCTTTTGGGGTTTTTGGAAAATGGGGGAAAGGTTTTTATTTTTTTTAAAAAAAAAAAACCCCCCCCTTTTTGGGGGGGGGGGTTTTTCCCCCCCCAAAAAAAAACCCGGGCCCCTTCCGGAAAAACCCCTTTTCCCAAAAAATTTAAAAAAAACTTTAAATTTTGGGGGGGGAAAAAAAAACCCCCCCCAAAAGGGCCCCCCCCCCTGGGCTTTGGGGGGTTTTTTTTTTTTGGGTTTTAAAAAGGGGGGGGGTTCCCTTTTTTTTAAGAAAACCCCAAAAAAATTTTTTCCCCTTTTCCCCCCCGGGTTTTTTTAAAAATTTTTTTTAAAAAAAAACCCCCCTTTGGGCCCTTTTTTTGGGGGGGGGAAAAAACCCTTGGGGGGGTTTCCCCCCCCCCGGAAAAAAAGCCCCCCCCCCCCGGGTTTTTAAAAAAGGGGGGGGCCCCCAAAATTTTTTTTAAAAAAAAACCCAAAAAAAAAAAAGGGGGGGGGGGGCCCCCCAAAAAAAAATTTTGGGAAAAAAAGGGGGCTTTTGGGGGGGGGGGGAAAAAGGGGGGGGGGCCCCCCCCCCGGGGGGGGAAACCCCAAAATTTTTGGGCCCCGGGGGAAAATTTTTTTAAAAAAAAAAATTTTTTTTTAAAAAAAATTTCCTTTTTTGGGGGGGGGGTTTTTTTCCCAAACCCCCGGGGGGGGTTTCCCCCCCCCCCCCCCCAAAGGGGGGGCCCCCCCCCAAAAACCCCCCCCCCCAAAAAAAAGGGGGGGCCCCCCCCTTTTTTTTTGGGGGGGCCCAAACCCCCCCCCCGGGGGGGGGGGGGGGGGGGGGGGGGGCCCGGGGGGGGAGGAAGGGGGGGAGGCCCCCCCAAAAAACCCGGGGCCCCCCAAACCGGGTTTTGGGGAAAAACCCCCCCGGGGGGGGGAAAAAAAGGGGGAAAATTTCCCCCAAAAAAGGGGGGGAAAAAAAAAAAGGGGGTTTAAAAGGGAAAAAAGGGGGGGGGGGGGGGGGGAAAATTTTCCCCCCCAAATCCCCCTTTTTTTTTCCGGGGGGTCTCCCCGGGGCGCCTCCTCTTCACCTTCCCTGCGAGGAGGAGGAGACGCAAACCCGACCTCCACGGAAGAGACCGGATGTCTCCGCAGAAAGAAGAAAGAATCTTCTGGAACATCATGGAGGCAGGACGTGTGCAGCCGAGCGGGGAAGCGGAGGAAGGCAGGCCCCGTGCCCCAGCCAAGCTGCCACCATCACAGGAGTCTTCTGTGATCCTGCATCTGCAACAGGCGTTGCTAGAGATAAGAGAAGAAAATGCACGCCTAAAGAAGATGGTCCAGCACCAAACTGGACTGGAGGAGATTGAGAGACGCCGATGTAACCTGATGCAGTGGCGACTGTGGAACACAGCGTCCTCTCCCCTCAACGACCCCCCACGATTCCAATTACCGAAGAGTCTGCTGCCCAAGGCGAAGGAGCAACCGGAGGCTGCCCCCGAAAGTACCGATCCCGATCCCACCGGTGAAGCGGTGGAAGCGAAGGAGGTTGAGGAGGTACAGCCAATCCCGGAACGCCCGCCCGGCCAAGAGGCCGCAGCAGATGATCGGTCCCCGGCAGGGACACCGGAGGGGTCCTGTCCGTCACTACCAGACGTGGACTGGGACGAGATGGCGCGCCTGGATGACGTCGCCTATACCGCCCAGTGGGAACAGGAATGGCAGAGTCGTGAGGAGAAGAAGAAACGCCAGCAGGAGGAAGAGCGGGAAACTCAGCGGAACCGTCAGCGACAATATGCCGAGCTGATCGCGGACAAAGAGAGTGTCCGGAGAGATAAAGGTACCCTGAGGGAACCGCGGCGGCAGGGGTGTGTGACTGAGTTCCAGCTCCGGAAGGGCTGGGGCTTTATCCGTGAACCGGGCCTCTACCCAGCGGTCTTTGTCAGCAGGCGTGACGTAGAATCCCACCTGCCGCAAGGCCATCCCGGGAGGGACTTAGCAAATGGAGATATCGTCACATATACGCGGCACTGGGGAATGAAGGGATGGTATGCCCTTAACGTCACCATCGTCCGTGACCCCGTCCCAGACGCAGGTACCGTCACCATTACCGCAGCGTCCCCGTCTCCAGCTCAAGCAGCATCCGGCCGTGCCCCAGCATCGCCCCCTGCAAAGTCATCGCAACTAGCGACCCAGAGTTCATCGCAAATTAAAGCCACCGCTACATCGCAACATGCGACCCAGTCGCAATCGCAATCCCTGACGCGGTCCATATCGCTAACTGTGATTGAGACGCAATCGGTGTCACGTGAAGAAAATGTATCCGTTGCGCCCCTAGAGGTTCGCACCAGAACTGTGGCGACCCAGACCCTGATCGCAGCACATGATTTGCTAGTCTTGGGATCTAGGGCCCATTGCGTTGTTCCAGCCCCCGGGGTGGAAAAAGTAGTGGAAAGTGTATTTGCAGAAAATGAATAAGATAGTGAAGAATTGGTGAGATCCATATCGGGTCTACCAAAAGTAAAAAGTTTGAAATGTTTTATAAAGTTTTGCACAAATTATATAGTGAATATATATATTTCTACTGTAGAATGCCCGGCTGGGTAAATGATAAACAGTAACCAGAAAAGTTGCACTTTCGTATTATGTGATTTGATATAATGTGTTTTTGGTTTTACATTGGACTTGGAGGTTAAGGACTATGCTAACCCAGAACTTACTTGTAAATAGTTGCGCTTCGGTGCTTTCTCTTGGTTTTACATAAACCAGTCACAACTACCTCTGAAAACAAAACCCGTGTGGTGTGGCACTGAGTGAGGTCTGCAATCGGATGTCCTGCAGCCCACCCAGGACCCACGTTGAAGGTTTGGTGCGGGTCCTTCACAAGTATACTGAATATTTATTAAATGCTATTTGATACTTTTGTATTTCTATATGTAAAATGTTATTTTTCGCAACGTTCAAGATATTCTCACCTCCCGGATGGGAAGATGTTATTGTTTGATGTTTATTGCATAAACAAAATGTCTCTTTTGTATTTTACAGCCCGGGAGTGCTGTCTTTTACCATGGGGGAATGTGTAGCCCTGGTGTTAGGCACACGCAGTACCCTGGAGAGTGTGTGGCGAGACAGCAGTTTAATGCTAAATATTCATTCACTCGACATATACTAGACACACCCTTAGGGTAGTGGAGTTTACTCTTGAGGGAGTGGTCAAGGTATGTGTTAGAGTGATTTTTAGTCTAGTTCCTGTCTTCGGACAGTGAGGACGTGTGGAGTGAGTGTCTAGACTTCAGAGAGAGAAGACGTCTGGAGGGAGGAAGGAGTCTAGCCTGCTTTATCATCAGTTCATATCGTGGAGTCTGGTATAGGTGTTTGAATTCACCTTAGTCTAGTCAGAGCTGTATCACCTCCTCAGCATACACTGAAGGAAAGAAGAAGTTTTAGTACAGAAAGTCTTCAGCATCCCTGTCTAAAGGACGGTATCAGGTTCAGAGACGTGCTCCTGCCTGTTGATAACTGAGCATCTGTAGCTAACTTTGAAGGAAGGAAAAGAAAGAAGTGACTGCTCGACCCTTGGCTAGTTTGAGTGCTTATGTTACCAGCGTGGACAAGGCGAAAGGCAAAGTGGATTTATTGGATTAGTGCTTACGGATTGAAGAAGTCCAGCACATTGCACCCGGTCACTGGGGACCGAAGGGTCACTGTTGTTTCAAGCAGAGTGATAAGAAAACCAGGAATCTACCGGACCCTAGGTCGCGGCAGACAGCCCCTTATAGTCAGTACGTAACTGGGGTCAGGGGGAGTGAAGACTTTAGAGTTTCTGCAGGACAAAATAAGAATTCAGCTCCTTCACAGGAAGGCCCCTACCACAAAGCTGACTGGGCAGGTACAGCTATAGATTAGCTGGAGATTTTGAGGGAACTACGCTTCAGGCTGGTTGTACTCGTTGTATTGGAAGTAAAGGAGGCCCCTAACTTGTCCAGCTGCTGTCTCAAGATACACTCTCCTTGGATCAGCCTCCCTGGGACCTGCCTGAACATCTTACAAGTAAAGGTATGGAAAGACGCTGACCGTGTGAGACTGTGTTCTTTATCTGCACCCGACTTCACAAATCCCATAGACTTTGAGGGACCAGTCCCACCTGTAGGGGACCCGACATCTAGCTGCCTCACCATCCCCTCAGAGATCTACAGCAGCGCTGGTACGAATTACCAGAATACTACAGGTGGCGTCACGAACTGTACATAAATCAATCCCCTGTAAATATATCCCCAACATACGCCAGACCGCCCGGGCCACAGACCGAGCCACAGCTACCTGTGACAAAACCCCCATAGACTTCCATGGGCTCGGCTCTGAGTACCCCATTGCCCTGGTAATCCACAATTGTGGTGGCGGGTCGACACACTTCCTCCTTAATGTAGGTGCCCGAGCAATGTTGTTCCTGTGCAGTCTAACTCTGTTTCAGCCATCAGCTCCTGATTCCAGTTACCTGCCTGTTACCTGTCGGCTTGCCTGTCTGCCATCCGTCTGTAGTTCCATCCAGAGGTTCGGACGTCATCTGCAGAGATCCCCGCTCTTGCCTGCTCACCTAGGAGCGATCATCTGCCATCCGACTGCAGCTCCATCCGGAAGTTCGGACATCATCTGCGGAGATCCCCGGCTCTTGCCTGCTCACCTGGGAGCGATCATCTGCCATCCGACTGCAGCTCCATCCAGAAGTTCGGACATCATCTGCAGAGATCCACGGCTCTTGCCTGCTCACCTGGGAGCGATCATCTGCCATCCGACTGCAGCCTACCTGGAGGCTCCACCATATCAGGTCGTATATGCCTGCCCTGTTCTAGAGACTGCCTGGTCACTTGCCGTGACAACCTGCCTGTCCAGAGACTGCCTGGTCACTTGCCGTGACAACCTGCCTGTCCCAGAGACTGCCTTGGTCACTTGCCGTGACAACCTGCCTGTCCAGAGACTGCCTGGTCACTTGCCGTGACAACCTGCCTGTCCCAGAGACTGCCTTGGTCACTTGCTGTGACAACCTGCCTGTCCAGATACTGCCTGGTCACTTGCCGTGACAACCTGCCTGTCCCAGAGACTGCCTTGGTCACTTGCTGTGACAACCTGCCTGTCCCAGAGACTGCTTTGGTCACTTGCTGTGACAACCTGCCTGTCCAGAGACTACCCTGGTCACTTGCCGTGACAACCTGCCTGTCCAGAGACTGCCTCGGTTACTTACCGTTACAACCTGCCTGCCCAGAGACTTCCTTGGTCACTTGCTGTGACAAACCTGCCTGTCCAGAGACTACCTATATCCCCTGCCGTGATTCCCTGCCCTTTTCCCGGATGCCACCCGCTCTCTTACAAGTAAACTCTCTTGTATAATAAAGCTTTGTGGTTCCACCAACCTGACCTGTCTCGTCAGTAGTTCCACCCACCAGACCCGTTACAGTTTTTATTAACTGTCACTCTGATATGCTCTCTGTCCTCATTTTCTGCTCAGGCTTTCGTTGAGTCTGGAGCAGCTATTAACCTGATGGATTATGATTTTGCTAAACGTTGTGGGTTTCCCTTGATACCCCTACAGAAGTCTATTCCCCTACTGGGGATTGATTCTACCCCTTTGGCTGAGAATAAACCCCAGTTTTCTACTCAGGTGATAATGAGGGTTGAACCTGATCACCAGGAGTGCTGCAAATTTTTGGTTCTGTATAATCTGCATGACATTATCGTGCTGGGTTTCCCTTGGTTACAGTCTCATAATCCTGTTTTGGATTGGAAATCTGTGTCTGTAACCAGTTGGGGCTGCCAATGTGTTAATACCAACACTCCTGTTTTTTCTGCCTCCCCCCAGGCTCAGGATGTTCCTGACTTTTTGATTGATTTTTCTGATGTGTTTAGCGAAAGTAAATCTGCATCCTTGCCTCCCCATAGGAGCTATGACTGCGCTATTGAATTAGTGCCGGGTAGTAAATTCCCTAAAGGTCGCCTTTTTAACTTGTCTGTACTTGAACATGACGCTATGCGGTCTTATATCAAGGAATCATTGGAGAAGGGTCATATCAGACCACCCTCTTCACCCTTAGGTGCCGGTTTTTTCTTTGTGGCCAAAAAGGATGGTTCATTAAGGCCGTGTATTGATTATCGTCTCTTGAACAATATTACTGTGAAATATCAATACCCGTTACCCTTGATTTCTGACCTGTTTTCCAGGGTGAAAAACGCTACTTGGTTTACCAAGCTTGACCTCAGGGGGCGTATAACCTTATTCGCATTAAGCACGGGGATGAATGGAAGACGGCATTCAATACCCCTGAAGGGCATTTTGAGTACCTAGTGATGCCCTTTGGGCTCACTAATGCTCCTTCCGTCTTCCAGTCCTTCATGAATGACATTTTCAGGGATTTTGTGGACAAATTTCTGATTGTTTATTTGGATGATATCTTGATTTTTTCTAATGACTGGGACTCTCATGTGAAACATGTTCGAACTGTGTTCCAGATTTTGAGAGAGAATGCTCTGTATGTGAAGGGATCAAAGTGTCTTTTTGGCGTACAGAGGATCTCATTTCTGGGATTCATTTTGTCCCCATCTGTTATTGAAATGGACCCGGTCAAGGTTCAGGCCATCTGTGATTGGGTCCAACCTACTTCATTAAAGGCTCTTCAGAGATTTTTGGGTTTTGCCAATTTTTATCGTAAATTTATTGGTAATTTCTCGGTTATTGTTAAACCATTAACTGATTTGACCAGAAAGGGTTCTGATGTGGTGAATTGGCCTCCTGAGGCAGTCTCTGCATTTCAGGAACTTAAGCAGAGATTCACTTCTGCTCCTGTTCTACGGCAGTCTGATGTTTCTCTGCCATTTCAGGTGGAGGTTGATGCCTCTGAAATTGGGGCAGGTGCCGTTTTGTCCCAAAAAGATCCAGAGACCTCTAAAAGTAACCCTTGTGCCTTTTTCTCTCGAAAATTTTCTCCTACTGAACGTAATTATGACGTGGGTAATCGGGAGTTATTGGCCATGAAGTGGGCTTTTGAAGAGTGGAGACATTGGCTGGAGGGAGCCAAACATCAGGTGGTGGTCCTTACGGATCATAAGAATCTTGTCTATCTGGAATCTGCCAAGCGACTCAATCCTAGACAGGCCAGGTGGGCCTTGTTTTTCACACGTTTTAATTTTGTGGTTTCCTTTCTTCCTGGCACTAAGAATGTTAAGGCGGATGCCCTCTCGAGGAGTTTCCTTGCGGACTCTCCTGAGTTATCTGATCCTTCTGTTATTTTGAAAGAGGGTGTAGTTCTTTCCGCCATCTCGCCCAATTTGAGACTTGCTCTGGAGGGGTGTCAGGAGGATAGGCCCGAGTGCTGCCCTGTTGGAAAATTGTTTGTCCCGGACCAGTGGAAGAAGAGTGTGATGTCTGAGATTCATTGTTCCGCATTGGCTGGGCATCCCGGAATTTTTGGTACCAGAGACTTGGTTAGTCGGTCCTTTTGGTGGCCTACCTTGTCTCGTGATGTCAGGGAATTTGTGCAGTCCTGCGGGACTTGCTCTCGCTCCAAGCCTTGCTCTCGCTCTAGTGGTTTGTTGATGCCATTGCCTGTGCCTAAGAGACCATGGACCCATATCTCTATGGATTTCATTTCCGACCTTCCTGTTTCTCACAGAATGACCACCATCTGGGTAATTTGTGATAGGTTTTCCAAAATGATACATCTTGTGCCATTACCTAAGTTGCCTTCCTCCTCTGAATTGGTGCCGTTGTTCCTTCAGCACGTGGTTCGTTTACACGGCATTCCTGAGAACATTGTGTCTGACAGAGGAGTCCAGTTTGTTTCCAGATTTTGGAGAACTTTTTGTTCTAAACTGGGTGTTCAATTGTCTTTCTCCTCAGCATTTCATCCTCAGACCAATGGTCAAACTGAGAGAACAAACCAGACATTGGAGACTTATCTAAGATGCTTTGTGTCTGCTGATCAGGATGACTGGGTCTCTTTTTTGCCTTTGGCTGAGTTTGCTCTTAATAATAGGGCTAGCTCTGCCACTTTGATGTCTCCATTTTTCTGTAATTCTGGGTTTCACCCTCGATTTTCTTCAGGACAGACGGAGGCTTCTGTCTGTCCAGGTGTTGACTCTGTTGTGGAGCGTATGCAACAGATTTGGGACCAGGTAGTGGAGAGGTTGTCCCTCTCTCAGGAGAAGGCCCAGCGGTTTGCTAACCGGCATAGGACTGATGGTCCTCGGTTTAAAGTGGGGGACTTGGTCTGGTTGTCCTCAAAGAATATTCCTATGAGAGTAGCATCTCCTAAATTTAAGCCTAGGTTCATTGGACCTTATAAGATCATGGAGATTATTAATCCTGTTTCTTTTCGTTTGCTTCTTCCAGGGACATTTAAGATCCATAACGTGTTCCACAAGTCCTTGTTGAAGAGGTTTGTTGAGCCAGTGGTTCCTGCTGCTGTGCCTCCTGACCCTGTTTTGGTTGAGGGCAATCTGGAGTATGTGGTTGAGAAAATATTAGATTCTCATTTTTCTAGACGGAAACTCCAGTATTTGGTTAAATGGAGAGGTTATGGTCAGGAAGACAATTCTTGGGCGTTTGCTTCGGACATCCATGCTAGGAGACTTATCCGTGCGTATCATAGAACTCATCCTGACCGACCTGGTTGCTCAAATGAGGGTTCGGTGACCCCTCCTCAAGGGGGGGGTACTGTTGTGAATGGGTTTGAGAAGAGTTCTGAGCAGAGGCTTCCTCTGGTGGTTACAAGCGGTGCTGGTCTGTCCAGTGAAGATTGTGAGGACTGGGAATCAGGTGTTACTGACTGGTCTTATATAAGGGAGTCACCTTCCCATCAGGGTTGCCGGTGATCAATTGTTCTGGTCTGAATCCTTCATTCCTGTTTCCCTTGTAGCCTGCTGTGTTGTGTCTGCATCTCCTGCTAACAGATAAGACATTTTCTTCTTTTTGTTTTTTGTGCTATATTTTTGCATTTTGTCCTGCACTTCTGTGGGGGCCTTCAGGGTCCCCTCCGGGGGCTTCTGCCCTCTCAGTTTAGTTCAGCCACTGATGTTTGTACTTTTGCTTTTTCCAGTTTTTTTTCAGTGGTTGCTGTTTTGATTTTGTTACACCAGAGAACTAATTTAGGTGGTAGAGGTCGTGTGATCTCAGGCGTTTTTGAAATTAGTAGAGTTGGTGCTTTTCAGGGTTTTCTGGGATTGCAGTAAGTACCCTTCCTATCCTTTTCTATTTAGTTAGTTTGGGCCCCAGCGTTTGCTCATACTATTTTCTTTCTGTGTCAGTATTTCATCTTGTCTAACCGCCATTACATGTTTGGGGGCTTTCTATTATCTTTGGGGTTCTGCTCCGGGGCAGATAGCTTTCCTATTTCTATCTTTAGGTGTAGTTAGTTTCTCAGGCTGTGACGAGGCGTCTGGGACAAACGTAGGAACGCTCCACGGCTGCCTCTAGTTGTGGTGGTTAGTCAGGGTGCTGCAATCTCATAGATTCCAACTGCTCTGGTGTATTGCCTTTTTTACCTGCACTCCTCAGCTACCGAAACATAACACAGATCGTTTACACTTAGGTCCGGACCAGACACTCTCCTCCTATCAGCCATACGTTTGTATCGGTTCCCCATAGTACTCAGATTATTCAGCACTCCTCTCCACACTGAAGCAAGTGACGACGAAAATCGTTCCTCCTCAGGAACCCCAGAAGAGCCCCCCCTATTGAAAGTACAAAACTGGGGGTGAAAACCATATGCCCCAAAAAACGGGGACTTACCAGTGGACTCGCTCCGCCTATTATTAAGAGCAAACTCCGCCAGAGGCAAGAAAGAAGCCCAGTCCTCCTGGTTCTCTGACACAAAACACCGGAGATATGTCTCCAAGCTCTGGTTCAGACGCTCTGTCTGACCATTGGTCTGCGGATGAAAAGCCGATGAAAATGACAACTGCATCCCCCGACGTGTACAAAATGCCTTCCAGAATTTGGACACAAACTGAGACCCCCGATCCGACACCACATCGGAGGGTACCCCGTGAAGCCTTACAATCTCCCCAATGAACACCTGCGCAAGAGTTTTAGCATTAGGAAGAGCAGGAAGAGCGATAAAATGTGCCATCTTGCTGAACCTGTCCACTACAACGAGTATGACTGTTTTACCCGAAGATGGCGGGAGGTCCGTAATGAAGTCCATAGACAGATGAGTCCACGGACGCTCCGGGATCTTCAAAGGTAAGAGGGCCCCAGACGGACGGGTATGTGGGGTCTTAGAGCGCGCACAAACCTCGCAGGACGCGACAAAAGTTACCACCTCCCTATGTAAGTTAGGCCACCAAAACCGACGCGAGAGGAGATCCTCAGTTGCTTTACTCCCTGGGTGTCCTGCCAAAGCTGAATTATGGTGTGCCTCGATCACCTTTTGTCGCAACTGATTTGGAACAAACAGTCTCCCTGGAGGTCCTACAGGGCATCCCCCTGAGCCTCCAATACCTCCTCCTCAAGCTCAGAGCATACTGCCGACACCACCACCCCCTCCTGAAGGATAGGAACCGGGTCCTCCGTATTCCCGGCCCCAGGGAAACTGCGAGATAAGGCATCCGCCTTTACATTTTTTGACCCAGGACGATATGTGACGACAAAATTAAACCTGGTAAAAAATAATGACCACCTAGCTTGTCTGGGATTCAGACGTTTTGCAGACTCCAGATATAGCAGGTTCTTGTGATCGGTGATGACAGTGACCGGATGGACTGCCCCCTCCAAAAAATGGCGCCACTCCTCAAAAGCCAACTTAATGGCCAAGAGTTCCCTATTGCCGACATCGTAATTCCTCTCAGCGGACGACAGTTTTTTAGAGAAAAATGCGCACGGATGCCACTTACCAGGGGACGAACCTTGTGACAATACTGCTCCCACCCCTACCTCGGAAGCGTCCACCTCTACAATGAACGGCTGTGACGCATCAGGTTGAATAATTATGGGTGCCGAGGCAAAGCATTTTTTCAAGGAGGAGAATGCTTGACAAGCCTTGTCAGACCACCTAGAAAAATCCGTCCCCTTTTTTGTCATGTCTGTGAGAGGTTTAACCATGGACGAGAAATTACGAATAAATTTCCGGTAATAATTAGCAAACCCCAGGAAACGTTGTAGAGCCTTAAGATTCTCTGGCAGATCCCACTCAAGAACTGCCCGTACTTTCCCAGGGTCCATACGAAAACCGGACGCTGAAACCAGAAAGCCTAAAAACTGGAGTTCCTGTACGGCGAACACACACTTTTCCCATTTGGCGTACAGTTTATTATCCCGCAAGATCTGTAACACCTGCCTAACATGCTCCTGATGAGACACAAGATCCGGCGAGTAAATTAGGATATCATCCAGATATATGACCACAAACTGTCCCACCAGGTGGCGAAAAATGTCATTTACAAAGTGTTGGAACACCGCCGGGGCATTAGTCAGACCGAATGGCATGACAAGGTTCTCATAATGCCCCTCAGGAGTGTTAAACGCCATTTTCCACTCATCCCCCTCCTTCATCCTAATCAGATTGTACGCCCCCCTGAGATCCAACTTAGAGAACCATTTGGCGCCCACGATCTGATTGAAGAGATCGGGAATAAGTGGGAGCGGATACGGATCTCGGACCGTAATCTGATTAAGTTCACGGAAATCCAGGCAAGGGCGTAGGCCTCCATCTTTCTTCTTCACAAAGAAGAACCCCGCGGCCACCGGGGAAGATGAAGGTCTAATATGCCCCTTTGCCAGACTTTCAGCAATATAATCCTTCATGGCCTGCCTCTCAGGACCAGATAGGTTATACAACCTAGATTTAGGTAACTTGGCCTCAGGGAGCAGTTTTACAGAACAGTCATACACGCGATGAGGAGGAAGTTCCTGACACCCTTTCTCCGAGAATACATCCTCAAAGTCCGCCAGAAATGGAGGTAAGACCCTAGGAGTGACCGCACCGATGACCGTATTCATGCAGTTTTTATTACAGAATTCACTCCACTGGCTTATCTCTCTGGATTGCCAATCAATAACTGGGTTATGCTTAGTTAACCAAGGAAGGCCCAACACTATAGGAGTGGGAAGACCCTCCAACACGTAACAAGACAACAGTTCTTTATGTATCGCCTCCACTTGAAGTTTTACGTTATGCACAGCTTGCAAAAAACTTCCCTGACCGAGAGGTCTGGCGTCGATCGAGAATATGGGGATGGGTTTAGCCAACACACTCAATTGCATACCTTGAACCCGGGCGAACCGAGCGTCCACCAGATTAGCCCCGGCCCCACTATCCAGAAGAACAGATATCCTCTCAGTTCTCGTACCCACCACCACCTCCGCCGGTACAAGAAACTGAGACGAACTTAGGGACGAAATACTTACTCCCAGATTGCCGTCCACCACACAACCTGGGATCAATAGTTTTCCGACTACCCTTTACTCTGCAAAGGACGGGATGGACACCCCCCAATAAAATGTCCCTTTTTCCCACAGAAGAAACAACTTCCTGTTTTGTGGCGCCCCGCCGGTCCCCTCCCCCGAAATAATGTCCCTCCTAATTGCATAGGCTCCTCTGGACTGACCAGGGGAACCTCCATATAAGGGACCCTTGAGGAAGGTGGAGTCATCACAGGGGGCGGAGTTACCCCGCACCTCTCCCGAAGCCGCCTGTCAATACGAATAGCAAGGGCCATAGCGGCTTCCAGTGACGTGGGAGGGTCATACTGTGCCAATACATCCTTTAATTTGTCAGATAAACCTTGACAAAACTGGCTCCTAAGAGCCGGGTCATTCCACTGGGTGTCCGTGGCCCACCTACGGAACTCCGAACAGAATTCCTCCGCCGGACGATCTCCCTGCTGGATCCTACGTAACTTAGATTCAGCAAGGGAGATCCGATCCGGGTCATCATATACAAGACCCAGAGCTGCAAAAAACCTATCCACTGACTGGAGAGCCGGGGAGCCCGGGGAAAGGGAGAACGCCCATGATTGTGGGTCCCCTTGTAGGAGCGAGATGACAATTCCCACCCTTTGCTCATCACTCCCCGATGACTGTGGCCGCAGCCGAAAGTACAATTTACATGCCTCCCGGAAAACAAAAAACTTGTCCCGGCCCCCAGTGAACCTGTCAGGGAGAGCTACTTTAGGTTCTGGTCCGGCTTGCTCCGGGGGGTACAAAACCTTGGACTTAACGTCCTCCAGCTCCATGGACAAACTCTGCAACTGCCGAGCAAGACTGGCTACTGGATCCATGGTAGCTGGAGAGAATCTTTTGTCGGTCGGTGAAAATGTCACGCTGTCTCTGCGTACCGGAGGTTAGGGGCCTAAGCTGACCTTAAGCTGGGGCCCTGACTAATCCCTCTACCTGGAGGTACTGTTAAAGGTACAGAGGTCCAGGCCGCCAGCGTAATCCCTACCTCCTGAGGATCCCTGAACCTCAGTGATCTAGTCCTGAGAAGGACCCCGATCACAACAACAGGGAACGGGATAATATAAGCCCACACACAGTACTAGACGAACGAGACAGTACAAGGGGAAAATCAACAACCACCTTGCATACAAAACGACACCAAAACAACAGAGGGAACACCAACGGGTAAGGAGATAAATGATAAAGCGAGGAAGGGGAAAAACCACACACAAAGTACACTTCACTCCAAACTCCAAAATACCACAAGCCGCTCTGTTTGTCTGCCAGGAATGCTTTCACCGACACTTCCCTAGCAGACTGGTAGGTATTTGAAGGAATCCATTACAGCAACATTAATTGCAGCTGGGCGAGGCTGGCCTCGTCTAGCACAGAGAGAGGGAGAATTAACTCCCTCACTGCCGAAAAACACCCAGCACCAGAAACTCAGCTGTGAGAAGTCAGGCTGTGCAATCGCGACGATCTTCGTAGTGACACACCCGTGACACCTATCCCATACTCCTCCTCTTATTCAATAGTCAGCCTCCTATCCCATACTCCTCCTCCTAT
>JARQOD010000007.1:98160433-98199870 GCA_033576555.1 Oophaga sylvatica | reverse complement strand
ATTGCAGTTTTGTCTTCTCTCAACTTTCTGTTTTCCCGGGCCCGTGACTTGCCCCTTTTTTCCCTTTTGCGGGGGACTCTGGGGGCCCGCTGGTGTGAAATAAATGGTACGGTCCCATTGCATGTGAGCGGGGGGAAAACTGCGCCCTTCCTACCCCCCCGGGGTCTACACTTTTGTTCCAGCCTACAGCCCGGGAAAATTATTATTAATCTTCCCCCTTTTTCCCGATTGGGGGTCTCAGGCTGCTCCTTGTGGTCTCCTGTACGCACAGTGATCTTTTTCATGAGGCCCCCAAAAGCGGGGCTAGGGCCTTGGGGTCGCTTGTGCCACTGACCCTCCATTCATTTTTAAGGGGACCCCCGGAGACTGCGGAGCCCCGGGGTGCCGACACAGGGGGAATATCAAGGTCCTTCCAATCGTGGCGGTGAAATTGTACTGTAAAGGGGACGGGGACCCCTCTGCTTCCCCTTTCCTTTGGTCTAAAAAAGTGTTTCAGTAATGTAAATTTATTTGATGTTTTTTGTCCCGAATGTAAATTCCCATGGTTTTTTGTGCTAGGATTAGGGCTGGGGATGGGTTTTTAAAGGGTATAAAAGAACAATGGGGGGCCAAAATAGGGGGGGAAAAATAGAGTGGAATAGGAGTGTTAGTGTAGATACAGGCAGCAAAGGTTTTTTCCAGGGGGGGATGATTAGGTAGTGGGGTGCAGAGCTTTGGGGATATAACAACATTCCTGGTGGGCAGCCTTGCCCAGGGCAAGGAGTAAGGAGCAGCAGTGAAGACAGTCTGCCAGCCATGGGGATAAAGCTGCTATGGCAGGAAGGGGCCCCAGGCTGAAAACAGGACCGTTCCAAGAAGGATCCGGGGTCTACGACCGGGCCAGGTGAAGCTGAGATGGCGAACCTGGCACCTTTTTCCATTGAAGCCAGACCAGGGGATGGTAGGAAGCTGGTGGGATAAAGACACGGATGGGACAGGGATTGTCCAGAGGTGAGGCGGGAATTGCCAGAAGAGAGATTAGAGTTATCAGGAAAATAGAGGCTGCCCGGAAGGCAGGGAAAGCTAGAGAGATGCTTCTCTGCGTACTACTGTGCTGCATGTGTGATGTATTACCCTACTGCTCAGTAAAGCTAAACTGTTGGAAAAGAGTAATGTCTCTGAGATGGTTTGTGAAGCTCGGGAATGCGGAGTCGGAGTGACAGAAGCCGCGGGGACTGTGACAGTAACCACGAGTGCACTGCTGCGCAAGCTGCAGATGCAGCAGAAGGGACATTTATATTTCATCTGTGAGGCGCCAGGGTATGGGAACAGTACAGCCCGTTGCCACGACTATCACCCTGGCCACCTTACAGAGCCACCAGGAATAGCATTGATATTTATTCATAAACATGACATTAATAAAGGATATTACAGAATCTCCAGACTTTATCCTTCCTTTTTATCGCCCCCTGGTGGTCTCCATAGGGGCTGCATATGGACATGAATGACATTTTCCATCACATCAGTGCATAGTGGGGTAACAGTTTTGGGGTCTTATCCCCAAAATATTTTATTTCTTGGGCCAGTGTCCTCACATGTGTGAAACATTGACCGTGCTTAGGTCAGTGGGCGTCCAGACCACAGAGGCAGCTCAGGTGAGGAGACCTGGTGTCAGGTCAGGGTATTGGGCGGTCCGTGTGTCACTGACGTGTGAGTCTTAGTATGACACATTTATCCACAGGACACAATGAAGATCACAGTTTCTTCTGCGCAAGTAAAGTGTGAATGGACCCGCAGAAACCCCGCAATAAAAACTTTATAGTGGCCATTCTTGGTACTGCAGGTCTGATCACATTCACCACACGACACTGGTCATCAATATCTCAGTCCAGGATAACCCCTTTAAGAAGACACAGGACCAACCCTTTAAGACCAACTAGTTATTCTATGTGTCATACGTTTTATTTCTGGGGGGAAATCCTAAACTACAGACACAATGGTGATTATCTGAGGCCATTCGCGCAGCAGATTATAGAACGAGTTTATTGGAAACTTGTGGAGAATTTGTTTTGTCACTGGATGACACCGGCGTGACTCCAGTGCGGGGATCGACCAATCACAGGGCTAGAAATGAGCAAGGGAGGTTGCCATGATATTGACCATGGGACCAGGCATGAGTATGGTCTCCACCATCAGGGGTGCCCTCCGTCCTGGTACCAGTGGATTGTGCCACCTCCTGACCACGCTGGGCGGACCTCACCCTACCGGTGCGGGCTCTGATGTGACGGGAGGCTTGTGTTGTGTTTCTGCTTCTGTTTGGAAGCAAAATGTTCCCTCCATTGCTGAACTGCAGAGAAGGCACGAGCTGCTGCAGCCAGGACTGGTAGTGCTGCACTCGGGTGTAGACGCCTGGATGATTGGCCGTGGCGCATCCCATACCCCAGCTGGTAATGCCGAGTTGTAGCCAATCACCATTCACATTGCAAACGAGCGGTCCCCCGGAGTCACCCTGCAATGAAACCGGACAGTCAATGATCAGTGTTAAGTGATACAACAATGCAGCCCAACTATTAGAGGCGCCATTACTAGAGGAAGGGGCACTACTGAGGGCACGATGAGTGCTGCCAACGAGCTGGGGCTAAACTCAAGAATTACAAACGGTTTCTGCAGAATAGTTTAGGAAATGTTAGATGTTTGATTATCATCCCAAGACATCTAACAAGAAAAATCTTCTGTGGTGCAGAAAAACTGGAAACTTATTACCGCCATCCCTGCAAGCCATAACTAGAGCACTGAGAAACTGGGACATGGCCTTCTACCACCCCCTGCTGGGAGGTCGTATGAACTACAGCACTGAGAAACTGTACACGGCCTTCTACCGCCCCTGCTGGGAGGTCGTATGAACTACAGCACTGAGAAACTGGTACACGGCCTTCTACCACCCCCTGCTGGGAGGTCGTATGAACTACAGCACTCAGAAACTGATACACGGCCTTCTACCGCCCCCTGCTGGGGGGTTCATATGAACTACAGCACTGAGTAACTGGTACACGGCCTTTTACTGGCCCCTGCTGCGGGTCGTATGAACTACAGCACTGAGAAACTGGTACACGGCCTTCTATCGCCCCCTGCTGGGAGGTCGTATGAACTCAGCACTGAGAAACTGGTACACGGCCTTCTACGCCCCCTGCTGGGGGTTTATGAATTACAGCACTGAGAACCTGGTACAGGCCTTTTACTGCCCCCTGCTGGACGTTGTATGAACTACAGCACTGAGAAACTGGTACACGGCCTTCTACCGCCCCTGCTGGGAGGTTGTATGAACTACAGCACTGAGAAACTGGACATGGCCTTCTACCGCCCCCTGCTGGGGGTCGTATGAACTACAGCACTGAGAAACTGGGACATGCCTTCTACCGCCCCCTGCTGGGAGGTTGTATGAACTACAGTACTGAGAAATGGGACACGGCCTTCTACTGCCCCCTGCAGGGAGGTTGTATGAACTACAGCACTGAGAAATTGGTATACGGCCTTTTACTGCCCCTGCTGGGAGGTCGTATGAACTAGAGCACTAAATAACTGGTAAACGGTCTTCTACTGCCCTCTGCTTGGAGTTCCTATAAAGACAGTTCTCACAGATTGATACAATGTATATATTAGATTATTATGAAAACTTTTCACAAACTTTTGTTACTATTCACCAATGTTTTGGAAACCAAGTCTACCAACAGACACCATCCACTACAACTTCCAATGTCTCATACCTGACATGAATCCTTCTTCCCCTCCTGGTAGCCGGCACAGAGCATGTCCTCCTGGATAAGTTTTGAGTTGGACTCCGAGGCGGTGTCAGACAGGTACATGGCCTCACAGTTTTTGCTGTCTATCAGAGCTACATCCACCTTCTGCAGAGTTTTAGGATTGGTGAGAGGAACTGTGGAGAAGAGCATAGCTGACATGAATCTGCATCCAGCATCATCCTTCCATTTCTGAGACCTTTGCCTACCTTGTTCTCTCACATATCCCCAGCCAGTCACCCAGCACAGGGTTCCCTCCGGCAGCTGCACAGCCGGAGATGGCAGGTACACTGGATGGATGGAAGAAGTGAAAGCTACCGGGCTCTCCAGTTTCACCAAAGCAATGTCTCCACTGGATTGCTCACTTGTATAACTGGGATGAATTGTTATTTGTTTCACTGTCCTGGACTTTGTTTCAGGGTTCTGCAGATCAGATAATTGATACACCCCAAGATAGATGGTGTATGCTAGTGGATTCGGAATCCTGTAAGGCATGGAGTACATGTTCATAGCATAGAAAAGCGAATGCAACAAAATAGGCCCCAATTAGCTCTTTCAGAGAATCAAAGTAACTTTCTTTCAAGTATCAACCAGGAAGAAAAGCTACTTAATGTCAGTTTCAATGTTCAGCCTTTAAGTGAAGCAATCAACATAACTAGAGATATCTACATCTACCGACAGCTGTTTCAGGGAGCTTTCCCCTTATCAGTGTGGAGCAGGGTCTGGCTGGCTGAGTACAATGCATTCACGCAAATTGGGGGAAGTTTCGTTAATCCTTGTTGTTAAAATGTGTAGCATGTCCTAAATTTGGAGTCAGTTGTTCACATAAACATATAGAGGGCCCAAATCAAAAATTGAAAGAAGATCTCTGCTGTCATCCCCTATATAACAGAGTTATTCTGTGTGATACCTAAATATATGAATGGCTCACATCTGTATGCATTTTTCTATGTTCGTCCATATGTATATATAATTGAAATTGGATCCAGAAGTCTGAACATTATAGATTATGCAACATCTGATTACTTGGGGTTGATCAAGACCCATGGCGGTTCCCAACCAACAACCAAATAACACTTGTTGACTAAGTTTCCACAATGAGAATTTGGTGCATTTATGATGCTGCTGTTTTCTGCAGCATTTCTACATGAGTTACTTGCATTTTCTCATTGAGTTTTTATCACATTTTTTTGCTGCTTTTTTATCTATTTTTGGTATGTCATGTATTAAATAAAATAGCTTTGTCTTGGAAACTGTTGTTCACTTTGAAGAAAACATTATTGATAATGTCACAAATTTACATGTATTCTTATTGTTTCCACTGCAGAAATGCAATAATGGCGCATATATGGGGGAGGGTGCGGATTTTCTTCATCTCATTCAACGCTGCTAGCAAAATCCATAAGTAAAATGGATATTGACATGTTGCATATTTTAAGCTTTGCCAGTCAGATTCCACAGCGTAAAGAAAAAAGTGGGAAAGAGAGTTCTAAACAAAATCCTATAAAATTTACTTGGACTGTAATATGCTGCTTTTATTGCTCATGAAAATATCAGAAAAAATGCACCAAAAGCTCATTGTGTGATCTTAGCCCTATATTGATCACCTTCCACACTCCGGGTTTATTAGGTTATGCCTACGTATAGTTTAGTCTTAGTGCTCCCAGACCCCTGACTGCACCCACCCAAAATGTATCACCAGTGGTGTGTAAGATATGAAAAACTAGCCGGGACATAGTGTAGATCTGCATGACTTATGGTTGTATGGTGCATATTGTAAGAGAATATTTCTGGGAACTTACGTCTCAAAACAGTGAGCGGCTGTCAGCACCCAGATATCGCTGATCAGAGAGCCCCCACAGTGGGCATTGCCATTAAAATGCAGACTGACCTGCCAGGGCCATTCGTCTCTTGCAGAATTCATTCCTCCCACAATCCTGAGGAGAAGCGACAGATTTCGATCACCTAATGGGAAAAGGGAAAGATCTATGGCAGATGCCTACAGGTAGTGTCAAACCCAACCCTCAGGGGAAGACCGGCGATCCATCACAACTTGATATCAGGATTCAACCCTAAACCCATCCCCAACTCTATGAAAATCACTTGGGGATCATCTGCCAACCAAAAATACTCAGGTGGGCAGCATGGTTGACTCCGGGAGGTTCTGGGGATCTGCGGGTTTCCATAGAGGATCTCTGCAGAGGATAACACTGCCCGGGGCACAGCTGACTGATTTCAGGAAATCCTTACGACCGCAATTCACTTCAGTTTTAGATATTTCTCACCTGCTGATGCTGAAATTCCTAGAAATCCTTAGAATAAAGGAAAAAACAAGAGGTTAGAAGTGATGTAGAGATACCTGGGTGAGGATAGTGAGGATGGTGATAAGGGTGAGGAAGAGGACGACAATGATAAGAAACTCCAGGATGAGGATGATGAGGATGCAGATAATGATGGAAGGGCATGGAGGGGGCATGGAGGGGTCACTAGATGATGAGGGTGGTGGTCAGATCCATACCGATCTGTGTGAGGAGAAGGAGAAGCTTCTTCATGCTGCTGGTGGTGTCCTCTTGGGGATCTGTTCGCAGATCGGTCACTCTCTATATGTCGGACACGGTGATGACGAGGATTTAAGGACCATTCAAGCTGCCAGACCGGTTCTGATACCGTCATGTCCACAGGGGGACAGAAGCTCCTGGGCACAGGAGGTGACGATTTATTGGGTGTGCGTCAGATGAGGAAACAGTCATGGTGACAATCTCAGATAACGTCCGTGAAGTCACACACCACCTAAGGTTCATTCTAACCGGATGCTCGGTGCCGGCTGCTCGGCTGTATTTTTAGCTTTGCTCTATGAGGACACAAATATGATCAGAGTCTGAGGTAGAAGGAATATGAGGTAGCAGGAATATGAGGTAGGAGGGGCACAGGACCATATATGAGGTAGCAGGAATATGAGGTAGCAGAAATATGAGGTAGCAGCAATATGAGGTAGCAGGAATATGAGGTAGCAGGAATATGAAATAGTAGAAATATGAGGTAGCAGGAATATGAGGTAGCAGGAATATGAGGTAGGAGGGGCACAGGACCATATATGAGGTAGCAGGAATATGAGGTAGCAGAAATATGAGGTAGCAGCAATATGAGGTAGCAGGAATATGAGGTAGCAGGAATATGAAATAGTAGAAATATGAGGTAGCAGGAATATGAACTAGTAGAAATATGAGGTAGCAGGAATATGAGGTAGCAGTAATATGAGGTAGCAGGGGCACAGGACCATATATGAGGTAGCAGGAATATGAGGTAGCAGAAATATGAGGTAGCAGCAATATGAGGTAGCAGGAATATGAGGTAGCAGGAATATGAAATAGTAGAAATATGAGGTAGCAGGAATATGAGGTAGCAGGAATATGAGGTAGCAGCAATATGAGGTAGCAGGAATATGAGGTAGCAGGAATATGAACTAGTAGAAATATGAGGTAGCAGCAATATGAGGTAGCAAGAATATGAGGTAGCAGGAATATGAAATAGTAGAAATATGAGGTAGCAGCAATATGAGGTAGCAAGAATATGAGGTAGCAGGAATATGAAATAGTAGAAATATGAGGTAGCAGCAATATGAGGTAGCAAGAATATGAGGTAGCAGGAATATGAAATAGTAGAAATATGAGGTAGCAGGAATATGAACTAGTAGAAATATGAGGTAGCAGGAATATGAGGTAGCAGTAATATGAGGTAGGGGCACAGGACCATATATGAGGTAGCAGGGCACAGGACCATATATGAGGTAGCAGGAATATAAGGTAGCAGGGGCACAGGACCATATATGAGGTAGCAGGAATATGAGGTAGCAGAAATATGAGGTAGCAGCAATATGAGGTAGCAGGAATATGAGGTAGCAGGAATATGAAATAGTAGAAATATGAGGTAGCAGGAATATGAGGTAGCAGTAATATGAGGTAGCAGCAATATGAGGTAGCAGGAATATGAGGTAGCAGGAATATGAACTAGTAGAAATATGAGGTAGCAGCAATATGAGGTAGCAAGAATATGAGTGTGATGTTCCAATAGAATTTTCTGTGTAAACATTCAGATTTGTTATGTGGTATAACAGCACCATCTAGTGGTCGTTTATAGAATGTCTTTGGTTGTTGATATTGAGGTTTTTTGACATATCTACCACACCGTAGTTCATGAGTCATAGCTTTGATGACTCAGCAGTCAGCCCCAGCAGCCATGTTTTTTGCTCAGTATACAGCTAAGACAGTTCATTCCTGAGTATCTCCTGACATCAGAATCCAATAGTGATCTCTTACATCCAGATCTGTAGCCGCACAATCGGTAGGTCTTAAACACATTCACCATGAACTTGACAGCCGTATAAATATTGGGATGTTTACATCATGCTGTTATGAAAATGTGAAAGTTGTAGTCTATGCTTTTCTGACTGTGCAGTAAGAATGGGATATACCGCATGTTATATGTAACTACATGTTATGCATATAGTGTGTTCCCTCACCATTGTATATTGTGTATATATTGTATGCTTGCCACATGTTTGTGAGCACATAGTAAAATACTGTTATTTGTTCCACAGTTTTTTACCATATTCGATTCCTGCAATAAACTTGGTAACAGACATCACGTGTCTATCAAATCACTGTTGGGATCAAGGTTTATGCTGTCTGCAAGGATTATGTACACATACACATAAGACGGGCAGAACAGTAAAAAACGATTAACCCTCGCAGGCTGGATAGAAGAACTGCGGATTCTCACATACTGATCGCAGTAAAACTGCCCGCTACAAGCTGGATAGAAGATACCGCAGCTCGCACATAGTGATCGTAGTGAAACCAAGCTTCTGTCAAGCCTGAAAGAAAGGGCGCGAATCCTGTCAGAGCGTCACCATGTCAGCCGCAGAAGGTAGATCATTCACCACAAGATCTGCAATCTCAGCCAGCTGCAAAAGCTCAAAGAAGTCAGTGAGCAGCTCTACCATCGCCATAGCCCGCGCAAAAGCAGAAGCTGCCAAAGTGCGAGCATCGTTTGCTGAGCAAGAAAGGCAATTAGAAGCAAAGGAAGCACAAATGAAGGCACGCATGAAAGCAGCTCTGGCCGAACAACAGGCACACATGGAAGCAGAGGAAGCAAGCATGAAAGCAGCTCTGGCCGAACAACAAGCACACATGAAAAAACTAGCATTGGAGAGGGAAGCCGCAGTTGCACTGGCAGAGGCTGAAGTTTTGGAGGAGGCAGCAAGTATCGCAAGTAATAGACGCAGCAGTATTCTTGGATCAGAGCTCAGTCAACAGGACAAAGCACGACACACGTCAAAATACGTACTGCAGTATGCTAAGTCAGATGGCGGCCTGTATTACGGTCCAGGAGCTGAGTCAACCCTGCTTACAAACTCCAGCCTAATCCTGTCACACAACAAGCAGCCTCAGCCTTCCAAATGCCATACATCAAGCAAGACAGTAACTTTATATATCATCGGTCCCCAATGCAACCTGCATTCCAACCGACAGACAACTGCAGAGCAGCTCCAGCCTTCAAGAAGGAACAAGTAGATGGTAGTTATTACAACAAAGACAAGTTTAAAGACTACTCTAACCCACATGGACCTCTGCACCTCAGCTCGTTTCCAGATTCATCAAACAGAAATCAAGGTATGTCAGATGTTCTCAAATTCCTTGCTCGACGTGAGTTGATAACCCAAGGACTCTCCAAGTTTAACGACAAACCTGAAGGCTATAGAGCATGGCGATCCTCATTCAGAAATACAATCAAAGATCTGGATCTGTCTGCAAACGAGGAGGTGGACCTTTTAGTCAAGTGGCTAGGAAATGAATCCACAGAGCATGCAAAACGGATTAGGGACATCAATTTAGACTATCCCGACAGAGGACTAAACCTGATATGGGAGAGACTGGAGGAGTGTTACGGCTCACCAGAAGTGATAGAAAACGCACTCTTCAAAAGAATTGAGGATTTCCCCAAGATGCAAGGCAAAGGTTTCCAAAAACTGAGAGAATTGAGCGATCTGTTGACAGAACTTCAAGTTGCCAAAGCTCAAGGAGACTTACAAGGCCTAGCATTCTTGGACACAGCACGCGGTGTAAATCCCATAGTACGCAAACTTCCGCAAGGCCTGATAGATAAGTGGATCGGTCAAGGCTCCAAATACAAGGAACGATACAACGTCCCATTTCCTCCATTCTCATTCTTTGTGGACTTTGTACACCAACAAGCAAAGATTAGAAATGACCCCAGCTTTGACTTCTCAATGTTTGACACCACGTACCCCAAATCAAGAGAACCTGTCTCAATGCGTAACCTGAGAGATACACCAGTGGCAGTACACAAAACCAGTGTATCTCTTCAAGACACTTCACGCAAAACTTATAGTACTGCAGAGACTGATAAGACCTCATCTAAAGACCCGTGCAAAGAATGCCCTCTGCATAAGAAACCACATTCGTTGTTGAAATGCAGAGGATTCAGAGAAAAACAGCTCAAAGATCGCAAAACTTTCCTCAAAGAAAACCACATTTGCTACAGGTGCTGCGCAGCAACTTCACATCTTGCAAAAGACTGTACAACAAACATTAATGCTCAGAATGTGACAGTGAAGAGCATAACACAGCTTTACACCCAGGACCAGCTCCATGGACTCTCACACCCTCAGACCAAGTGGCAGAGCACGGCGAGGAGCAGAGAGACTCTACACCTCCTGAAGTGACACCTCAGTGCACCCAAGTCTGTGGAGAAGGACTTAGCAACAAATCTTGCTCCAAGATCTGTCTTGCCACAGTTTACCCCATTGGTCACAAAGAGAAAGCTGTAAAGTTGTATGCCATCCTTGATGATCAGAGCAACAGGTCTCTCGCTAATTCAACTTTCTTTGATATCTTCGACATTAAAGGAAACAGCTCGGCATATTCACTTAAGACTTGCACAGGTGTGAGTGAAGAAAAAGGGAGAAGAGCTACTGGTTACCAAATTGAATCCTTAAATGGTGAAACATCCCTGCCTCTGCCTACGCTGATAGAATGCAATCAGATCCCAAACAACAGAGAAGAGATTCCTACACCTGCAGCAGCATCACATCATAGACATCTAAAAAATATAGCGCACCTAATTCCTGAAGTCAACCCAGACGCTCCAATAGTACTTCTGCTTGGAAGAGACATCATAAGAGTCCACAAGGTGAGGAAACAGATAAACGGTCCTCACAGTTCTGCTTATGCTCAGAAGCTCGACCTAGGGTGGGTCATTATAGGCGATGTCTGCCTAGGAAGCGTTCACAAACCAACCACTGTGAATTCTCTCTTCACAAATACATTGGAAAATGGACGTCCATCCCTCTTTCAGCCTTGTCCTAACAGATTCCTTGTAAGAGAGAAGCCTACAAGTGTGTTATACCCGGACTGTGCAGAAGATGAAGATCATCTGGGGTGTACAGTGTTCCAGAGGACAAAGGAAGACAACAAGACCGCTTGCTCTATTGAAGATGAGACCTTCTTAAGTATAATGGAACAAGGATTCTCTAAAGATGAAACAAATACCTGGGTAGCACCATGCCTTTCAAAACACAGAGAACCCGCCTTCCTAACAACAGAGTTCAAGCCACAAAACGCTTCAGTTCTCTCAGGCGCAACTTTGAGAAAAGACCAGAAATGAAGGAGCACTTCTTCTCATTCATGAGCAAGATATTTGAAAATGACCATGCAGAAGTAGCCCCGCCTTTAAAAGAAAACTATGGGCAAGACGTTAAGAAGTTTGTTGAAAGAGACTTCTATGTGGATGATTGCCTAAAGTCACTTCCCTCACCAGAGGCTGCAATCAGCCTACTCAAGAGGACTCAACGTATGCTTTCCTGTTCAAACCTCAGACTGCATAAAATAGCTTCAAACAGCGAAGATGTTATGGCAGCCTTCCCAGTTCAAGATCATGCCAGCGATCTGAAAGACCTAGACTTTGCAACGGACCCCATACCCATGCAACGCAGCTTAGGGCTCAGCTGGGATCTCAAGTCTGACACCTTTACCTTCCAAGTTGACCAAGAGCAAAAGCCCTTCACACGACGTGGTGTCTTATCCACCATCAACAGCCTATATGATCCACTTGGATTTGCAGCACCAGTCACCATCCAAGGTAAGACTCTCCTCAGAGATTTAACTGCAGACACATGTGATTGGGACTCTCCACTTCCCCCAGAGAAAGAAGCTCTATGGGTAACCTGGAGAGACTCTCTAAAGACTTTGTCTAATCTACACATTCATAGACCATATGCTCACATCTCTGCTGCAGAGGTTCAGACTAAGCAGTTGTGTATATTTTGTGACGCTTCAGTAAAGGCGATAGCTGCAGTCGCTTACCTTAAAACAACAGATATCAAAGGTCAAGTCCAGATTGGCTTCGTGATGGGAAAGGCAAAATTGGCACCATGTCCTGAGCTTACCATACCAAGACTGGAACTTTGTGCTGCTGTTCTAGCAACAGAGCTAGCTGAGCTCATTGTGACAGAGATAGATTTAAAGCTTGAAGATACGGTGTTCCATACAGACAGTAAAGTAGTGCTGGGTTACATTCACAATGAGACTAGAAGATTCTATGTCTACGTACATAACAGAGTTCAAAGAATCAGGAGGTCAACACGACCTACCCAGTGGCGTTATGTATCAACTGATCACAACCCAGCAGACCACGCAACAAGAGCTGTTCCTGCAGCCCATCTTAAAGACACTACATGGCTCACAGGACCAGCATTTCTCTACAAATCAGTACAAGACACTTTTGAGAAAGACACATTTGAAATGTTAGAACCAGATTCTGATGCAGAGATTCGTCCTCATGTTTCTGTACTCACTACAAGAGTTTCTAGCAGAGAGCTCGACTCTAAACGGTTCAACAAGTTTTCTGCCTGGAGGTCACTGAACAGAGCCATAGCTAATTTAATCATAAACGCCAGACCCTTGACACCAATACCGAATGATCCAGAGGATCCTCTCTTGCTTACCCCTTCCACACTTCTTACCCAAAAGGTTGGTACAGCATCAGCACCTCTTGGTGAGTTTGATAATAAAGACTTGTACAAGTGTCAGTGGAGACGGGTTCAAACTTTAGCAGACGCCTTCTGGGATAAATGGAAAAAGCAATATGTTTCTACCTTACAGACCCGGAATAAATGGCAAGCCAGTAAACCCAACATGGAGGTTGGTAATGTTGTTCTTGTCAAAGACGCTCAGTCAAAAAGTAATGACTGGCCTTTGGGACTGATAACCAAAGTGTTTCCAAGTGAAGATGGAAAAGTTAGGAAAGTGGAGGTCAAGATCTGCAGGCAACACGAACCTAAACTTTTCCTCAGACCAGTCACTGAACTGATTTTGTTGCTCTCTCCATAGGTACCTTAAAGTGGTATCTTTAATATACCAGGCGAGGAGTGTGATGTTCCAATAGAATTTTCTGTGTAAACATTCAGATTTGTTATGTGGTATAACAGCACCATCTAGTGGTCGTTTATAGAATGTCTTTGGTTGTTGATATTGAGGTTTTTTGACATATCTACCACACCGTAGTTCATGAGTCATAGCTTTGATGACTCAGCAGTCAGCCCCAGCAGCCATGTTTTTTGCTCAGTATACAGCTAAGACAGTTCATTCCTGAGTACCTCCTGACATCAGAATCCAATAGTGATCTCTTACATCCAGATCTGTAGCCGCACAATCGGTAGGTCTTAAACACATTCACCATGAACTTGACAGCCGTATAAATATTGGGATGTTTACATCATGCTGTTATGAAAATGTGAAAGTTGTAGTCTATGCTTTTCTGACTGTGCAGTAAGAATGGGATATACCGCATGTTATATGTAACTACACGTTATGCATATAGTGTGTTCCCTCACCATTGTATATTGTGTATATATTGTATGCTTGCCACATGTTTGTGAGCACATAGTAAAATACTGTTATTTGTTCCACAGTTTTTTACCATATTCGATTCCTGCAATAAACTTGGTAACAGACATCACGTGTCTATCAAATCACTGTTGGGATCAAGGTTTATGCTGTCTGCAAGGATTATGTACACATACACATAAGACGGGCAGAACAATGAGGTAGCAGGAATATGAAATAGTAGAAATATGAGGTAGCAGCAATATGAGGTAGCAAGAATATGAGGTAGCAGGAATATGAAATAGTAGAAATATGAGGTAGCAGCAATATGAGGTAGCAAGAATATGAGGTAGCAGGAATATGAAATAGTAGAAATATGAGGTAGCAGGAATATGAGGTAGCAGTAATATGAGGTAGGGGCACAGGACCATATATGAGGTAGCAGGGCACAGGACCATATATGAGGTAGCAGGAATATAAGGTAGCAGGGGCACAGGACCATATATGAGGTAGCAGGAATATGAGGTAGCAGAAATATGAGGTAGCAGCAATATGAGGTAGCAGGAATATGAGGTAGCAGGAATATGAAATAGTAGAAATATGAGGTAGCAGCAATATGAGGTAGCAGGAATATGAGGTAGCAGGAATATGAACTAGTAGAAATATGAGGTAGCAGCAATATGAGGTAGCAAGAATATGAGGTAGCAGGAATATGAAATAGTAGAAATATGAGGTAGCAGCAATATGAGGTAGCAAGAATATGAGGTAGCAGGAATATGAACTAGTAGAAATATGAGGTAGCAGCAATATGAGGTAGCAAGAATATGAGGTAGCAGGAATATGAAATAGTAGAAATATGAGGTAGCAGCAATATGAGGTAGCAAGAATATGAGGTAGCAGGAATATGAACTAGTAGAAATATGAGGTAGCAGGAATATGAGGTAGCAGTAATATGAGGTAGGGGCACAGGACCATATATGAGGTAGCAGGTGCACAGGACCATATATGAGGTAGCAGGAATATAAGGTAGCAGGGGCACAGGACAATATATGAGGTTGCAGGAAAATGAGGTAACAGGGGCACAGAATCATATATGAGGTAGCAGGAATATAAGGTAGCAGGAGCACAGGACCATATATGAGGTAGCAGGAATATGAGGTAACAGGGCACAGGACCATATAGCAGGAATATGAGGTAGCAGGGCACAGGACAATATATGAGGTAGCAGGCATATGAGGTAGCAGGGCACAGGACAATATATGAGGTAGCAGGCATATGAGGTAGCAGGGGCACAGGACCATATATGAGGTAGCAGGAATATGAGGTAACAGGGCACAGGACCATATATGAGGTAGCAGGAATATGAGGTAGCAGGGGCACAGGACCATATATGAGGTAGCAGGAATATGAGGTAACAGGGCACAGGACCATATATGAGGTAGCAGGAATATGAGGTAGCAGGAGCACAGGACCATATATGAGGTAGCAGGAATATGAGGTAGCAGGGGCACAGGACAATATATGAGGTAGCAGGAATATGAGGTAGCAGGGGCACAGGACCATATATGAGGTAGCAGGAATATGAGGTAACAGGGCACAGGACCATATAGCAGGAATATGAGGTAGCAGGAGCACAGGACCATATATGAGGTAGCAGGAATATGAGGTAGCAGGGGCACAGGACCATATAGCAGGAATATGAGGTAGCAGGGCACAGGACAATATAAGAGGTAGCAGGCATATGAGGTAGCAGGGGCACAGGACCATATATGAGGTAGCAGGAATATGAGGTAGCAGGGGCACAGGACAATATATGAGGTAGCAGGAATATGAGGTAGCAGGACACAGGACCATATATGAAGTGCATCTTCTTCTGCAATAATGCACCTAAATTGATAAATTCAGGCATGAAAATAGTAGGTATAAGCCAATTGCCTGTGGATATTAGACATGCTGCGCGATACTGATGTCACCTCCTCGGTGACCTCAATGGACCTGAGTGAGCAGGTGTCTATTCTGTACTGCAGCCAGGGCCGTATTTGGCGCTCATGCTGCCTTAGGCACTTTATGTGTTCATGCCCCTATTGGTAAATTAGACTAAGGGTATATTTGCGCTTAACGTCCATTTCAGGTGGATCCATTCCTTAACGTACCTGAAAAAGTGCTAAATAAATGCTAATAAGAATGAACACATGAAATGCAGAGTAAAATCAACTTCTTTTAACCATTTCAGAAAACAGATACAGTTAAAAGAATTACAGCATCACCACCAGCAGTACTTGAATACATAACCAAAACAACATGAACAATACATCACCAGAACCTACACGTGAACACATCCCGAGAGCCACCATCGGTTCATGAATACCATACATTACAAGAACCACCAATAGTACATAAATACAGCACGAGACCCAGCATCAGTACATAAATACAGCACGAGACCCAGCATCAGTACATAAATACAGCACGAGATCCAGCATCAGTACATAAATACAGCACGAGACCCAGCATCAGTACATAAATGCACACGAGACCCAGCATCAGTACATAAATACAGAACGAGACCCAGCATCAGTACATAAATACAGCACGAGACCCAGCATCAGTACATGAATGCAGCACGAGACCAGCATCAGTACATAAATACAGCACGAGACCCAGCATCAGTACATGAATGCAGCACGAGACCCAGCATCAGTACATAAATACAGCACTAGACCCAGCATCAGTACATAAATACAGCAGGAGACCCAGCATCAGTACATAAATACAGCACGAGACCCAGCATCAGTACATAAATACAGCACGAGACCCAGCATCAGTACATAAATACAGCACGAGACCCAGCATCAGTACATAAATACAGCACGAGACCCAGCATCAGTACATAAATACAACACGAGACCCAACATCAGTACATAAATGCAACACGAGACCCAACATCAGTACATAAATACAGCACGAGACCCAGCATCAGTACATAAATGCAGTACGAGACCCAGCATCAGTACATAAATACAGCACGAGACCTAACATCAGTACATAAATAAGCACGAGACCCATATCAGCACATAAATACAGCACGAGACCAATATCAATACATAAATACAGCACCAGACCCAATATCAGACATAAATACAGCACGAGACCCAAATCAAGTACATAAATACAGCACAGACCCAATACAGTACATAAATACAGCACGAGACCCAATAACAGTACATAAATACAGCACGAGACCCAACATCAGTACATAAATACAGCACGAGACCCAATAACAGTACATAAATACAGCACGAGACCCAATATCAGTACATAAATACAGCACGAGACCCAATATCAGTACATAAATACAGCACGAGACCCAATATCAGTACATAAATACAGCACGAGACCCAATATCAGTACATAAATACAGCACGAGACCCAACATCAGTACATAAATACAGCACGAGACCCAATAACAGTACATAAATACAGCACGAGACCCAATATCATACATAAATACAGCACGAGACCCAATATCAGTACATAAATACAGCACGAGACCCAGCATGTACATAACAGTAACCATAAATACATAATACAGCACGAGACCCAATATCAGTACATAAATACAGCACGAGACCCAGCATCAGTACATAAATACAGCACGAGACCCAATATCAGTACATAAATACAGCACAAGACCCAGCATCAGTACATAAATACAGCACGAGACCCATATCAGTACATAAATACAGCACGAGACCCACATCAGTACATAAATACAGCACGAGACCCACATCAGTACATAAATACAGCACGAGACCCAACATCAGTACATAAATACAGCACGAGACCCAACATCAGTACATAAATACAGCACGAGACCCAACATCAATACATAAATACAGCACGAGACCCAATAACAACAAATACACCGAGACTATCAATACATAATACAGCACGAGACCCAATCATATAATACCACGAGACCAATCATAATAATACAGCACAAGACCCAATAACAGTACATAAATACAGCACGAGACCCAATATCAATACATAAATACAGCACGAGACCCAATATCAGTACATAAATACAGCAGAGACCCAGCATCAGTACATAAATACAGCACGAGACCCAGCATCAGTACATAAATACAGCAGGAGACCCAGCATCAGTACATAAATACAGCACGAGACCCAGCATCAGTACATAAATACAGCACGAGACCCAGCATCAGTACATGAATGCAGCACGAGACCCAGCATCAATACATAAATACAGCACGAGACCCAGCATCAGTACATAAATACAGCACGAGACCCAGCATCAGTACATAAATGCAGCACGAGAACCATCAACAGTACATGAATACAACACGAGACCCAACATCAGTACATAAATACAGCAGGAGACCCAGCATCAGTACATAAATACAGCACGAGACCCAACATCAGTATATAAATACAGCATGAGACCCAACATCAGTATATAAATACAGCACGAGACCCAGCTTCAGTACATAAATACAGCCCGAGACCCAGCATCAGTACATAAATGCAGCACGAGACCCAGCATCAGTACATAAATACAGCACGAGACCCAATATCAGTACATAAATACAGCACGAGACCAAGCATCAGTACATAAATACAGCACGAGACCCAGCATCAGTACATAAATACAGCATGAGACCCAGCATCAGTACATAAATCAGCACGAGACACAGCATCAGTACATAAATACAGCATGAGACCCAGCATCAGTACATAAATACAGCATGAGACCCAGCATCAGTACATAAATGCAGCACGGGACCCAGCATCAGTACATAAATATAGCAGGAGACCCAGCATCAGTACATAAATACAGCAGGAGACCCAGCATCAGTACATAAATACAGCACGAGACCCAACATCAGTACATAAATACAGCACGAGACCCAACATCAGTACATAAATACATTGTAATAGTACATGTAAATAACACAGGGACTTGGTTAACACTATTTTGATCAAAAAAGCATAAAATCCATAAAATCACAACAGGTATAAACAGTTGGGACTAACCCCAACTCTTGTAGTTATCCTCACTATGTGTCAGTAGACCTCAAAATAGATGGCGGGAGATCAGGACCTGGGCCCCAAGTGTTCAGACACCTGCCTGTGGAAAGCTGTACAGACAAAATGCTCAGATCAAAAAGGGGGAGCCATGCCCCTGTATGTGGAAAGTGCAAAAAACAAAAAGCAAAACCAAAGAATTGAGCTGATAGAGCCGCAGTGTGAATGTGTACCTACACATTGCACTTATACTTGGTTATGACCTGGCTCATTTCTTTGGTTTTGCTAGAGTATATGGAAGTGTGCTGATAATATAAGAGTATATAGGTGCAATATGGAGGATTACTGATTATATCGGGAGTAAATTGAGGTATACTAGGAATATATGGGTACATGGAGATACTGTATATGGAGGAATAATGTCATAGAGCTCTGAGGAACAGTAGATGTGGTGGCGCGTGCTCAGCCCTTACAAGACTCCGTCAGTCCTCGGGCAGATCTCTGTCCCCAGAGATAATCCATCATATATGGTGGTAATCAGGACCTCAGCGTTCAGTTACAGATTGTCACCACAGCTTTACATTACATGTGACGAGTGGGAAACGCTGAGGAATCTTTCCACGTCAAATATATGTTACAAAAACCCCAAAGACACGTCCAGTGGAAATGTAGCATAGAGTGAACCCCTAATGAGGCAAACACCCCCTGCTCTGCACCAGACGATGGTGGGACCACGGAGAGTGGAATGTGGTCTTTCCATTATTTGGAGTTTTGTCATCTTCTGATGTCATTAATACATTTCATTATTACTCATCTTCATCGTTACTTGTTTTTCTCGTTTCTGTTCTACGCCTGGATTCTGTTCCAGGTCTCACAGTAAATCCCACAGTGCTGTGGAAGAGTATCGATATAGGGAAATATTTCAATAATGGAAAACGCTTCTTTTTGTTGCCCCTCCTGGTGTCTTGGGCCCCTTCTCTCTATAGCATGGGAGGTAATATTCAGAGAGAGGGAGTCATTCGCGAAGACACATTTCACCAACACAGAGAAGACATTGTAAAATAAATAAATACAAGTTTATTATTTATACACATGAAGAATTGAGACAAGAAAATGTGTCTTTTTGGATCAGAAACAGAAAACTCTTGTAACAGGAACAGACATTATACAGCAGACTGTTGCGTATAGATGACGTCACTACACTTATATGGTCACCGTCGTTTCAATGAAGTCACCTCAACCAATGGCTAATGCAGTGATGAAACCATTACAAAGTGTTTACCCAAATGGAACTTGTGCGATATCTGCAAAATGCCGACACCAGCTTCTTGTCAAGTGTAAGCAATCTGTAGCATTAAAGACACCAAGGAGAATTTCAGGAAGTGGAGCGGGTCTTTATCTGTCTACAGGAAGTGGAGCGGGTCTTTATCTGTCTACAGAGTGAGGGGTGAAGTGGAGCGGGTCTTTATCTGTCTACAGGAAGCAGCGGCGGGTCTTTATCTGTCTACAGGAAGCAGCGGCGGGTCTTTATCTGTCTACAGGAAGCAGGGGTGGGTCTTTATCTCTCCACAGGAAGTGGGGGTGGGTCTTTATCTGTCTACAGGAAGCAGGGGCGGGTCTTTATCTGTCTACAGGAAGCAGGGGCGGGTTTTATCTCTCCCCAGGAAGCAGGGGCGGGTTTTATCTCTCCACAGGATGCAGGGGCGTGTCTTTATCTCTCCACAGGAAGCAGGGGCGGGTCTTTATCTTTCCACAGGAAGCAGGGGAGGGTCTTTATCTCTCCACAGGAAGTAGGGGTGGGTCTTTGTCTCTCCACAGGAAGTGGGGGTGGGTCTTTATCCGTCTACAGGAAGCAGGGGCAGGTCTTTATCTCTCCACAGGGAGCAGCGGCGGGTCTTTATCTGTCTACAGGAAGTAGGGGCGGGTCTTTATCTCTCCACAGGAAGTGGGGCCGGGTCTTTATCTGTCTACAGGAAGTAGGGGCAGGTCTTTATCTCTCCACAGGAAGCAGCGGCGGGTCTTTATCTGTCTACAGGAAGTAGGGGCAGGTCTTTATCTCTCCACAGGAAGTGGGGCCGGGTCTTTATCTCTCCACAGGAAAAATGGGTGGGTCTTTATCTGTCTACAGGAAGTAGGGGTGGGTCTTTGTCTCTCCACAGGAAGTGGGGGTGGGTCTTTATCTGTCTACAGGAAGCAGGGGCAGGTCTTTATCTCTCCACAGGAAATGGAGGTGGGTCTTTATCTGTCTACAGGAAGCAGGGGTGGGTCTTTGTCTCTCCACAGGAAGTGGGGGTGGGTCTTTATCTGTCTACAAGAAGTAGGGGTGGGTCTTTGTCTCTCCACAGGAAGTGGGGGTGGGTCTTTGTCTCTTCACAGAATGTGTGGGGTTCTCTTCAGTAAATAAATGACTATTTTTTTTCTACAGGAATGAGGTAGATGGTTTTTCTCTTCTGCTTTCAGTTCAGAGCAGGCAGATCATTTGGCAATGGTAGGAGAAATGCATAATGGGAAGTGAGGGGAAGAAAGTCTCTGCACCTATAGTGCTGCCAGAATTCATAGGAAGAGGGAAAGGACCACTTTATAAAAGGTGAGTGGCAAGTTACAGTTCCTGAATATATTGGACTTGTACGTGCCCCATAAGCAGTTTTGTCTTGTGCAGGATTTGGGTGAATCGTCAGGCTTGCATTGAATTAATAGAACAAGATGTGAATCATGCATGGACGGTATACAGAATGTGTGTAGATCTCATTGGCTCTAGAAAGCTGTAAATCACAGAGGTTCAAGGGTTGATAGAGGTAGAGCTTGTGTAGGAGTCCAGCCAGGGCACATGAAGACCATCATTGTTGTCCCGACCTTCTGGTGGACAGAGTGTTGGATGATCTCACAGCTGCTGCAGAACTCATCATGTAACTATAGAAGAAGCATCAGACCCAGGAGGATGAGCACAGCATTGACCATGGACCAAAGCCTGGTATGTGCCCCGTTGCCCACTAGAAGTCCCGTCTTGGGCTCGCTGCTGTCA
The DNA here is from genome assembly GCA_033576555.1 of Oophaga sylvatica. NCBI lineage: Eukaryota > Metazoa > Chordata > Amphibia > Anura > Dendrobatidae > Oophaga > Oophaga sylvatica. Next base: position 98,178,115 of record JARQOD010000007.1, on the reverse strand, counting down.
TCCGTTAGGTTCCCGCTTTCTGTGTAGTTTTGCTCATACAGTATGTAGCTCTGGCTGCTGTTCTCTGGGTTGAGTCTGAATTCAGGATTCACTTTCTCGAAGTGTTGGCTGACTTGGAAAGTCTTCAGTTTATTGTTGTTCTCCGAGGACTTCATGTACAGATCAATCCAGGACACATAATTTTGGACTCTTGTATAGACACCAGGATGATAGGGCTCTGCACATCCAACACCCCAACTGATAATGCCCATCTGCACCCAGACACCTTGAATATTGCAAACTAGGGGTCCACCGGAGTCACCCTGCAAGAAAAGGTGTTTGATGTTAATTCAGGGCAATCCAAATTTTTTGTGATTCACTTGGAGTTCATCAACATGGCAGCTGGCCCCCATTTTCTGATTTGCATAGTGCTCAAAAAAGAGTAAATAAAATTACTATGCTTGCCTCTCTACTGTCACATTACCACAGCCCCCCATCATTCGAGGACCTCATGCATGTGGTGGCACCATTGAGGTCTGATGAAGCTGCATGCAGGACATTATGGTGGGCTGCGGTGGTAGTACAGGTGAGCAGAGAGGCGAGCATTATTTTTTTTTCAAAGACTTAAAGAAAAAGCGCAAAAAACGTTGACTAACAAAAGCAATTATCAATAATAATTTGAGCTAAGAACCAGCTGAAGAACCTGGCACCATAACATTCAGGTTGGGGATTGTCTCAAACCTCAAAGTTTGTTTGTGGACCCCATAGAATGCAGGAATCTTTTAGTAACGTCATTGAATTCAGTAACGTTATTTTTGGGCGCCTTAGTGCTGTGCTATGAAATTGTTACCTTATTTCCATCAAATAACTTCTCAATGTAGGACCTTCTGGTAGAACAGAGCTCCAGCAGAACAGACATCAAGAAGATCATCACATAGTGGTTCCACATCTTCACATACCTGGCAGGCATCCTTCTGTCCGTATTTGAACCCGGCACAAATCATATCGTCCTGGATCAGCTTGATTCTGGAGCTGTAGCCCAAGCTGTCCCGATACAAGGATTCACAGTTGTTGTTGCTGATCATTGGGAGCTGGACCGCCTGCAGAGTCTTCGGGCCTGTGAGTGGCACTGTAAAGAGAAGATGCCTTCATTAGAACCAGTTAGATGTCTTATCCAGATAACCTGGATTTTGGAGACCAGATATCCCTACATAGTCCCCTGCCCCAGAAGTAGTCATCTGCGATAGTATTTGCCAGATGACAGGTGACATTCCCCAATAATCAGTTCACAGACCACCTTATGTTCAAGTCATCATAAAGACCAGCTCTTTGAGATGAGTACCCAATGATTGCATTGAAAAGTTAACAATTTGCGGTGGTCTTCTCATAGAAGGTGGCCAGAGTGAAAAATATATGGTGAACCCGAAAATGTTTTACAGTAAAATCAAGTCTTGATAATGGGAGGTCTGTGGAGAAGTTTATATCCAGATGTCTATGGTATAGTCTACTTCAGGTCTTACCATTATCTCTGACATCACCCCATCCAGTTGCCCAGCACAGCATTCCCTCTGGGAGGTTTACGCTATTGGCCGGCAGACAGACTGGAAGTATAGTTGGGGTATAAGTAACCGGACTCTCCAGCTTCACCAAGGCAATGTCTCCACTGGATCCTTGCTCTGTGTAGGTCGGATATACAATGACTTGTTTCATTTTTCTGACCACAATTTTTTGGTCCTGCAGGTCTGAGAGCTTCTGTACTCCAAGGTATACAGTGAATTGTGAGAGATCCACCACCGGCCTGTAAGAGGAATGATTGAGAAATGTGTCACTCAATGTCAAACATCTCCTGGAAAGCCTTCATCTAAAGCTGGGAGATAAAGAATGGGGACAAGAAGCATTGTAGGTCTCAGCTGTCACCATCAATTAGGAACTGCCAGCAGTATGGGAAGCCCAGGATCTACCAGAGACCAAGAAGATGTTCCCCCAAGTGCAGTGTAACTAGATTTCTATAAAATCACAGCTTGATATTTTTCATGTGAACACGTCCATAGAAACAGAAGTGATAGTGAAAACTTACGTCTGGAAGCAATGAGCGGCTGTGAGCACCCAAGACTCGCTGATCAGTGACCCGCCGCACTGGCTGCCATCATAGAGCTTCAGGTAGACCTGCCACGGCCATTGTCCAATAGTCGAATCTGCTCCTCCTATGATTTTTTCTGATACCAATGGTTTTCCACAAACTGCACCATCCAAAGAAATGTCATCAGATACTAATACACCCAAGACTGGCCAGCTACGTGTCAACTACTGCTGCCATGTTATCTACCGCTGCAGCTAATCGTGACCACGCACCACCCCGATACCACGAATGTTACCAGAATAGAGGCAAGTACAAACTTCTAGACTTTTTCAGTAAAAATCGATGAGATTCTCGTTTACTTGACCCCTTTATAATATATCCATAGTGAAACATTCACAGAAATTATACAAGAATATAAAAGATATATTTACATATCATCGCCAGAAGTCCTGGAAATCCTGGGAAGGATGAACATTGGACCAAAGGAGAACCATGGAAAGAGAAGAGAAGAAAAAAGATAAGATCAATGGCACAAACCTCAACGACATTATCATGACCATAAAAAGCCGAAAATGATGAAACTATGAGCGTTACTTGTGGGGTCAGGATCTTACCGTGCAGTGAGAGGACTGTGAGGACCACAAGGAGCTTCTGCATGTTGCTGTGCTGGTGGCTGTGGTTGTCCTCCTGTTATCTCTTGGTATTCTTTGATTATAGTGATGTCCCTTGTAGTTTCTTGGGCCGAGGACATGACTTTTATAGAGACCTAGAGCTGCCTGACTGGTTCTTAGTCATTCAGTAGGCACCAAACGATGCCCTGGAGGGAGAAGATAGAGCTCAGCCGCTCTGTCTCCCCAGTGTTTTATGACTTTCTCCATCCCACGTGAGATTAGATTGAAATTGAGAGCTTGGTGTCAATTCTATAAAGTTCCAAAATTGACAAAAAGTTGCTTGTTACGAAAGTATTTATAGAAGTATAATATTCTCATACAGAAAGGAAACATTAATACAGCACGGATCACAGGTGGTCCTCCGGCCGCTCGGGCTCAGGCAATGCTTCCAGGGTTTTATCCATTTTATTATTTTATTTCTACTTTTTTTTTGCCTTTTTCACATTATCTACATCACAAAATAGATAAACGTTCGCTTCATTATTTTATAAAAACATTAAAAAACCCAACAAGTTGTGGATTTCCGGTACCAGGATTCGGCTCTGGGTTGGGTTCTTCGTAGGACGGCAGGAATAGAGCGAGATCTTCTTTACTTTGCACTTTTCATCTCTTTTTTGGGGGGGATTTTTTTAAGAGAAAGTGTAACAAATATGTCAAGTGTGACCTGACCAGACCTCCCAGGGGTCAGTAAGGTCTCTGTGAGGCTCAGTGCTGGCTCCATGCAAGCTTGACCCCTTTGGTCAAGAGTGAGGGTCCATGGGGGGGCTGTATGGCTCGGAATTCCATAATAATGTTTTTTTCTAGACTGTTCAGCCCCTTTCCCAGACTTCTACTTTATACCATGCTCATTCCTGGCCCCATAGGACTCTCTGATTCCTCATATTCCCACTCTCTGAATTTGTGCTGGAAGGAGAAGACACAAGAACCTGAGATCCGGAAACACGGAAATGTTTTCTGTCATTTCACATTATATGTGTTGTGTTGGGTTTTATGTAGTTTGTGTCCGTCCCGTGCGGTATTTCAGGAAGTTGTATCCGGTTTTTATATTCTTTGCTGTTTTATATTGAATTTTTTAATACATTTTATTTTGGTTATTTTGGATGTTTAATGACTTGTAATTTGTGTTTTGTTTGGTTACATGTGTTCTTCTGTGATGTATTTCATGATGTTGTGTTACATTTTTGTAGTTTTTTTTTTTGTTTTCGGCTGGATTTTTAGCTTGATTTTATTTTTCCGTGTTGTATTTTGTGTCTTATTATTTATTTATTTTACATTCTGTTGCACTCAATGATTGTAAGCTGAATTTTAATCTTTCTGGGGTTCTGTTGTTTTGATGCATTTTGTGGCATTTTTATGTTTGTGTTGAGTTTTATAATATTTTTATCCATAGTTTTTGCTGCATTTTGTGTTTTGATTTGGATTTCATATTTTTTTCTTTATTTTTTGTAGATTTGTGCTCTATTTGGATTTGCATTGTGATTTTTTTTGCTGTACTGCAGATTTTGTTGTTCTGTGTTATATTTTTTGTTAATTTGCTCTTTTAGGTTTTATTCTGTTTTGTCTTTCATGTTGCTTTGTGCTGCATTGTTGCAGTTTCTTGTACTTCTTGGTGTTTCTGTTGTATTTTTCTGTTTTTTATGTTATCATTTATGTCATTTGTGTTGTATTTTGTGCTTTAGGTTTTGTTGGATTTCTTTTGATTGCTGTATTTTGCTTGCTGCTTCTTGCTGGATTTTTTCATGATGTTTAGTGTTTCTTGTCATTTTGTGCTGTATTGTATTTCATTAGGTTTGTGCTTTTTGTTTTTGTTGCTGTTTTGTGTTCTATGTTGTGCTATATTTTCTTTGCTTTGTGATTTTATAAAGTTTTGATTCATCGTTTGTTATATTTTGAGTTATATCGTTGCACTTTTTGCTTTTTATGTGCTATATTATGTGTTGTGTTTCATATTATTGTGTGATTTTTTGTGTTGCAGTTTGAGTTTTGCTTTGTGTGATTTTCTGTTGTGTTTGTCTTCACTTTCTTACTCCCTAATTAATAGTAATTTTAATTACTGAGAATCCTTTGGTGACGGTTCTTCATCATCTTTGGGGTCTCACCGGCAGGTGGGTGTCAACCGGGCAGACACTGCCCCCTGGTGGGGCGGACAGGAGCAACAAGGAGTTCTTCATAAATAACTTGTCCCTAGTGGGGTCCTCATGAATCTCATAAATCAAAGCTGGGGGGTCATATCCATCCCTACAAGATCCTGTAGGAACTTTCACTGTAACTCAAAGACAAAGTATCCTGAGGACTAAAAGAGGAGAATGTCACCTGCCCCATCCCCCACCAGCAGCCATGGCCAGGATGGGTCCCTGCTGTATCTACTGGTCATAGAGCAGAACTCAGACATGTGGTAAAGTGACGAATCCAGCTCCGCTACATCAACACCTGACACATTGCTTGTAATCTTACATAGGACTGCAGGGAGCGGCTACTTCATTGCCGTGATGTTGACTAGGACTGTAGGTAGATACAGTGCACTAACTGTGATGTTACATAGGACTGCAGGTGACACCTGACACATTAAGCACAATTTTACGCAGTACTGTGGGCAACATCTACTACTTTATGATACTACATAGGACTGCAGATATGATATGTGCATTGCCTGGTGTGTTACATAGGACTGCAGGTGTTATATATACATCTCCTGGTGTGTTACATAGGACTGCAGGTATGATATGTGTGTTACCTGGGATGTTACACAAGACTGCAGGTGACAACCGTCACACTACCTGTGATGCTACGTAGGACTGCTGGTGTTATATATACACCTCCTAGTGTGTTACATAGGACTGCAGGTTTATATATACACCTCCTGGTGTGTTACATAGGACTGCAGGTTTTCACTCTAGTGTGTTACATAGACTGCAGTGTTTATACACTCTGGTGTGTTACATAGGACTGCAGGTGTTATATATACACCTCCTGGTGTGTTACATAGGACTGCAGGTGTTATATATTCAGTTCCTGGGATGTTACATAGGACTGCAGGTATTAAATACACTTTCCTGTGTGCTACTAGGACTGCGGTATTATATATACATTTCCAGGTGTGTTACATAGGACTACAGGTGTTATATATACATTTCCTGGTGTGTTACATAGGACTGCAGTATTATAATACATTTCCCAGTGTGTTACATAGGACTGCAGGTGTTATTTATACATCTCCTGGTGTGTTACATAGGACTGCAGGTGTTATATATACATTTCCTGGTGGTGTACATAGGACTGCAGGTGTTATATATACATCTCCTGGTGTGTTACATAGGACTGCAGGTTTATATATACATTTCCTGGTGTGTTACATAGGACTGCAGGTGTTATATATACATTTCCTGGTGTGTACATAGGACTGCACGTATTATACATACATTTCCTGTGTGCTACATAGGACTGCAGGTGTTATATATACATTTCCTGGTGTGTTACATAGGACTACAGGTGTTATATATACATTTCCTGGTGTGTTACATAGGACTGCAGGTATTATAATACATTTCCAGTGTGTACATAGGACTGCAGGTGTTATTTATACATTTCCTGGTGTGTTACATAGGACTGCAGGTGTTATATATACATTTCCTGGTGTGTTACATAGGACTGCAGGTGTTATATATACATTTCCTGGTGTGTTACATAGGACTGCAGGTTTATATATACATTTCCTGGTGTGTTACATAGGACTGCAGGTTTATATATACATTTCCTGGTGTGCTACATAGGACTGCAGTATTATATATACATTTCCGGGTGTGTTACATAGGACTGCAGGTGTTATTTATACATTTCCTGGTGTGTTACATAGGACTGCAGGTATTATATATACATTTCCTGGTGTGTTACATAGGACTGCAGGTGATTATATATACATTTCCTGGTGTGTTACATAGGACTGCAGGTTTATATATACATTTCCTGGTGTGTTACATAGGACTGCAGGTGTTATTATATACATTTCCTGGTGTGTTACATAGGACTGCAGGTGTTATATATACATTTCCTGGTGTGTTACATAGGACTGCAGGTTTATATATACATTTCCTGGTGTGTTACATAGGACTGCAGGTATTATATATACATTTCCTGGTGTGTTACATAGGACTGCAGGTGTTATATATACATTCCTGGTGTGTTACATAGGACTGCAGGTATTTATATATACATTTCTGGTGTGTTACATAGGACTGCAGGTTATATATACATTTCCTGGTGTGTTACATAGGACTGCAGGTATTATATACATTTCCTGGTGTGTTACATAGGACTGCAGGTTTATTATACATTTCCTGGTGTGTACATAGGACTGCAGATTTATATATACATTTCCTGGTGTGTTACATAGGACTGCAGGTGTTATTATACATTTCCTGGTGTGTTACATAGGACTGCAGGTATATATACATTTCCTGGTGTGTTACATGACTGCGTGTTATTATACATTTCTGGTGTGTCTAGGACTGCAGTATTAATATACATTTCCTGGTGTGTTACATAGGACTGCAGGTGTTATTATACATTTCCTGGTGTGTTACATAGGACTGCAGGTATTATATATACATTTCCTGGTGTGTTACATAGGACTGCAGGTGTTATATATACATTTCCTGGTGTGCTACATAGGACTGCAGGTGTTATATATACATTTCCTGGTGTGTTACATAGGACTGCAGGTGTTATATATACATTTCCTGGTGTGTACATAGGACTGCAGGTATTAATATACATTTCCTGGTGTGTTACATAGGACTGCAGGTGTTATATATACATTTCCTGGTGTGCTACATAGGACTGCAGGTGTTATATATACATTTCCTGGTGTGTTAATGACTGCAGTTTATATAACATCCTGGTGTGTACATGATCAGGTGTAATAATCCGTTTTACGTGAGTTATATCTGTGCGCTCAGATAAACCCTAGACTGAGGTTTATAATTCCTGTGTAGACAGGTGTTATCATTCCGGTGTGTCATGGATCGTGTTAATACATTCGTTACATGGACGCAGTTATATCTTCGTGTTCTAGGATCGTGTTATACATTCTGGTGTATGCTCGTTATAACTTCGTGTATGCAGTTTATACATTTCCGGTGTACTGACTGCATTTTACTTTCGTGTGTATGATCAGGTTTATTTTCGGTGTACTTTTATCTGTGTATAGATCGTGTTAATACTTCTGTTTACATTAGGACTGCAGGTGTTATATTACATTTCCTGGTGTGCTCATAGGACTGAGGTGTTATTATACATTTCTGGTGTGTTACATAGGACTGCAGGTGTTTATATACATTTCCTGGTGTGTTCATAGGTACTACAGGTGATATTTTATACATTTCTGGTGTGTTACATAGGACTGCAGGTGTTATATATACATTTCCTGGTGTGTTACATAGGACTGCAGGTGATATATATACATTTCCTGGTGTGTTACATAGGACTGCAGGTGTTATATATACATTCCTGGTGTGTTACATGGATGCAGGTGTTATATATACATTTCCTGGTGTGTTACATAGGACTCAGGTGTTTATATCATTTCTGGTTGTTACATAGGACTGCAGGTGATTATATACATTTCTGGTGTGTTACATAGGACTACAGGTGATATATATACATTTCCTGGTTGTTATAGGACTGCAGGTATTTATATACATTTCCTGGTGTGTTACATAGGACTACAGGTGTTTTATACATTTCTGGTGTGTTACATAGACTGAGGTGTTATATTACATTTCCTGGTGTGTTACATAGGATACAGGTATTATATTACATTTCCTGGTGTGCTACTAGGACTGCAGGTATTATATATAATTTCCTGGTGTGTTACATAGGACTGCAGGTGTTATTATACATTTCCTGGTGTGCTACATAGGACTGCAGGTGTTATATATACATTTCCTGGTGTGTTACATAGGACTGCAGGTGTTATATATACATCTCCTGGTGTGTTACATAGGACTGCAGGTATTACATATACATTTCCTGGTGTGTTACATAGGACTGCAGGTATTATATATACATTTCCTGGTGTGTTACATAGGACTGCAGGTATTATATATATATTTCCTGGTGTGTTACATAGGACTGCAGGTGTTATATATACATTTCCTGGTGTGTTACATAGGACTGCAGGTATTATATATATATTTCCTGGTGTTTACATAGGACTGCAGGTGGTATATATACATTTCCTGGTGTGTTACATAGGACTGCAGGTATTATATATATATTTCCTGGTGTGTTACATAGGACTGCAGGTGTTACATATACATTTCCTGGTCTGTTACATAGGACTGTAGGTGTTATATATACATTTCCTGGTGTGTTACATAGGACTGCAAGTATTATATATACATTTCCTGGTCTGTTACATAGGACTGCAGGTGTTATATATACATTTCCTGGTGTGCTACATAGGACTGCAGGTGTTATATATACATTTCCTGGTGTGTTACATAGGACTGCAGGTGTTATATATACATCTCCTGGTGTGTTACATAGGACTGCAGGTATTATATATACATTTCCTGGTGTGTTACATAGGACTGCAAGTATTATATATACATTTCCTGGTCTGTTACATAGGACTGCAGGTGTTATATATACATTTCCTGGTGTGCTACATAGGACTGCAGGTGTTATATATACATCTCCTGGTGTGTTACATAGGACTGCAGGTGGTATATATACATTTCCTGGTGTGTTACTGTGATGATATTGCAAGCTTCATGTCTTGTGCTGCTGCTAGAACTACAACCCCTTCCCCCCCCTGTCATCCTGCACTCAGGCAGTGTAATGTGAGCTGCCAGTGCTGGAAGTTTTCCCGCTTCACCGCAGGGGTCCTGCATTGTCCGAACACGTGCTTTCTTCCTATAGCAGCCATGTTGGAGTATTCATTCTCTTTTGGTTAATAACACGGTGGGAGCATTCGCTAGAAACACGAAAGTTACTGTGTTGAACCATGCGCCGATGGGCATCGTTCCCGTGGTACTGGTAAACCCGTAACTCCAACAGAACCCGAGAAATGGAATTCTCGGGTGCCCCATGAACTAGCCCACCCAAGTGTGGGCTCATTGGAACCGTCATTTCAAAGCAAGACCATGATAGGTCTGCCATTATTCTGCTAGGTTCACAGAACGAGTTATGAACCTTATGATATCGCAGAGCTCAAACCATAGCTTGTAGCCAGGGGAGGTGGCTAGAGGACCAGCCCTTTTTGTGAGGTCAGAAGCTGACATGCATAAGTCTTACAGTGAAGTTCCTCGCTAGAATTCTTTCTGCTGGGACGTGCTGAGTAAGAGATCTCCCAATGAACTATGACGTGTGGCTCCTTCCCCCAGCCTGGCTTGCCTGTAAATGATCTAACAACCATGTGAGTGACTTTCATTCTTAATCCTATTTTATTTTATAACTGCATCTGTACATAACGATATTGTCTCAGTTTGTTACATCTTTTTATATTATATAAGCATTGCCTGTTTTTAAGGAATAAACCTATAAATTTATTAGTTTGTTTCTCCTGCTCTATAAACGAATCTGCACGTGCCTGAAGCACACGCTACTGTTTTGGGGTTGCTACGGACCCTCTTGATAAATTGTGTATTAAGTCAAACCCGTAGCTGGTGGCAGCTAAAGGAAAGGGTGTAAAGTGTTAATCTATTGGGGGACGCTGGCAGTGACGGAACGGGTCTTATAAGGGTACTGCCTGGCTGCAGCCAGGAGTAATCATAATTCCCTCACTGCAGCGTGCCCAATAGCCAGCACACATCCAAGTGACCCGTCTGGCGACTAATTATCCTAGGTGCAGTTCCCTGACTGACCTGAGGGTAAAGGGGGCGCCAGAGAGCTGCAAGTTCCTAAGTGGAAGTGGGATAGTTATAAATCCCTGCAGTTTACTGGGTCGGACGGCAGCAGCCGTCGTGTGTGGGCACGTTCCATCACATGTGGTGGCAGCGGTGGGATCACAAGCCGTGACCCCCGGGCTACCGTGTGGCGGACTGTGTGCCCGTTCATCACATATTGGTGGCAGCGGTGGGATCACAAGCCGTGACCCCCGGGCTACCGTGTGGCGGACTGTGTGCCCGTTCATCACATATTGGTGGCAGCGGTGGATCACAAGCCGTGACCCCCGGGCTACCGTGTGGCGGACTGCGCGGCACCGTTCGTCACATATTGGTGGCAGCGGTGGGATTATAGAGCATTAGTGATCTGGTTTGAGCAATCATTCCATTCACTAAAAAACTTGCACGGTTCTTCAGCGACCCTGCATCGAAAGTTTTGGAGAACAGACTCAGTGTTTATTAGTCCTGAGACAATTGTGTGTACTTGCGGTTACCCCCCCTTCTCTTTGTTTTTCTATCCTATCTTTTATTTGGCAACCATGGCTACGAGGGGATACGACTGGTATAATCGGAATAGCAAGGAAGCTCTTCTTGCCATGTGCGAGTGGAGGAAGATTGTCCCCATGGCCCAAACCAAGGCCGAAGTGATCCAGGCCCTGATGGCACGGGACCATGCTCAGAGCGAGGAGGGCGCAGGAGCCGGCCCAAGCCAAGTTGGTGCCGCAGGAGCAGAGGCCCGACCCCTGACTGCTTACACCCAGGGCGGGATGGACCCTTACCTGCAGGCGGCCCTGGAGGCACTCCCAACCGACGACCGTGATGGGCGCCTGGAGCTGATCCAGCGATACCAGCAGGAGGCCAAAAAACAGCGAGAGGCTGAGATAGCCGAGCGCCAAGCCCAGCGAGAGGCCGAGAGAGCCCAGCGAGAGGCCGATAGAGCCGAGCGGGAAGCTCAGAGAGCCCATGAACTGGAGCTGCTCAGACAAGGGGCAATGCCCTCCACAGCCCAGAGCAGTGTGCCCAGCAGCACTCAGAGTCCCAAGCCCCGGCCGGAGCACTTTCCCGTGATGGAAAAGGACGGAGACTTGGACACTTTTCTGCGGGCCTTTGAGAAAGTCTGCAGACAGTACCGGCTGCCTGACAACCAATGGGCCAGGTACTTGACTCCCGGGCTAAAGGGCAAAGCTCTGGAGGCGTTTGCTTCACTCACGCCGGATCAAGATGACAACTATCAGGCCATCAAGCAGGCCCTGATCGCCAAGTACCAGCTAACCCCTGAGGTATACCGAAAGAAGTTCCGGAACCTCCAACGTGGCCCACATGACAGTTATAGCGATGTGGTGCAAGGACTCAGGAACCACTTTGACCAGTGGATCCATGGACTGTCAGTTGACACCTATGAGGAGCTGAAAGACCTGATGATCAAAGACCAGTTCCTGCATCTGTGCCCAGCTGAGGTCCGACAGTTCATCCTGGACCGAGAACCAGAGGACGCGGTCACAACAGCCCGGATCGCCGACAGCTATGAGGCCAACCGGAAACCCGAGGTGCGGAAGCCCGTCGCCACCCGCTGGGGAGGGGGTAAGCCTGCAACCAACCCCAGTGCCCCTGCCAGTCGTCCCTCTGGAGGCACTATCCCCTTTGCCAGCGCCAGGCCTACATCAGACCCCCGCCAGTGTTTCTCCTGTAAAAGGACTGGTCACATCAGCGCCACCTGTCCGGAGAGGCAGAAGAACCCCCCAGCCAAGGCCTCCGGGCCCAACGCCTCTGTTCTTTTGGTGGGTGGTGTGGTGGGGAGGGTTGATGACAACGTGCAGCCCGTCCGCGTGGGGGCCCGTCTTGCTACAGGCCTCAAGGACACCGGGGCTGAACGAACCCTCATCCGACCCGAACTGGCGGCCCCTGGAGAGTTGATTCCGGGGAAAACCTTAACTGTCACAGGGATTGGGGGCGTCCACTACCCCTTGCCGATAGCCCGAGTTTTCATTGACTGGGGTACCGGGAGCGGGGTGAAGGAAGTGGGGTGTCCGAAAACCTGCCCACTGATGTTTTATTGGGACTGATCTGGGGAGGATGGTGGCGTACTATGTCCCTGACACCCCTTCCCAATCTGATGATAAGGTTAACGTTAACCATGATGTTGATGTTGATGATGATGGGAAACTGATTGTGTTACCTGCTAATGCTTTGCGAAGTGAGGATGCAACTGATAACCTTTCTTTCCCTAGGACTGATGTTGATAATGATGTATCTGTGCCATCTGAATCTGTTAACCCTTTCTCCGAAGTGGTAGATGTGTCCACAGGTACAGGAGCGTTCAGTCCCGTCGCTCTGCGGAGTGAGACGGCTGAGGAACCCCTAGCAGGAGCAAGCGACAGTGCTCAAGGAAATGGGAGGTGCATGGGAACCGGGAGGAAGGTGACGCCATGACACTGACCAGTGCCACCGAGGAAGGTAACTGGCCCATAAGTAGCACTGCTCCTGAAGTGTTGGGGGTGGATGGGGAGGTAGAGCCCATAGCAGCGCAGGCTGATGGGTCTATAGAAATCCCCGGGGAGACTGCATATGTAGCTGCTGTCACCCGCAGTCAGAGTGCCCGGATCGCAGGTAGCGCCCTGCCATCTGGACCCTCCTCCGCTACAGGAGAGACGGAACCAGAGGTGGACCCAGAGCCGGTCCCAGAGGGTCCCAGTGAGGAAGGAACCCTGACGTCACTTCTGGCTGCCTCCAGCCAGGAGTTCCAGGCCGCTCTGCACTCAGATGCGAGCCTGGAGAACTTGAGACACCTCGCCGAGACGCCCACCTCCGTGACTGATAAGGAGAGGGTGTTCTGGAACGAGGAAGGTTGTACCGGAAGACCGTACCCGGAGATTCCCAAAAGGAGTGGTTGAGGGGGAAACAGCTGGTCGTCCCGCACCAGTTCCGAGGTGAGTTGTTGAGGATTGCCCATGAGATTCCACTTGCTGGACACTTGGGGATTAGCAAAACTAAAGCACGGCTGTCTCAACACTTCTATTGGCCCAAGATGGGGACAGATGTGACTAACTACTGCCGCTCCTGTATCACCTGTCAAAGAGTGGGAAGGCGGGGCCTGCTCTTAAGGCTCCCCTGATCCCGTTGCCAGTGATAGAGGAGCCTTTCCAGAGGATCGCGGTGGACATTGTGGGCCCGCTGGCCGTCCCCAGCAGCTCTGGAAAGCAATACATCCTGACTGTGGTAGACTACGCTACCCGGTACCCGGAGGCGGTAGCTCTGTCCTCAACTAGGCAGATAAGGTGGCAGATGCACTGGTGACCATCTTTTCACGGGTAGGATTTCCCAGGAGATGCTTACCGATCAAGGGACCCAATTTATGTCTCGCCTAATGAAGGCTCTCTGCAGCAAAATGCAGGTGACGCGTATGGTATCGAGTGCGTATCACCCACAGACCAATGGTTTGTGTGAGCGCTTTAACGGTACCCTCAAACAGATGCTCCGCATGCTGGTTGAGACCCAGGGACGCGATTGGGAGCGGTACTCTCCCACACCTGCTATTTGCCTACAGAGAAGTCCCGCAGGCCTCGACGGGGTTCTCCCCCTTCGAGCTCCTGTATGGTAGGCGAGTCCGGGGACCCCTTGGGTTGATAAGAGAATCCTGGGAAGATGAGCCAAACCCCACGGAAGTGTCCATCGTGGATTATGTCATGCGCTTCCGCGACAAGATGCAGACCTTGACGCAGTTGGTGCATGACAACATGACGCAGGCTCAGGCTGACCAGAAGCACTGGTACGACCAGAACGCCCGGGAGCGGACCTACCAGGTGGGTCAAAAGGTGTGGGTGCTGGTCCCCGTACCAAAGGATAAGCTTCAGGCAGCCTGGGAAGGCCCGTACGTCGTGCACCAACAGCTCAACCCCAGCCACCTACGTGGTCACGCTTGACCACACTCGGGGTAGGCGCAAGGCCTTTCACGTCAACATGATGAAGGCCCATCACGAACGTGAAGCCTGCATCCTACCGGTCTGCAATCTGCCCGAGGACGGGGAAGAGGATCCCCTCCTAGACATGCTGGCCCAAGCTAATGCCAATGGGTCCTTGAGGACATGGAGGTAAATGCCTCGCTAACCGCCTCCCAGCGGTTGCAGTTGCTGACCACCCTGGAATCCTTTCGGGCCGTGTTCACTAACCGACCCGGAAGGACAAATTGGCAGTCCACAAGGTGGACACCGGGAACCCACGCCCCCGTTACGGCGGACACCTTATCGGATCTCTGAGGAATGCAGCAGATTATGCGCCAGGAGATCCATGAGATGTTGCAGCTGGGGGTGATCGGCAGTCCAAAAGCGCGTGGGCCTCACCTGTATGTTCTCGTGCCAAAAAGGATCGGACCACCCGTTCTGCGTGGACTACAGGGGGCTCACGCCATCACTACCTCTGATGCGCACCCAATGCCACGCATCGAGATCTGCTGGAGCGGTTGGCGAATGCCAAGTACATATCCATCATGGATCTGAGCCGGGGATACTGGCAGATTCCCCTGAGCCCTGCGGCGCAGGAGAAATCTGCCTTTATCACCCCTTTTGGACTGTACGAGTCCACAGTCATGCCTTTCGGCATGAAGAATGCCCCTGCCATTTTTCCCAGCGGATGGTCAACCACCTGCTTCAGGGACTGGAGGAGTACGCTGTGGCGTACCTGGATGACATTGCCGTCTTCAGTTCCACCTGGGAGGAACACCTTCAGCATCTCCAGGAGGTGCTCAAGCGTATTCACCAGGCAGGTCTGACCATCAAGCCGGGAAAATGCCAGATGGGCATGAGGGAGGTCCACTACCTGGGGCACCGGGTAGGCGGGGGTTCCATGAGTCCAGAGCCCGAGAAAGTGGACGCGATCGTGTCCTGGCCCACCCCAGGACCAAAAAGCAGGTGAAGTCCTTCCTGGGCACTGCAGGGTACTATAGGCGTTTCGACCGAACTATAGCGCCATTGCAAAACCCTTGACGGACCTCCCAAGGGCGGTCTACCCCAAACAGTCAACTGGACAGATGGCTGTGAGACGGCATTCCGATCTTTGAAAACAGCCCTGTGCAGCTCTCCAGTGTTGAGAGCCGTCGACAGCAGTCGGCCCTTCCTGGAACAGACTGATGCCAGTGAATTTGGCCTCGGTGTTGTACTCAGCCAGGTTGATTCGGGGGACCAGGAGCACCCCGTGTTGTACCTGAGCCGGAAACTTCTGCCAAGGAATGGCATACTCCACCATCGAGAAGGAGTGCCTGGCCATGGTCTGGGCACTGCAACGTTTTGCAGCCCACCTGTACGGGCGCACCTTCAAGGTGGTCACCGACCCAAACCCTCTGACTGGCTGCACACAGTGTCCGAACCAATGGTAGGTTGCTACGCTGGAGCCTTGCCCTGCAGCAGTATGATTTTGCCGTACAACACAAAGAAAGGCAGTGATCATGGGAATGCTGATGGGTTATCACGACGTGGCGAACCCGCTGAGGGCGCATGTCGGATTTCCGACAGGTCATGCCTCCGTAGCGCCCTCTAAAGGGGGGAGGTGTGATGATATTGCAAGCTTCAGGTCTTGTGCTGCTGCTAGAAACTACAACCCCCTTCCCCCCCCCTGTCATCCTGCACTCAGGCAGTGTAATGTGAGCTGCCAGTGCTGGAAGTTTTCCCGCTTCACAGGGGGTCCTGCATTGTCCGAACACGTGCTTTCTTCCTATAGCAGCCATGTTGGAGTATTCATTCTCTTTTGGTTAATAACACGGTGGGAGCATTCGCTAGAAACACGAAAGTTACTGTGTATGAACCATGCGCCGATGGGCATGTTCCCGTGGTACTGGTAAACCCGTAACTCCAACAGAACCCGAAATGGAATTCTCGGGTGCCCCATGAACTAGCCCACCCAAGTGTGGGCTCATTGGAACCGTCATTTCAAAGCAAGACCATTGATAGGTCTGCCATTATTCTGCTAGGTCACAGAACGAGTTAATGAACCTTATGATATCGCAGAGCTCAAACCATAGCTTGTAGCCAGGGGAGGTGGCTAGAGGACACCTTTTTGTGAGGTCAGAAGCTGACATGCATAAGTCTTACAGTGAAGTTCCTCGCTAGAATTCTTTCTGCTGGGACGTGCTGAGTAAGAGATTCCAATGAACTATGACGTGTGGGTCCTTCCCCCAGCCTGGCTTGCCTGTAATGATCTAACAACCATGTGAGTGACTTTCATTCTTAATCCTATTTTATTTTATAACTGCATCTGTACATAACGATATGTCTCAGTTTGTTACATTTTTTATATTATATAAGCATTGCCTGTTTTTAAGGAATAAACCTATAAATTTATTAGTTTGTTTCTCTGCTCTATAAACGAATCTGCAGTGCCTGAAGCACACGCTACTGTTTTGGGGTTGAAGGACCCTTTGATAAATTGTGTATTAAGTCAAACCCGTAGCTGGTGGCAGCTAAAGGAAAGGGGTGTAAAGTGTTAATCTATTTGGGGGACGCTGGCAGTGACGGAACGGGTTTATAAGGGTACTGCCTGGCTTGCAGCCAGGAGTAAATCATAATTCCCCTCACTGCAGCGTGCCCAATAGCCAGCACACACCAATGGACCCGTTGGCGACTAATTATCCTAGGGCAGTTTCCCTGCGAAAACCGAGGGGGAAAGGGGGGGGGGCCCGAGGGGCGAAATTCCAAGTGGAAGTGGGATAGTTATAAACCCTTTTTTTACTGGCGGGGCGGCAGCCGCCCGTTTTGTGGGGCCGTCCCTCACTTTTGGGGGGGGCGGGGGGTCCCAAAACCGTGACCCCCCCGGGAACCCCGGGGGGGACTGTGGCCCGTTTAACATATTGGTGGAGCGGGGGATCAAAGCCGGACCCCCCGGGAAAACCTTTTTGGGGGCGTTCCCGTTTATCACATATTTGGTTGGCAGCGGTTTTGGGTCACAAACCCCGACCCCCCGGGACCGTGTGGCGGACTGCGCGGCACCCCTTTGTCACCTATTGGTGGCAGCGGTGGGATTAAAAAAGCATTAGTGATCTGGGGTTTGGGGGAATCTTCCATTCACTAAAAAACTTGCA
>JARQOD010000007.1:98093035-98160333 GCA_033576555.1 Oophaga sylvatica | reverse complement strand
CCCCTTTGGGGGTTTTTGAACCCCGGGGGGCCATGTTCGAAAACACAGGGAAGAAAGGGGGCAGGTAGCGTATCAAAACGGCCGAGTCGGTACACAGAAAGGAGTGTTTGTAGCGGGGAACGGCAAATAACGTAGTAGGGGGCGCCGGGGGTCTTAAACGGAAGGCAGTGTTTGTGCGGGGAACGGCAATAACGTAGTAGGGGGCGCCGAGTCGGTACACAGGAACATTTTTGAAACAGCGGGAACAAGGGAAAGATTTGACAAACGGAAGCACAAAAAACCGAAAATGCACACCCACAGGGCCAGGTTTATATAGGGTGTGCAATTGGCAATCAAGCCCAATCAAGAACCCTAGGGAAGCCAATAGGAAGAACGTCAAGGTATCGGGGTTCAAAGGGAAATTTGCACCACGAATAGCTCAGATGGTAGAGCGCGGCCAGTGGACAAGGGGCTGGGTTCGACTCCTGACTTGCCCTTTACGCACTAGGCCCTTTAAAGAAAGATACTTTGTGATTACCCATCATGTCGGGGCCCCACCTCCTATATCCATAATACTCTGCACGGGGCGTTTGCTTGTGTAATCCCCGCAAGTTGATTCACAGTAGCGCCGTTTTGGGTCATAAAAAACACCCGGCATCGCTGAATAAACCTTTCGATTGTCTAAACTGCGCCCCCAGTTCAACAAGGATTAGCCCAAGCGATCGCTTTGGGGGTTTAACGCAAAAGATGCATGCACCTTTGACCTTCATTTGGGAAACTGATTAGCAGTGATCGAAGAACAGTAACATTGATTCAAAAACCCACGAAATTTACTCGATCACCCCCAAAAAAAAAGTGGTGCTTGTGGGGTGGCAACGCTGAGACGGAAGCTTGTCCTTCTTGCGGGGTAATTCGGCAGTCAACACTTGTCTGCTTTCTGCAGATCTTTGGGTAGCTTGTTGGGTTCTGGACATTATGATGCTTTGGGCAATAAAGCGTCCATTGTGCTTTTCCATTCATTTCTGTTGCAAACTGGAATTGCACCCTGCAGTTTCGACCGGTTTCCAAAATTTTTGCCCCACGGCCTCCTTTTGAGAGGTGAGACGTCACGTTATGGATACAGGACTGGGAAATCAGTGGCCGGGGCAGAAGGGGCAGATGAGGACCAAGGAAAAGGGGTTCTGGAATGCGGTATACGGGGTGGTGGGTTTCCATGTTGGGGAGATGCGGAGCCCCCCCGAGCACGGGGGGGCCGAGATCACACACAGCACCAAGTCCCCTTTTAGGGGGAATAGTGGGGGGTAGGAACAGCAGGGGTTTCCCCCCAAGAGAAGGAAGGCGCCAGCAGAAAACCTTCCAGATCAGGGCTCAGATAATGCTTTACCAGTTAGACTGAGCACCACAATAACCCCGCAACAGGAAATGCACAGGCCAGGGATATATAGCAGGGCCAAACAGTCTTAATCGGGAGAACAACAGCAGGCGGGGATGATCCTACCAAACTCTCAATCGGGAAACAACGCAGGGGAGGTGATGATTTATCAATCGTCTCAATCGGGGGGAACAACAGAAAGGCAGGTGATGTCCTATCCAATCAGCCCCAATCGGGGAGGGAAAAATCAGCAGGCGGGTGTGACTTTTCCAAATCAGTCCTTCAGGGGGAAAACAATCAGAAGCGGGTGATATCTCCCCAAATCATCTAAAACAGGGGGGGAACAATAGCAGAGGTGGATCTCTATCCAATCGTCTAAATCGGGGGGGAACAACACAGGCAGGTGATATCTTACCCAATCATCTCATCAGGGAGGGAAAATCGGGGGGCAGGTGATGATCTCTATCCAACAGTCTCAATCGGGGGAAAAATCACGGCGGGTGGACTCTACCAATCAGTCTCAATCGGGAGAACAACGCAGGGGTGAGATCTCTACCCGCGAAGTTCATAGGGTTTTCAGCTAAGTTTTTAAATTCCAAAAAAAATACTCCACACGGGAAAGCCACAACCAGGCTCAACACAGTTAAACCCCAAGGGGAAGGGCGCTGAACTGGGGGGCCCCATGGAAACAACGCCCCGACAAATGAAGAAGAAACCGGGAAATACCTAACAAACCTGCCTTCGCGTCACCTAGTTTTTAAAACCCAATATAACTGTCTATTTAGGTTGCAACACAAAAAATTTTTGAAGCGTCAAATCTAAAAAAAGAAACTGATATAAGTGTACAAATACGGAAAAAAGGAAAATATAGAGGAATTACAGTATCTAACATAATAGAAAAAAGGCAAAATAAAAATTTTTAAAATAATATAATAATAAAACACCACAAAAAAGCCCCATATATACAAAATACAAATAAAGCACACAACAAAATTTTAAATCAAAACACAACCTCATTAATTTAGAATAAATATGTCCTGGGTATCTGTACTTGGGCGGGGATCTGGGGTGTCTATTTTTTGGTCCATCGGGGTGACGGGGTGTCTGGGCCCTTAACCTGTGCACACTTCTGAACCACCCTTTGCATAGAAAACTCACAGAGCGGTTTTTGGGGATAACAACTTTTCTTCTTACAACATGAGGAAAAAAGGAAAATGCACAGTTTTTCAGCATTGCATCAGAAAAAAAAAATGAAATAAAAATACAATGGATTTTTGATAAAATACATTAAACGAAGGAAATTTCAAAAACATCGCCTTATTTTTCAGGCAGCATAAATCCTCCTTTTCTTAAATAAAACCAATTTTTGCATATGCCAACCAAGGGGTGGATGAGGTACGTAGTGGGGTGGAGCTGTGTGCAGGGTTTGGGGATCGGTTGGTTACTCAGGTTGAGGGTTTCGAAAAGGGCGGGTTTTTAGGCCTTTTGAAGGTTTCCCCCGGGAGGGAGTCGATTTTGTGGGAGAGTTCCCCAAGGGGGGATGGCGGGAAATTTTTTATCTATTTTTGGGAAAAGGAATAAAGGAGTAAAAGGAGTCTGGTGAGACAAGGTTTTAGCTAAGTAGGGGAAAAAGGTCACAATGTATGGGGACAAGGGGTTTGGTGGGTTTGTATGTCAATTGGGTTTTCAAAAAATGGATCCCTGGGGAATGGGGGCGTGCAGGATTAAAAGAGGAAAGGCCGGGGAAAACGGGGCAGGTGGATTGTCAGGCAGCAGTTTAAAAATTGGAGGGGGGGAAAATTTTAAAGGGGGGGGGCTAAAGCGGAGGTTGCAGTATCGGGGGGGTGAGGGCTAAAGGGGTTTTTGCAGATTTTTGGTTGGGGAATGTAGGGGGGGGAAATATTTCTGGTTAAGTCGGGAAGGGGGGGGAGTGTTGATATGTGTTTAAGGGAAATCAAGTCAAAGACTCCCCAAGGGAGAAGTTGGGGACGGGGGAAATGGCAGCCATTTTTTAAGGGGTAGCTCGTTGGGGGGACAATGAGGGGGAAAGATGATGAATCTTTTTTTGTAATGTTAATTTTTTGAAACTAGTGGGGAAAAAGGATGAAATAGGGGGTTTGTGGGATTGTATAGGGGGAATATCGCCAAGATGTAGACGTGTGTTATCCATAGAGGGATTCTGCATAATGGCTGTCCCGGGAAGGCATGAATGGAGAAGACCCTGGCTGAAATTTGCTGGCCAGATAGGCGGGTGGGGGTGGGGGAT
Source organism: Oophaga sylvatica (assembly GCA_033576555.1). NCBI lineage: Eukaryota > Metazoa > Chordata > Amphibia > Anura > Dendrobatidae > Oophaga > Oophaga sylvatica. The sequence continues at coordinate 98,156,716 of JARQOD010000007.1, read as the reverse complement.
GGGGAGGCGAATTTTGGTTGTTAGATAAAAGACCAAGATGGTCAAATCTTTCCCCAAAAATGGGGGGCTCGTATTAAGGGGGTGGCCACTGTTTTAAAGGCAGGATGTCCGGATGGGGACGCTTGAAGGGGGGGGAATCCCGTTTGGGAGGATTTTTTCCCTCTCCACTCAGCAACCCGGGGCCCCCCTCAGTTTTTGACCCCGGGTGGGGTGCCGGGGTTGTTTTATTTTGCGAGTTTTGGTATGTGGAAGGGTGCCAAAATTCAAAAGGCAGCTATTGTGGGTTAAAAAAAGCTGCGGCATCCGTTGTGTGGGGGACTTTGTCTAAAAGGGGGGAAAGGGTTTTCAAGAGGGTTGTAGATCGAGATGTTTAAAAATTTTTTGCGAGGGTTCAGGTTTGTGGGGGTTTGGGGGACCGGGGGGGAAAGGGAAGAAAAAGGGGGTAGGTTTGGCAAAAGGGGGGGGGTTTGAGTTAGGGTTAGATAGGGAGCAAGGCGGTAAACATGAGACCAGTGTGTGGCCATTTTTCAGTGGCTGCAAAACCATTGAGCGAGGCAAAGGGGGGAAGTGAGAATAGAATTTGGGGGCAACTGATAGGAAGTCCCAAGGGGGATTTGAAGCGCCCTTTGAATGGGGATTCGGGAAAAAATAAAGTACCATGTGAAGGGGGAAAAATTTTTTGGTGGCGACCCTGGGGGGTGGAAATAAACCAGTTGGGTTGGGGGGATAGTCCACAAGGCACCCAAAAGGAAGGGAAGGACAAGGGGGCATGGGATTTGGGGGGAAGGGAAAACCCCAATCCCCACCATCTTGTGCGAGCGGGGGTTTGGGGGAAAAAGGTGGAATCCCCATACAAAAGGGGCAGCGGGAGGTGGTTGGGGTACCGTGTCAGTGAGGCAAGGAAGGAAATTGTTATAATAAAAAGATCATGGATTAGGAAAAGTTTGTTGCAGACAGAGCGAGCGTCCACAGAGCTCCTTTTTAGATGGATGGGGAATTTGATAAAATTTTGTTTTTTATACTTTCCCATATAAAGGGGGGTATAAAAACTAAATGAAGTGACTAAGAAACAATTTATCAAAAATATAAAAAAAATTTTATTGAAAAAAAATAAATAAAGTAATAATCAATAAATTTATCATCAGAATTAAAGCACTGAAAAAATGGAGGAGAAATCCAAGCACAGTCAACAAAAATCACAATAATCCTTCGAAGTCTAACATAATTAAACTAATTTCATACAGAAAATTATTTTAAAAAAATATATAAAGTGCATAGTGCATATTCTTTTATTTGAGAGCAATTCATGACTTTTAAAAAATTTTAAACCACAAGGTGGCAGTCTTGCCATACAAAGTGTGCAAAAAGCCAAACAAAGAGAGTTTTAACAGTGACATATATCCAGGACCAATGACCATAATATGTGCAAAAAATTGATTCACGAAAAAAAAACACCACTAATGGACATAACAGATAGTAACCTATGTGGCTATTACATAATGTATGTGGCAATACAATTGCCATATTGAAGCACAAAAGGTCACAGATAGTTAAAAAACTATAACTTAAACTGATGACAATATATCAGGGAAAAATTCATGGAAAAATCCCATCAATAGTGAACATGCAGGATAATAACTCCTAAAAATAATCAATAGTGCCGGGATAGAAAAAAACGCAATATCAAAAAATAAAGAAGGGCATGAAAATTACCTGATCTAATGAGGACTGTGCTGGGAAGCCCCCCCACCCCGACCCGCGCGTTTCAACGGTCTGCTTCTTCCGGGGCGTGGATGGGTACAGGGGTTAGAGAGGTTACGGAAATTTGTGATAGAGTGTGGATGGGGAGTAGAAATGACTGTGGGATGTGGTGAGGAGGACCAGGATTTGGGGGAAAAACACTGGCATGGGAGGAGCAGAGAAAGGATAGCAGGTGGAAGCAGGAGGTGGCCGGAGGGCAGGGGGGCAGGAGGTGGCCGAGAGGGCAGAGGGGGAAGGGGAGGGCGGTGGGACAGGAGGTAGCCCGGAGGGCTTGAGGAGGCAGGAGAGGGCAGGAGGTGGCCGGAGAGGGCAAGAGGGGCAGGAGAGGGCAGGTGGGAGCAGGAGGGGCCAGAGAGGGGAGGAGAGGGCTGTCTGTTTTGGAGAAAGAGGATTGTATGTTGAGGAACAGTTCTGAGGAGGAGGTGAGATGGATGGGGGGGGATGGAGGGGAGATGACCATTCATTACTAGGGTAGGGATTAGGGGGTTAATATGAAGTGAATATTATGGGGTGGGGAGTGAAGACCAAGAGAAACATTGTTTACATACTATGTATCCAGTACCTTCAGTTTCCTTCTGGTTCAATTTTGGATAATTCTTCCTAGCTCCACACACTTCAGTGATTTCACTTAATGATGCACTGGGGAAATGACATTTGGGGAAAACTTATGCTATGCAATATATGTGCAGAAAGTGCATTCAGTGTGAAGCAGAGGGGGTGGTCTTGCTCATCTTGGTCACATAATTAAAGTGAGCCAGATGTTTTGATCAAGCCAGAAAACAAGGTCATAAATAACATTGGGGCATTGCAGGGGTTAGTTGAAAAAACTACCAAGTGGTTGCAAGAAAGTTGAGGTATGGGAAAGTCAGTGTGGAAAGCTGGGTCACGTACCTTTGGAAGACAAGTAAATGGGGGATGTTAATTAGAGTGTGATGGTTTCAGATGGCAGGGTACAGTCTATATACATCATATTAAATTCTGGAAAAATCTTTCATAGCTCCACACACTTCTGGATACATTATATTATGCACTGGGGCAATGCCAGTTTTTTCATTAAAGTGTGCATTATGTTTTTTCCATGACCAGTTTTTAGCTCACCCCCGGCCCCAATCAATTATTCTGTATGTGGCTCCCAGATGGTCAATAACCGGATTGTGGGGGCACGGATGCCATGGATGGAGAATGGCCGTGGCAGATCAGCCTGCGGTACTTTGGATTTCATATCTGCCTGGGTCCCTGATCGCCAAAACCCAAAGGATCTTTAGTGCTGCCCATTGCTTCCAAAATGAATCCTAAGGTGTAATGTATATTATTTCCTGAAAACCCAAATGATGTCAAATGAGACCTCTATTCTTATGTTTCCAAAATTTTGAAGCTCCATAACCCAAGCCTTACAGTGTTTATCTGGGGGGAAAAACCGACTGTCGATCACAACGGCCATGAATATTTTGCCAATGTACGCAAATTATAAAATCATCCTACATTTGTGGGGGGTAAAGGGTCCAGGAGACATCGCCCTAATTAAGCTGACTAGCCCCTCACCTCCAACCAAATAATTCTGCCCACTGCTTACCACATCCTCGGCACCTTCCCTTCTGGACGGAATGCTGGGTAACCGGGGGGAGACGTCGGATCTAGTGGTAAGTCCTCCTTCAGATGCTTTGTTTCCAGTTTTGTGATGTCACAGACATGTACCATTGGAAAAGCCACAAAAACGAGACTGTGGTAGTAGTGGACGTCAGCCACTGATTGTTCTGATTTATGGAATTTCTCAGTGCCGTTTGCTCTGTGATAGGAGACTTATGGGTGGAAAGTCATGTCCCTGATGGCAAATGCAAAGAATAATCCATTCTGGACAACATTTCCATCTCAAAATCAAGGAAACATGGCCAAAATCTCTGTACAATCTGTGAACCGGTGGGCCCTGGCATCTGGGGGGCCCTGGCACTGCTGGCATACAGGACCAGTTGCCTAGGGCCCCCGCTGCTCCAGGGGCCCCCAGCAGGTGGCGTGTCGCTAATAGCGGCACACCACGCAGCTGCCATGGGGGCCCCGTGCCAGCGGAGCAGCAGCGGGTGACAGGAGGCAGGAGCCCCTGTCCCGCTGCAAAGAAAATGAATTTCACTGCTTCCCACGCCATGTGGGCGTGGGAAGCAGTGAATATATTACTTACCTGTCACCCGCTCCAACCGCTGAGCGCCGCTGTGTCCTCGCGTCCTCTCTTGCGCGATGTTTAGGCAGAGGGCGCGATGACGTCATTAGTGAGCGCCGTGCCCCCTGCTTGAGCATTCCCTGCCGGAGGACCGAAGACAGCGGCGCTCAGCAGTGGAGCGGGTGACAGGTAAATATCGCAGGTGCCGGGGCCCTGAGCCAGCGGAGACACCGGCACCTGTCCCCATAGCGCGCCAGTGTCCCCGCCAGCTCAGGACACCAGCACCTGGCCCCCAGCGACGAGAGGTGAGTATGTCTTTTTTTTTTGCAGCATCTATGGGGCATAAATCTAATGGGGCATAATCTGTGGAGCATTTATGGGGGCATAATCTATGGGGCATAATCTGTGGGCATCTAAGGGGGCTAATCTATGGGGGCATAATCTGTGGAGCATTTATGGGGCATAATCTATGGGGGATAATCTATGGGGGCATAAACTATGGAGCATCTATGGGGCATAATCTGGGGGAGCATCTATGGGGCATAATCTATGGGGCATAATCTGTGGAGCATCTGTGGGGCATAATCTATGGGGGCATAATCTGTGGAGCATCTATGGGGCATAATCTAAAGGAGCATCTATGGGGGCATAATCTGTGGAGCATCTATGGGGCATAATCTGTGGAGCATCTATGGGGGCATAATCTATGGGGGTATAATCTGTGGAGCATCTATGGGGGCATAATCTAAGGAGCATCTATGGGGCAAAATCTGTGGAGCATTTATGGGGGCATAATCTATGGGGGCATAATCTAAGGAGCATCTATGAGGGCATAATCTATGGGGCATAATCTGTGGAGCATCTATGAGGGCATAATCTAAGGAGCATCTATGGGGGCATAATCTGTGGAGCATCTAGGGGGCATAATCTGTGGAGCATCTATGGGGCATAATCTATGGGGGCATAATCTGTGGAGCATCTATGGGGGCATAATCTAAGGAGCATCTATGGGCATAATCTGTGGAGCATTTATGGGGGCATAATCTATGGGGCATAATCTAAGAGCATCTATGGGGGTATAATCTGTGGAGCATTTATGGGGGCATAATCTATGTGGGCATAATCTATGAGCTTCTATGGGGGCATAATCTATGGAGCATTTATAGGGGCACAATCTATGGAGCTTCTATGGGGCACAATCTATGGAGCTTCTATGGGGGCATAATCTAAGGAGAACTTATGGGGGCATAATCTATGGAGCATCTATGGGGGCATAATCTAAGGAGCATTTATGGGGGGATAATCTATGGAGCATCTATGAGAGCACAATCTGTGGAGCATCTATGGGGGCACAATCTATGGGGGCATAATACATGGGCACATATGGGCACAATCTATGGAGCATCTTGTGGGGCATAATAACATGGGGCAGCATATGGGGCATAATCTCATTTTCCACCCTAGGCTTATACTCGAGTCGATAAGTTTTCCATTTTTTTGTGGCAAAATTAGGGGACGGCTTATACTCGAGTATATCTGGTATTAATTAATATATATATATATATATAGCATTATACCCTATGAGGGGGGGCAGCATTATCCTCTATGAGGGGGCAGCATTATCCCCTATGGGGGGCTGCTTTATAATCTATGAGGAGGCTACCCCAACTCCTACTACATAATTAAGACATGTACTACCTTATATTTATACCCTGATATTAGGTGTTTTACTGCACAATTGTGGTCTTGTATTTATTTCTATGTACTACATAGTGGGCCCCAAGAATGATTTTCTCTGGTGGGCCTAAAGGTGCTCCAGTCCCAACGCTGATGCCATGTACCAAATAAACTCAGCTGCAAACACAAACCCAATAATTATCCTGGGTGATATGATATGTGCCAGGTATAATTATGGGATGCAGGATTCATGCCAGGTACATCAAATTATTCATATACAGTTCCTCCATTCCATATTGTATTGCAGAGGAAAGATGTGTACTTTGTACCGTGTTCGCCAGTAGATAGAAAAATATTTAGAGTTGAGAGTCCTCAGTGGTTGATAAACCTTTTAATGGTAACTGAAAAGATGGTAAATTGCAGCTTTCGAGACTACGCAGGTCTCTTCATCAGGCAAAGACTAAAACAAAATCTGAAGAATCACATATTTGTACACAACACAGCACAGAAACAATGCAAAGGTAAGACAAGTGACGTGAAGCAGAATAGTCATTATGGCAAAGGGATGAACATAAAAAATTGGAACAGTTCATAGATAAGGAGTGTGAAAGTTTTATTACCCTCTGATTGGGTCTGGTAATGTTTTGTGATGTTTTCACGGGTATTTGGAGTAAATTCCTTAATTGATTTAGAGCGTCATAAATCCATGTGACAGGTTCATTCCAGCATAAGAGTGTCAAAGGTCACCATCAATTTGTATTCGAAAATTCTTCTTTGTCTCCAAGATGTGAAGTTGCCTCTCAGTACAAGTATTTTCATATCTAACAAGCTATGATCAGGGGAGCAAAAATGTTTTGCCACAGGTAGATCCATTCTTTTTTCTCTTATTGTGTGGCGATGAGAATTCATCCTTGTTCTCAGTTTTTGCCCGGTCTCCCCCACATATAGACCCCCAGTTGGACATTTAGTACATATAATTAGGTACACACATTAGATGTGATGCAGCTGAAAGTACCTGGTATCTTGTAGTCCCGATGGGAGTTGGGGATCTTTATCTTGTCCGTGGTCATTATAAATGGACAAATTTTGCATTTCTTCTGGTTGCAAGGAGAGGTTCCTGCAGCTGTTGGGGAAGACAGGGAACTTCTGACAATGATGCTTCTTAGATTTGGGGGCTGCCTAAAACACAGTAGTGGGGGGTCAGGAAATATGGATTGTAATCGGGCATCTTTTTGTAGTAAAGGTTGTAGTTTCCGTGCAGCTCCCCTTAGCACCTCCAGATTTGGATTGTAGGTGACCACTAGAGGCACCCGGTTATTTTCTTCTTTAGCTTTGTAATGTAGCAGGTGATTCCTTGATATTCTGGTGGCTCTTGTAATTTGGTTTTCAATTGTTCTTGGATGGTAGCCCTGATTTAAAAAGGTCTTTCTGAGGCAAATAAGGTGTTCATCTCTATCCATGGGGTTGGAACATATACGGTTGTATCTGATGGCTTGGCTGTAGACAATAGAGTTTTTTATGTGTTTTGGATGGAAACTGTCCCATTTAAGGTATGTTGGACGGTTGATTGGCTTCTGATACAGGGATGTCTCTATTTCATTGTTCTTTAGCTTAATGATGGTGTCCAAAAAGTTAATTTCAGTGCTGGAGTAGTTGAGTGTTAAGTTGATGGTTGGATGAAATTGATTGAACTGTTCATGGAACGTCTTTAGCTGTTGCTCAGACTCCGTCCAGATGATTAAGATATCATCAATGTAGCGGTAGTAGGCCCGAGGCCTGATGGGACATGAGGACAGAAAGTCGCTTTCAAGCTTGGCCATGAAAAGATTTGCATACTGAGGAGCCATTTTACTTCCCACAGCTGTGCCAGTCTCCTGTAAATAGAAAATACTTGTACTGAGAGGCAACTTCACATCTCGGAGACAAAGAAGAATTTTCAATACAAATTGATGGTGACCTTTGACACTCTTAATGCTGGAATGAACCTGTCACATGGATTTATGACGCTCTATATCAATTAAGGAATTTACTCCAAATACCCTGTGAAAACATCACAAAACATTACCAGACCCCAATCAGAGGGTAATAAAACTTTCACACTCCTTATCTATGAACTGTTCCAATATTTATGCTCATCCCTCTGCCATAATAACTATTCTGCTTCACGTCACTTGTCTTACCTATTGCATTTTTTCTGTGCTGCTTTGTGTACAAATATGTGATTCTTCAGATTTTGTATTAGTCTTCGCCTGATGAAGAGACCTGAGTAGTCTCGAAAGCTGCAATTTACCATCTTTTCAGTTAGCCATTAAAAGGTATCAACCACTGAGGACTCTCAACTTTAAATATATTGTATTGCAATCACTCATCGAGTCATGTCCACCGTTCTGCTTTCCTTCCATCCAGGGAGATTCAAGAGGACCTCTGGTGTGTAAAGTACAAGGTGCATGGTATCAGGCCGGCATTGTCAGCTGGGGTGAAGCCTGTGGTCTGCCGAACCGCCCGGGGTCTACACACTCACCACAGCCTACCAGACCTGGATACAAGCCTACATCCCAGAACTTAATTTTACTAACCTGGAAATCGTCGTAAATGGAAGTGACAAGCGTCTGAGGTCCAGAACCGATGACTCTGATTCTTCTTACATTCATTTTAATGTTTTTTAGTTTTATTTAAGTAATGGCTCCAATGAATATTGAAAAGAACACCAGAAGTAAACTAAGAAACAGATGACCTCCCAACATATCTCATCTTCTGATCTTCCCTCCCAGGTTACAATACTGGAGGGCAGTCTGTCGGAATTTCTTGGATTCTTAATTATATTGTTAATCAGGAATTGTTTCTCCCAACTCCCTGTGGGTGTGAACATGTCCACATGTGATGACCATGTCTGATCCAGAGAAAAGGAAAAGAACAGCAAGCTAGTAGTTTATTTCATGAATTATGGGAAATCCATTAATATGTGCAACTTCTCAAGTTATAGAAGCTACAGATGAGCAAAGTGATGAGGTGAAATGAACTTGCCTTAGATTTTACAAAAAAATTGTATTTCTGCATTTTAGTGATCCACTTTGTTCAATTGTTGAGGGCCTTCTGAAAGTTTGAAAGATAAAAAAAATAGTATACTTACCTTGCAGCTCACAAGTCCTGCCACCACAGCTCCCAGCCTGGTCCTCCCTTGGCTCTGGTGTAGTCTAGTCTTCATGAGAGGCGATGTTCTTTTCTGTGTCTTTCTTCACTCTCCGCCGGCTATTCCCGAGCTGAGGAGGCCTCAGAAAATGCACATCGTGATATCTGGATGTCACAATGTGGATCCTCTAAGTGTGCAAAGTGAAAGACGACCAGGCTGGAGCTGGAGGGAAGTGGTGGAAGACCAGGCTGGAGCTGGAAGGAAGCGGTAGAAGACCAGGTTGGAACTGGAGGAAAGCGGTAGAAGACCAGGCTGGAGGTGGAGGGAAGCGGTAGAAGACCAGGCTGGAGGTGGAGGGAAGTGGTGGAAGACCAGGCTTGGAGCTGCAGGGAAGCAGTGGAAGACCAGGCTTGGAGCTGTGGGGGGTGAAGTACGTGAACAGCGAGGTGAGTGTACTGTATTTTTCATTTTCTAGCCTCAATCAGTTATTACAGTCTCTCCAAACCCTAAAGCATAATAAAAAGGAAGGTTCGATTAACATTGAATACATTCAAAGCAATTGGAAATTCCTGGTTAAACTGGAGCAAATTTTCCTCATTCTAATTTCAGCAGATTCGCTTATCACGAATAGAAACCTTTTATCAGGATATGAAAAAAATAAAACAAAAAACAAAGACCTCTAAGCACATGTGTAGCACACAACACGTAGTCCATAAATACACTTATGTGACATTTCAATGTATGTACAACGACTTAATAGCCAGATGACGCCTTCATAATAACAATCTTTATTTTTATATAGCGCTATCATATTCCGCAGCGCTTTACAGTTTTCACACGTCGTCACTGTCCCTGATGGGGCTCACAGTGTAGATTCCCTATCAGTCTTTGGAGAGTGGGAGGAAAGCGGAGAACCCGGAGGAAACCCACCCAAACACGGGGAGAACATACAAACTCCTTGCAGATGTTGTCCTTCATGGGATATGAACCCAGGACTCCAGGGCTGCAATGCTAACCACTGAGCCACCATGCTGTCCTATATATAGTACAGTACTAACCACTGAGCCACCGTGCTGCCCTAATTTTGATCTCTTTAATACAAAAGCAGCCTTAGTAATGTCCGAGAGACCTCAAGCTATGGGGCTATGGGGCAATGAATGGTAACTGGTGGGACCAGTGTGGAAGAATATGTATTTATTTCAGCATGACACTTTGTGAGGTAGAAAGTTGTGTTTACTTTTCAGGATAATGGATATTTTTCTTTTGTCTTCAAAAAAATATTGAAAAGAAAAATTATAGTTTACCAGTCTCAAAACACAGGAAGCACACTGTCTGTGACACATAAGCCTTAATTTCAGAATTTTGATTTAGTAACACAATTAGGACTGTCCTCCTTGTTTGTAGTGGGTGAAGAATATAACACTGGGGTTAGTACAGTACATCACAGATCAAGTTATTCAGTCACAATGACAGGTCATGTACGTCCGTATTCACAGTCACTCTGACTCTCCAGGTCCTGCACCTTCTTATTCACAGTCACACTGACGGTGCAGCTCCTGCACCTTCTTATAAACAGTCACACTGACTCTGCAGCTCCTGCACCTCCTTATAAACAGTGACACTGACTCTCCAGGTCCTGCACCTCCATATTCACAGTCACACTGACTCTGCAGCTCCTGCACCTTCTTATAAACAGTCACACTGACTCTGCAGCTCCTGCACCTCCTTATAAACAGTGACACTGACTCTGCAGCTCCTTATAAACAGTTACACTGACTCTGCAGCTCCTGCACCGCCTTATAAACAGTCACACTGACTGTGCAGCTCCTGCACCTCCTTATAAACAGTCACACTGACTCTGCAGCTCCTGCACCTCCTTATAAACAGTGACACTGACTCTGCAGCTCCTGCACCTCCTTATAAACAGTCACACTGACTCTGCAGCTCCTGCACCTTCTTATAAACAGTCACATTGGCTCTGCAGCTCCTGCACACTCCTTATAAACAGTGACACTGACTCTGCAGCTCCTTATAAACAGTCACACTGACTGTGCAGCTCCTGCACCTCCTTATAAACAGTCACACTGACTCTGCAGCTCCTGCACCTTCTTATAAACAGTCACACTGACTCTGCAGCTCCTGCACCTCCTTATAAACAGTGACACTGACTCTGCAGCTCCTTATAAACAGTCACACTGACTCTGCAGCTCCTGCACCTCCTTATAAACAGTCACACTGACTGTGCAGCTCCTGCACCTCCTTATAAACAGTCACACTGACTCTGCAACTCCTGCACCTTCTTATAAACAGTCACACTGACTGTGCAGCTCATGCACCTCCTTATAAACAGTCACACTGACTCTGCAGTTCCTGCACCTTCTTATTCACAGTCACACTGACTCCGCAGCTCCTGCACCTCCTTATTCACAGTCACACTGACTCTGCAGCTCCTGCACCTCCTTATAAACAGTCACACTGACTGTTCAGCTCCTGCACCTCCTTATAAACAGTCACACTGACTCTGCAGCTCCTGCACCTTCTTATAAATAGTCACACTGACTCTGCAGCTCATGCACCCCCTTATAAACAGTCACACTGACTGTGCAGCTCCTGCACCTCCTTATAAACAGTCACACTGACTCTGCAGCTCCTTATAAACAGTCACACTGACTCTGAAGCTCCTGCACCTCCTTATAAACAGTCACATTGACTCTGCAGCTCCTGCACCTTCTTATAAACAGTCACACTGACTCTGCAGTTCCTGCACCTTCTTATTCAGTCACACTGACACTGCAGCTCCTGCACCCTTATAAACAGTCACACTGACTGTGCAGCTCCTGCACCTACTTATAAACAGTCACACTGACTCTGCAGCTCCTGCACCTCCTTATTCACAGTCACACTGACTCTGCAGCTCCTGCACCTCCTTATTCACAGTCACACTGACTCTGCAGCTCCTGCACCTCCTTATAAACAGTCACACTGACTCTGCAGCTCCTGCACCTCCTTATACATTCTCTTAAGTTTTCCCCAGACAACAGAGGAGACAGCGCCAACAGTTCCGGACCCGGCACAAAACAGGTACCCGTGGCACAGTCCTTCTTCTTACATAAGCACCTATATAGCATGTAACATGAACAAACCGGCTGACAGGTTCCCAACTCCCTTAAAAAACACTTCTAACCAAAATGAAATCCAGCCATCACTGAGGACAGGTCACGGGTGGGAAAATCAGAAACTCAGGGATGGGGACAGGTCATGGGTGGAAATGTGGACTTTGCTTCATGTTCAATTTACCTGCAGAATAAAAGTGTAAAACTCGTAAAATGAGGCCGATATAAAAGAACATATCCATGTAGACAAAAGTGCAACAACGTTCCCTCCTCATCCTCATATATATAAGGTCACCAAGAAAGGAAGAAATGGAGAAGAGCCTGCTCTATGTGCTGGTAGTCCTATATGGCGGTAAGGAACGCTCAACATCACCAGCTATAGCACCAGAGGTGTTACATAGGACTGCAGGTGACATCTACTACATTATCTGTACTCAGAGAGTTATCACTGTGTTATCTGTGATGTTACATGGGACTGCAGGTGACATCTACTACATTATCTGTACTCAGAGAGATATCACTGTGTTATCTGTGGTGTTACATAGGACTGCAGGTGACATCTACTACATTATCTGTACTCAGAGAGTTATCACTGTGTTATCTGTGGTGTTACATAGGACTGCAGGTGACATCTACTACATTATCTGTAGTCAGAGAGTTATCACTGTGTTATCTGTGGTGTTACATAGGACTGCAGGTGACATCTAATACATTATCTGTACTCAGAGTTATCACTGTGTTATCTGTGGTGTTACATAGGACTGCAGGTGACATCTACTACATTATCTGTACTCAGAGAGATATCACTGTGTTATCTGTGGTGTTACATAGGACTGCAGGTGACATCTACTACATTATCTGTACTCAGGGAGTTATCACTGTGTTATCTGTGGTGTTACATAGGACTGCAGGTGACATCTTCTACATTATCTGTACTCAGAGAGTTATCACTGTGTTATCTGTGGTGTTACATAGGACTGCAGGTGACATCTACTACATTATCTGTACTCAGAGAGATTATCACTGTGTTATCTGTGGTGTTACATAGGACTGCAGGTGACATCTACTACATTATCTGTACTCAGAGAGTTATCACTGTGTTATCTGTGGTGTTACATAGGACTGCAGGTGACATCTACTCCATTATCTGTACTCAGAGAGTATCACTGTGTTATCTGTGGTGTTACATAGGACTGCAGGTGACATCTACTACATTATCTGTACTCAGAGAGATATCACTGTGTTATCTGTGGTGTTACATAGGACTGCAGGTGACATCTACAAACATTATCTGTACTCAGAGAGTTATCACTGTGTTATCTGTGATGTTACATAGGACTGCAGGTGACATCTACTACATTATCTGTACTCAGAGAGTTATCACTGTGTTATCTGTGGTGTTACATAGGACTGCAGGTGACATCTACTACATTATCTGTACTCAGAGAGTTATCACTGTGTTATCTGTGATGTTACATAGGACTGCAGGTGACATCTACTACATTATCTGTACTCAGAGAGTTATCACTGTTTATCTGTGGTGTTACATAGGACTGCAGGTGACATCTACTACATTATCTGTACTCAGAGAGTTATCACTGTGTATCTGTGGTGTTACATAGGACTGCAGGTGACATCTTCTACATTATCTGTACTCAGAGAGTTATCACTGTGTTATCTGTGGTGTTACATAGGACTGCAGGTGACATCTACTACATTATCTGTACTCAGAGAGATATCACTGTGTTATCTGTGGTGTTACATAGGACTGCAGGTGACATCTACATTATCTGTACTCAAAGAGTTATCACTGTGTTATCTGTGGTGTTACATAGGACTGCAGGTGACATCTACTACATTATCTGTACTCAGAGAGTTATCACTGTGTTATCTGTGGTGTTACATAGGACTGCAGGTGACATCTACTCCATTATCTGTACTCAGAGAGTTATCACTGTGTTATCTGTGGTGTTACATAGGACTGCTATGTCGACCCGCCACCACAATTGTGGGTTACCAGGGCAATGGGGTACTCAGAGCCGAGCCCATGGAAGTCTATGGGATTGTCACAGGTAGCTGTGGCTCGGTCTGTGGCCCGGGCGGTCTGGCGTATGTTGGGGATATATTTACAGGGGATTGATTTATGTACAGTTCGTGACGCCACCTGTAGTCTTCTGGTAATTAGTACCAGCGCTGCTGTAGATCTCTGAGGGATGTTGGGCAGCTAGATGTCGGGTCCCCTACAGGTGGGACTGGTCCCTCAAAGTCTATGAAGTCAGTGAAGTCGGGTGCAGATAAAGAACACAGTCTCACACGGTCAGCGTCTTTCCATACCTTTACTTGTAAGATGTTCAGGCAGGTCCCAGGGAGGCTGATCCAAGGAGAGTGTATCTTGAGACAGCAGCTGGACAAGTTAGGGGCCTCCTTTACTCCCAATACAATGAGTACAACCAGCCTGAAGCGTAGTTCCCTCAATAACTCCAGCTAATCTATAGCTGTACCGCCCAGTCAGCTTTGTGTTTAGGAGCCTTCCTGCGAGAGAGCTGAATTCTTATTTTGTCGTGCACTGACTCAAAAGTCTTCACTCCCCCTGACCCCAGTTACGTACTGACTATAAGGGGCTTGTTTGCCGCGACCTAAGGTCCGGTAAATTCCTGGTTTTCTTACCACTATGCTTGTAACAATAGTGATCCTTCGGTCCCCAGTGACCGGTAGCAATGTGCAGGACTTCTTCAATCCGTAAGCACTATTCCAATAAACCACTGTGCCTTTCGCCTTGTCCTCGCTGGTAACATAAGCACTCACACTAGCCAAGGGTCGAGCAGTCACTTCTTTCTTTTCCTTCACTTCAAAGTTAGTTACAGATGCTCAGTTATCAATAGGCAGGAGCACGTCTCTGAACCTTACACCGTCCTTTAGACAGGATACTGAAGACTTTCTGCACTAAACTTCTTCTTTCCTTCCAGTGTATGCTGATGAGGTACAGCTCTGACTAGGCTGAGGTGAATTAAACCACCTGTACTAGACTCCACTTTCCGAACTGATGATAGAGCAATCTGGACTGCTTCCTCCCTCCAGACGTCTTCTCTCTCTGAAGTCCAGAACTGAACTGACTAGAAATCACTCTAACACATACCTTGACCACTCCCTCAAGAGCAAACTCCACTACCCTAAGGGTGTGTCTAGTATATGTTGAGTGAATGGATATTTAGCATTAAACTGCTGTCTCGCCACACACTCTCCAGGGTACTGCGTGTGCCTAACACCAGGGCTACACATTCCCCCATGGTAAAAGACAGCACTCCCGGGCTGTAAAATACAAAAGAGACATTTTGTTTATGCATGAAAACATTAAACAATTAACATTGGTTCGTCCCATCCGGGAGGTGAGGAAATCTTGAACGTTGCGAACAATAACATTATAAAGAAATACAAAAGTATTAAATAGCATTCAATAAATATACAATATACTTGTGAAGGACCCGCACCAAACCTTCAACGTGGGTCCTGGGTGGGCTGCAGGACATCCAAATGCAGACCTCACTCAGTGCCACACCACACGGGTTTTTGTATTCAGAGGTAGTTGTGCTGGTTTATGTAAAACCAAAATAAGGCACCGAAGCGCAACTATGTACAAATAAGTTCTGGGTTAGCACAGTCCTCAACCTCAAAGTCCTTTGTAAAAACCAAATACGCAAATATAATATCACATTATTATACTAAAGTGCAAAACTTTTTCTGGTTACCCAGCCGGGCATTCTACGGTTAGCAAAATATATATGCATCATATACGTTGTACTTTTCAACTTGTGCAAAAACTTATAAAACATTTTCAAACTTTCTACTTATGGTAGATCCGATATGGATCTCACCGATTCTCTTTTCTATCTATTCATTTTCAAATAATACACTTTCCAATACACTTTCCACCCCGGGGGCTGGAACAATGCAATGGGCCCTAGATCCCAGGACTAACAAATCATGCGCTGCGATTAGGGTCTGGGTCGCCACAGTTCTCGTGCGAACCTCTAGGGGCGCAACGGGTACATTCTCCTCACGTGACACCGATTGCGTTTCAATCACAGTTAACGATATGGACCGTGTCATGGATTGCGATTGAGACTGGGTCGCTAGTTGCGATGTAGATTTGACTTTCATTTGCGATGAACTCTGGGTCGCTAGTTGCGATGAATTTGCAGGGGGCGATGCTGGGGCACGGCCGGATGCTGCTTGAGCTGGAGACGGGGACGCTGCGGTAGTGGTGACGTTACCTGCGTCGGGGACGGGGTCACGGACGATGGTGACGTTAAGGGCATACCATCCCTTCATTCCCCAGTGCCGCGTATATGTGACGATGTCTCCATTGGCTAAGTCCCTCCCGGGATGGCCTTGCGGCAGGTGGGATTCTACGTCACGCCTGCTGACAAAGACCCCTGGGTAGAGGCCCGGTTCACGGATGAAGCCCCAGCCCTTCCGGAGCTGGAACTCAGTCACACACCCCTGCCGCCGCGGTTCCCTCAGGGTACCTTTCTCTCTCCGGACACTCTCTTTGTCCGCGATCAGCTCTGCATGTTGTCGCTGACGATTCCGCTGAGCTTCCCGCTCTTCCTCCTGCTGGCGTTTCTGCTTCTCCTCACGACGCTGCCACTCATATTCCCACTGGGCGGTGTAGGCGACGTCATCCAGGCGCGCCATCTCGTCCCAGTCCACGTCTGGTAGTGACGGACAGGACCCCTCCGGTGTCCCTGCCGGGGACCGATCATCTGCTGCGGCCTCCTGGCCGGGCGGGCGTTCCGGGACTGGCAATACCTCCTCAACCTCCTTCGCCTCCACCGCTTCACCGGTGGGATCAGGATCGGTACTTTCGGGGGCAGCCTCCGGTTGCTCCTTCGCCTTGGGCAGCAGACTCTTCGGTATCTGGAATCGTGGGGGGTCGTTGAGGGAGAGATCACCGTGTCCCACAGCCTCCGCTGCTCCAGGGTACGCCGGCGTCTCTCGATCTCTTCAAAGCCAGGTTGGTACTGGACCATCTTCTTCAGGCGTGCATTTTCTTCTTGAATCTCTAGCAACGCCTGCTGCAGGTGCAGGACCACGGATAACTCCGGTGCTGGTGGCAGCTTGGCTGGGGCACGGGGCCTGCCTTCCTCCGCTTCCCTGCTCGGCTGCACACGTCCTGCTTCCATGATGTTCCAGAAGATCCTTTCTTCTTCCTCCAGAGACATCCGGTCTCTTCCGTGGAGGTGGGGTTTGCGTCTCCTCCTCCTCGCAGGGAAGGTGAAGAGGAGGCGGACCTCCTTTGCTGTAGGGCAGGATCGCATGTTGTAATAGCACTTTGAGAGGGCAGGCATTTTCTTCGCGCCACTGGGGGGTAGACGCCCACGAAGGTACGCCCACCTTCTTCTCCAGCGCCTGAGGGCGCGAATATGGCGACAAAAATGGCGATTTTGGCGCCAAAAGTGCAAACAGTCCTTCTCACAAAAACAATTCCTTAGGCACACAGGGCTCGCAGTTCTGCGAGTTTCGCATCCTGTTCGTGACGCCAAGTTATGTCGACCCGCCACCACAATTGTGGGTTACCAGGGCAATGGGGTACTCAGAGCCGAGCCCATGGAAGTCTATGGGATTTGTCACAGGTAGCTGTGGCTCGGTCTGTGGCCCGGGCGGTCTGGCGTATGTTGGGGATATATTTACAGGGGATTGATTTATGTACAGTTCGTGACGCCACCTGTAGTCTTCTGGTAATTAGTACCAGCGCTGCTGTAGATCTCTGAGGGGATGGTGGGCAGCTAGATGTCGGGTCCCCTACAGGTGGGACTGGTCCCTCAAAGTCTATGAAGTCAGTGAAGTCGGGTGCAGATAAAGAACACAGTCTCACACGGTCAGCGTCTTTCCATACCTTTACTTGTAAGATGTTCAGGCAGGTCCCAGGGAGGCTGATCCAAGGAGAGTGTATCTTGAGACAGCAGCTGGACAAGTTAGGGGCCTCCTTTACTCCCAATACAATGAGTACAACCAGCCTGAAGCGTAGTTCCCTCAATAACTCCAGCTAATCTATAGCTGTACCGCCCAGTCAGCTTTGTGTCAGGAGCCTTCCTGCGAGAGAGCTGAATTCTTATTTTGTCGTGCACTGACTCAAAAGTCTTCACTCCCCCTGACCCCAGTTACGTACTGACTATAAGGGGCTTGTTTGCCGCGACCTAAGGTCCGGTAAATTCCTGGTTTTCTTACCACTATGCTTGTAACAATAGTGATCCTTCGGTCCCCAGTGACCGGTAGCAATGTGCAGGACTTCTTCAATCCGTAAGCACTATTCCAATAAACCACTGTGCCTTTCGCCTTGTCCTCGCTGGTAACATAAGCACTCACACTAGCCAAGGGTCGAGCAGTCACTTCTTTCTTTTCCTTCACTTCAAAGTTAGTTACAGATGCTCAGTTATCAATAGGCAGGAGCACGTCTCTGAACCTTACACCGTCCTTTAGACAGGATACTGAAGACTTTCTGCACTAAACTTCTTCTTTCCTTCCAGTGTATGCTGATGAGGTACAGCTCTGACTAGGCTGAGGTGAATTAAACCACCTGTACTAGACTCCACTTTCCGAACTGATGATAGAGCAATCTGGACTGCTTCCTCCCTCCAGACGTCTTCTCTCTCTGAAGTCCAGAACTGAACTGACTAGAAATCACTCTAACACATACCTTGACCACTCCCTCAAGAGCAAACTCCACTACCCTAAGGGTGTGTCTAGTATATGTTGAGTGAATGGATATTTAGCATTAAACTGCTGTCTCGCCACACACTCTCCAGGGTACTGCGTGTGCCTAACACCAGGGCTACACACTGCAGGTGACATCTACTACATTATCTGTACTCAGAGAGTTATCACTGTGTTATCTGTGATGTTACATAGGACTGCAGGTGACATCTACTACATTATCTGTACTCAGAGAGTTATCACTGTGTTATCTGTGGTGTTACATAGGACTGCAGGTGACATCTACTACATTATCTGTACTCAGAGAGCTATCACTGTGTTATCTGTGGTGTTACATAGGACTGCAGGTGACATCTACTACATTATCTGTACTCAGAGAGTTATCACTGTGTTATCTGTGGTGTTACATAGGACTGCAGGTGAATCTACTATATTATCTGTACTCAGAGAGTATCACTGTGTTACTGTGCTGTTACATAGGACTGCAGGTGACATCTACTACATTATCTGTACTCAGAGAGATATCACTGTGTTATCTGTGGTGTTACATAGGACTGCAGGTGATATCTACTACATTATCTGTACTCGAGAGTTATCACTGTGTTCTATACTGTTGGTTAGTTTAGGGGTTGAGCATTCCGATACTGCAAATATCGGGTATCGGCCGATATTGGCTGTATCGGAATTCCGATTCCGAGTACCGATATTTTCGTCATATCGGATACCAGAATCGGGATTGTCACTGTCAGTGTCCGTCCGTCGGGTCTGTCAGGAGTCAGCGGCACTTACCTGGCAGAAGATCTCCGGCGGTCACGGCCTGGACTGCTTCATGGCCGCCTTCCTCTTCTCCCCGGCGGTCACATGCAGTTTCTCGCGATAACTGCAGTGACTGCTGGGTAATCTCGGCCGTAAAGCAGTCAGTCCGATGACGTCACCGCCGGGGAAGCAGGTAATCAGCTGTGCTGCGCCGGGATGTCAGGCTCTGCCTGTCATTGCGATGTAGCAGAGCTGGATCGTCGTGGGACTGTCGTTATGGACTGCGTCGGACAGGTGGTATACTGTTGGTTTGTTTTTTTTCTTTTTTTACAGGAGATCGATGGCGTCGCAGGAATGAGAGAGTAATAAAAAAAATGAAAACTGTGTTGTCTCTTTTATTTCATTAAAAGACTTTTTTCTTGCTGTGTCTTTTTTTTTATGCATTTAATAACTTTGGGATTAATAATGGATCGGTGTCTTATTGACGCCTCTCCATTATTAACCGGGCTTATTGTCACCGTGCAATCAACGGTGACATTAACCCCTTATTACCCCGCTTGCCACCGCTACAGGGCAAGTGGGAAGAGCCGGGTAAAGTGCCACAATTGGCACATCTTTTGATGCGCCAAATGTGGGGCTGCTGTAGCCTGGTATTATCAGGCTGTTGAGGGCCAAAATCCATGGGCCTTGACAGTCTTTTAATACCAGGCCGCAGCAGTCTGCATTTTACTTGGCTGGTTAACAAAAATAGGGGGACCCCTACGCCGTTTTTTTTTCGAGGGGATCCCCTATTTTTGTTAACCAGCCAAGCTAAGCAGACTGCTGTGGCCTGGTATTATCAGGCTGGCAAGGTCCATGGATATTGGATCCTTACCAGCCTGAAAATCCAGGCCTCAGCGGTCTGCTTCATCTGGCTGGTTAACAAAAATAGGGGGGACCCCACGCCAATTTTTTTTGAGGGGATCCCCTATTTTTGTTAATCAGCCAAGATATGCAGACTGCTGTCGCCTGGTATTATCAGGCTGGCAAGGTCCATGGATCTTGGCTCCTTAACAGCCTGAAAATCCAGGCCTCAGCGGTCTGCTTCATCTGGCTGGTTAACAAAAATAGGGGGGACCCCACGCCATTTTTTTTCGAAGGGAACCCCTATTTTTGTTAACCAGTTCCCTCTGACGTCACTGATGGTGTCCCTGGCTGACCTGAAGTGAAAGTGGAAAGCAATCAATTAAGCTTTCCACTTCCTCTCCTGTCAGCCAGGAGAGGAACTCATTCATTTGGGGGTTTACTGTGAGGCTGCAGCATTAGCTGCGGTCCCTGCAGTAAACATTAACCCTTTCTGATGGATTACACCGTGGGACCTGACTGTACATCGGATAGGTAAGAATAATTTTGCTTTAGTATTTTATTTTTATTACAGGAAATGGTTTTAGCAGTAAAATAAAATATGGTCAAAAACTGTGTGATTATTTCATTAAACTTCTTTTTTATTAAAGTGTGTGTGTTTGATTTTTCTTTCATACAATAGGATTAATAATTGATAGTTGTCTAATTGACAGCTCACAATTATTAACCTGGCTTAAAGTGACCTTTCAATTGCAAGGTCATTTTAACCCCTTATTAACCCATTCGCCACCGCTACAGGGCAATAGGAATAGACGGGCAAAGTGCCAGAAAGGGCAAATCTAATTAGAGATTTGCCCTTTCTGGGGTGTCTGGGGGCAGATGTTAAGTAGCCGGGGGGGCCAAAAAAAATGGTCCCTCTCTGGGCTATTATTATCTGCCCCCACTCACTGGCTTTGTCTGTCTGGTTGCGAAAATAGGGCGGGAGCCCACGCATTTTTTTTCAGCAATTTTACACCTCATATATATATTATACATGTCATTGAATTTGTGACACATATATATATATATTTATAGTTTCATACACTTCTACATAGTATAATAGCCGCTAATTCAATTGCCGGCTTTTGTGAAAATGCAGAACCCGACATGAAATGACACTTGGTGTACATAGGGTTAACAATGTCTTTTCATGTAGTTTGATATCTGATTTGCACAAACAATTACATGAGTGTAAGTGTGCAAAATTTCACACCTGTAGGGGTTAATTAAAGGTGTAAATTCGTAGCAAAAAAGTCCGTTTTTTTTACAACGAATTTACACCTTTAATTAACCCCTACAGGTGTGAAATTTTGCACACATAGACTGATGTAATTGTTTGTGCAAATCAGATAGCAAAGGACATGAAAAGACATGGTTAACCCTATGTACACCAAGTGTCATTTCATGTCGGGTGCTTCTGTCTTTTCACAGAAGCCGGCTTTACCCGGCAATTGAATCAGAGGATATTTTACTATGTAGAAGTGTATAAACTATACATATATGTATATATATATGTCACAATGACATGTATATATATATATATATATATATATGTATTCTATGTGTGTATATTTAGTGTTTACAAGGAAAGAAAGAGGTTTTTTTAGTTGCGATAATTTGTTCCCATAGACTTACATGGGACTTCCGGTATCGGTATCGGGTATCGCCAATATTTTAATGGTATCGGCGATACCATTCCGATTCCGATACTTTTGGATATCGGAAAGTATCACTCAACTCTAGTGGTGTTACATAGGACTGCAGGTGACATCTACTACATTATCTGTACTCAGTTATCACTGTTATCTGTGGTGTTACATAGGACTGCAGGTGACATCTACTACATTATCTGTACTCAGAGAGATATCACTATGTGATCTGTGGTGTTACATAGGACTGCAGGTGACATCTACTACATTATCTGTACTCAGAGAGTTATCACTGTGTTATCTGTGGTGTTACATAGGACTGCAGGTGACATCTACTACATTATCTGTACTCAGAGAGTTATCACTGTGTTATCTGTGGTGTTACATAGGACTGCAGGTGACATCTACTACACTTATCTGTACTCAGAGATATCACTGTGTTATCTGTGGTGTTACATAGGACTGCAGGTGACATCTACTACATTATCTGTACTCAAGAGATATCACTGTGTTATCTGTGGTGTTACATAGGACTGCAGGTGACATCTACTACATTATCTATACTCAGAGAGATATCACTGTGTTATCTGTGGTGTTACATAGGACTGCAGGTGACATCTACTACATTATCTGTACTCAGAGAGTATCACTGTGTTATCTGTGGTGTTACATAGGACTGCAGGTGACATCTACTACATTATCTATACTCAGAGAGTATCACTGTGTTATCTGTGTGTTACATAGGACTGCAGGTGACATCTACTACATTATCTGTACTCAGAGAGATATCACTGTGTTATCTGTGGTGTTACATAGGACTGCAGGTGACATCTACTACATTATCTGTACTCAGAGAGATATCACTTGTGTTATCTGTGGTGTTACATAGGACTGCAGGTGACATCTACTACATTATCTATACTCAGAGAGTTATCACTGTGTTATCTGTGGTGTTACATAGGACTGCAGGTGACATCTACTACATTATATTACTCAGAGAGATTACACTGTGTATCATGGTGTTACAGACTGAAGTGACATCCTACTTATCTACTCAGAGAGTTATCACTGTGTTATTCTGTGTTTACATAGGACGCAGGACATTAAAAATACAGTATCAGAGAATCAAATGTGTACTGTGTGTTACATAGACTGCAGGTGACATTACTACTTTCTGTATCGAGTCATTTGTATCTGTGTGTTACATGGACTGCAGTGACATCTACTACATTATCGATACTAGAGAGAATCACTGTGTTATCTTGGTGTAAAGCACGCAGTGACATCTACTACATACTGTATCGGAGTTATCAACTGGTTATTGTGGTGTTACATAGGCTGCAGTGCATTATTATTTACTCAAGAGTTATACTGTTATCTGTATTTAATAGGATGCAGGTTATCTACTACATTACGGTACTCAGAATTCACTGTGTTTTGTGTGTTACATAGGATGCAGTGAAATTACTCTTTCTATCTCGAGAGGGTATCACGGTTACTGTTTCATAGATGCAGGTGAATTTATTATCTTTCTCAGAGGTTATCACTGTGTTATCTGTGGTGTTACTTAGGACTGCAGGTGACATCTACTACATTATCTGTACTCAGAGAGATATCACTATGTGATCTGTAGTGTTACATAGGACTGCAGGTGACATCTACTACATTATCTGTACTCAGAGAGTGATCACTGTGTTATCTGTGGTGTTACATAGGACTGCAGGTGATATCTGCTACATTATCTGTACTCAGAGAGATATCACTGTGTTATCTGTAGTGTTACATAGGACTGCAGGTGACATCTACTACATTATCTGTACTCAGAGAGATATCACTGTGTTATCTGT
Organism: Oophaga sylvatica; assembly: GCA_033576555.1. Classification (NCBI taxonomy): domain Eukaryota; kingdom Metazoa; phylum Chordata; class Amphibia; order Anura; family Dendrobatidae; genus Oophaga; species Oophaga sylvatica. Next base: position 98,133,035 of record JARQOD010000007.1, on the reverse strand, counting down.
GGTGTTACATAGGACTGCAGGTGACATCTACTACATTATCTGTACTCAGAGAGATATCACTGTGTTATCTGTGGTGTTACATAGGACTGCAGGTGACATCTACTACATTATCTGTACTCAGAGAATTATCACTGTGTTATCTGTGGTGTTTACATAGGACTGCAGGTGACATCTACTACATTATATATACTCAGGAGGACTCCCCTACACCTAGCCATCCAATAGTTGCCGTAAATGATATCCTTTATCACTGAGACAGCAGCTATGTATATTGATCACTTGCCCCTTTTGTAACCAGTTTACAATCACACCTCAAGATAAAAATAGCAGAGTCATGAGAATCAATGAACTTTGTTTTCTGGCTGACCAATTCCGTTTGTGTTCAGCATTGATGTTGAACCTCTCTACAGTAACATCGCTCATTTGGATTGGATGGAATACAGCTTTATTTGAACACCAGAATTTGCCCTTTAGGGCACATAATGATTTTGTATTTTCACTGCTTGCGATTTTTTTCACACATGATTTATTTCATTTTTATGATCATTTCTACCACCAAATAAGAGGAACCGCCATGGGCACGGTTTTGTGTGTCAAATTGCTGAAATTTACTTTTTTCCAGTGCTGGGAGGATAAACACATTTTCAGAAAGAATTTATTTTTTTCTGAGGTCATATTTTCATTTGTGTGGGAGGTTTATTGATGATGTTTTAATATTTTTAGAGGGGAAGAAACATTGTTTCCTCAAGATCATTTCCATTTTATGGGCATGAAATTTATATACAACTAATGAGAAGGAAATATACAGTTTGTATATGAAATTAATGTTTGTTCTGGTTGTCTTGTCCAAGTTGAAGTCTATAGGAAACTCACTTCAATTTCTTCAGTTTTCTTCAATGCAAAGCTGGCATCTAGAACCTCTCATGAAGAGTTTACTTGTAGGTCACTCACATGAATCCTCACAGAAACTGTGCCAATGATATTAGCTTTCAACTGGAATTCAACCTACTTTATCAAAGTTTCCAAACCCAAGGCCACACTAAGAAACCCCTGGGAATGGAGTTTGTCGAAGTGGGGTGAGTCCTGGACATACATTATTAGGGAATGGCCAAAATGAGATGACTAAGAGAAGGATAAGGTACTTTGGACCAGTGATGGCTATGCTACTATTTGGTGTTATTACCAGATCCAGAATGAAAAGAGTTCTTACTACCAAGATTACAGTATCCTTCCCTCATGGGAATTGTAGATTTTGGCTATATATGCTTAGAATTAAATATTTAGTGAATGCCCAAAATGGCAAGAAGTGTGAGGTAAAACAATGTATCAATTGTCGAACTAAATGTAATGATTATATCATCAAATTTGAGTGTCACAAAATCTGTGTAGGCAAAACGACACAGGTGATACATCTTCAATAGAGATGAGCGGACCCGTGGATGTTTGGGTTTGTCGGGTTCAGACAAACTAGAGTTGAAAGTTCGGTTTGGGTCGGAATTTGACCCCAAACTTGATCCTGGATTCAAACGCAATAGGTGTCAGTGGGGAACCGAACTTTGATGCTTTAAAGAGGCTGAAAACTGTTCTCTCCCCCACCCAGGAAAGTGGGGAGTAGTAGCGTATAAGAATACTCAATCCAGACTTACAAGGGAATATGTACATATGTACAAGGAAAAAGGAAAATACCAATCCCACAAATATGCACTTACAAACAGCAGAGAGGAACATCAGGGAGTAAAGGGAGGGGAAGCAAACACATGGGAGGGATTAGGACTAGCATACAGACAAATCACCAACCAACAGTCTTTAGAAGACCACTGCAAACACCTCCTCAAACAGCAAAAACCTCCACACGACGCGCTTCAGGGTCTGGCGGCACACCCTGCAAACCACTTGTCGTCAGGAAATTCCCTGAAGAAATGCCACTTCAGGGAGTTCTTTTCAGCAGTCTTTTGTGTGCTGATTTCAGCTAAAAGGTGACGTATGGGCTAAGGGACGCCCGCTGTGCTTTTGCACCTTGCTCCCTCTTTTGCTGTGATGCTCAGGCAAGGTGGCCACCTCCTCTTATAATGTCCCTCATTCTGGTATAATATCCCCAATCCTGGTATAGTGTCCCCCATCCAGGTATAATATCCCGCATTCTGGTATAATGTCCCCCATTCTGGTATAATTTCCCCCATCCTGGCACTGTAACGTGCCCTATATTTAATAATGCCCCCCATCCTGGCCCTGATCCTTCAATAATGGCCTCATCCTGTAATAATGTCTCCCATATAGTAATACAGTGTCCTGTCCTGTAATAATGGCCACTATCCTGGGCCCTATATTTAATAATGTCCCCCATTCTGTTAGAAAGGGTGTAAAGAAAGAAGATCCTCCAGCGTAGATATCTCGGTGAGCTGACTTTTCCTCTATTTCCCCTTCTGTACATTATACATCTTGTAGAAATGTCCCCTATCCTGGAGTCTTCCTGTAGCAATGTCACTCATCCTGTATTAATGGCTCCCTCCTGTAATAGTGTCCCTCATCATTAGCCATTTATTTAATGATATCCCCCATCCTAGCTTCTTCCTATAATAATGGTCTTGTACTCGCGCTCGACTCAAACACAGTTAAAAAAAAAAACAAAAAAAAAAACGACTCTTCTTATCTTTCCTTGTCCCCACAACGAGAACTGCCCTCTTCCTCCCCTATAGCTGGCACAGGAGAAGGATAGTGCACGGCAATAATGTAATGACGGGCAGGCCTCTGACAGACCGGCTGATGGCCACTATAGCTATGGCGGTGCAGGGAGCTGGTGGAGCTCTGTGCTGCAATACAATTTAGCTGAAAACAAAGCTGGCATTGGCGGGTCCCCCTCCTGCACAGGCTCAGTCATGGTTGCACCCTCTGTGATCGCTATGCCTCTAGCTGCGCATGCTGATGTAGTTGAACTGTTTGTGTGATCATGTAGCTGATGTGTGTGATGATGTAGCAGAGCTGTGTGATGATGTAGCTGAGCTTTGTGTTGATATGGCGGAGTTGTGTGTGATGATGTAGCTGAGCTGTGTGTGATGATGTAGCAGAGCTGTGTGATTATGTAGCTGAGCTGTGTGTGATGATGTAGCTGAGCTGTGTGTGATGATGTAGCAGAGCTGTGTGATGATGTAGCTGAGCTTTGTGTTGATATGGTGGAGTTGTGTGTGATGATGTAGCTGAGCTGTGTGTGATGATGTGGCTTAACTATATGTAGCTGAGTTGTGTGTAGGTATCAAAGTTGTGTATCATTATCACTTAAATCTGTGTATGTATCAGAGTGGTGTTTGTGATGGTGCAGCAGAGCTTTATGTGCATGTATCGAGGCTGTGTGTGAATAGTCTCCATTCATTGAGAGTAAGCAGAGGTTGAAAATGGAAACTGAGGAATTTGAGTCTATAAAATAATGTTTTTGGACCTTTTATGCTACAGTACTGGAGCTTCTTATACCCGAGACTGAACAATTGTGTCATATTTACGACATTGTTATAAACTAATTTGCAAATATCAGTTGCCAGGAAGCCGACGTCAAGGATAATAAAAAATGTCACTGTGTGTCTGACTAAAGGGTGCCATAGTGCACATGAAGAAATCAAAATAAGGTTGGGCCTGGCTGCGATTGCACTAGGTCCATGGGTCAGGTGAAGATCTCGCAGTAGGTTCACCTGCAGTCCTATGTAAACCACAGATAGCATATGGTGATTTAGAAAAAATGGAAGCCCTTTTTGTATGTTGGGCATTCCTTGAGATCTTTTTAAATATATACTGTATACATGTACAGTACAGACCAAAAGTTTGGACACACCTTCTCATTCAAAGATTTTCTTGTATTTTCATGACTATGATAATTGTAGAATCACACTGAAGGCATCAAAACTATGAATTATCACATGTGGAATTATACATTACACTTTACAAAAAAGTGTGAAACAACTGAAAATATGTCTTATATTCTAGGTTCTTCAAAGTAGCCACCTTTTGCTTTGATTACTGCTTTGCACGCAGAAAAGGTGAACGGATGGACTCTACATGCCTGGTTCCCACCGTGAAGCATGGAGGAGGAGGTGTGAGGTGTGGGGGTGCTTTGCTGGTGACACGGTTGGGTGTTGTGAATGGGTTTGAGATGAGTTCTGAGCAGAGGCTCCTGTTGTGAATGGGTTTGAGATGAGTTCTGAGCAGAGGCTCCCACTGGTGGTTACAAGCGGTACTAGTGAGGATTGTGAGGATTGGGAATCAGGTGTTACTGATTGGTCTTATATAAGGGAGTCATTTTCCCATCAGGGTTGCCGGTGATCAATTGTTCTGGTCTGAATCCTTCTTTCCAGTTTCCCTTGTAGCCTGCTGTGTCGTGTCTGCATCTCCTGCTATCAGATAAGACAATTTCTTATTTTGTGTTTTTGCTATATTTTTGCATTTTGTCCTGCACTTCTGTGGGGGCCTTCAGGGTCCCCTCCGGGGGCTTTTGCCCTCTCAGTTTAGTCCAGCCACTGTGTTTTGTACTTTTGCTTTTTCCAGTTTTTTTTCAGTGTCTGCTGTTTTGATTTTGTTACACCAGAGAACTAATTTAGGTGGTAGAGGTCGTGTGATCTCAGGTGATTTTGAAATTAGTAGAGTTGGTGTTTTTTCAGGGTTTTCTGAGATTGCAGTAAGTACCCTTCCTGTCCTTTTCTATTTAGATAGTTTGGGCCCCAGCGTTTGCTCATACTATTTTCTTTCTGTGTCAGTATTTCCTCTTGTCTAACCGCCATTACATGTTTGGGGGCTTTCTATTATCTTTGGGGTTCTGCTCCGGGGCAGATAGCTTTCCTATTTCTATCTTTAGGTGTAGTTAGTTTCTCAGGCTGTGACGAGGCGTCTAGGACCAACGTAGGAACGCTCCACGGCTGCCTCTAGTTGCGGTGGTTAGTCAGGGTACTGCAATCTCATAGATTCCAACTGCTCTGGTGTATTTCCTTTTTTACCTGCACTCCTCAGCTACCGTAACATAACAGTATCACCGGCCATAAAAATTGTATGGTACTCACAGAAGGGAAAAAATATTTTGAAGGAAGAAAAGTTGTCAGAGATATTTTTCTGTTTGTTGCATTTTTTTTTTTTTTCCCTCTGTATCTCTGGGTGCTGGGGAGGATCTTTTCTCCCAATGGAGTTTGCACAGTTGTCTGGCCGTGTGGATCAGCTTGCCACTGAGGTTCAGAGTATTGCTGCATATCTTGCTAGGTTGCCTGTTGTGGAACCTAGGATCCCCATGCCAGATTTGTTTTTAGGGATCGAGCTAAGTTTCAGAATTTCAAAAATAATTGTAAATTGTTTCTTGCCTTAAAATCTAAGTCCTCAGGAAACGCAGCGCAGCAGGTTCAAATTGTCATCTCTCTCCTGCGCGGCGATCCTCAGGATTGGGCTTTTTCCCTGATACCCGGGGATCCTGTTTTGAGTGATGTTGATGCGTTTTTTCAGGCTTTGGGGTTATTGTACGATGAGCCTAATGTCACTGATCAAGCTGAAAAAGCCTTGTTGGCATTAAATCAGGGGCTTGATGACGCTGAGTTATACTGTCAGAGATTCCGTAGGTGGGCAGTCCTGACCAAATGGAATGACGACGCTTTGGCGGCCCTTTTCCGGAAGGGTCTGTCGGATAATGTAAAGGATGTTATGGTGGGATTCCCTGTCCCTCTGGTCTCAATGATTCTATGTCATTAGCGATTCAAATTGACAGACGTTTGCGTGAGCGGAGAAGTATGCGTGGAATGGTGTTGCCTTGTGAGCCAGCTGCTGAGCCCATGCAGTGTGATGGAGTGGTGTCTGGGGCACAGCGTCATGAGTTTCGAAAGCGCAATGGGTTATGTTTCTACTGTGGTGATGCCTCTCATGCTATTTCAGTCTGCCCTAAGCGGGGAAGACGTTTTGCACGCTCAGTTGTCTTGGGTAGTGTTCAGACTAAGTTTTTATTAACTGTCACTCTGATATGCTCTCTGTCCTCATTTTCTGCTCAGGCTTTCGTTGATTCTGGAGCAGCTATTAACCTGATGGATTATGATTTTGCTAAACGTTGTGGGTTTCCCTTGATACCCCTACAGAAGTCTATTCCCCTACTGGGCATTGATTCTACCCCTTTGGCTGAGAATAAACCCCAGTTTTCTACTCAGGTGATAATGAGGGTTGAACCTGATCACCAGGAGTGCTGCAAATTTTTGGTTCTATATAATCTGCATGACATTATAGTGCTGGGTTTCCCTTGGTTACAGTCTCATAATCCTGTTTTGGATTGGAAATCTGTGTCTGTAACCAGTTGGGGCTGCCAATGTGTTAATACCAACACTCCTGTTTTTTCTGCCTCCCCCCAGGCTGAGGATGTTCCTGACTTTTTGTTTGATTTTTCTGATGTGTTTAGCGAAAGTAAATCTGCATCCTTACCTCCCCATAGGAGCTATGACTGCGCTATTGAATTAGTGCCAGGTAGTAAATTCCCTAAAGGTCGCCTTTTTAACTTGTCTGTACCTGAACATGACGCTATGCGGTCTTATATCAAGGAATCATTGGAGAAGGGTCATATCAGACCATCCTCTTCACCCTTAGGTGCCGGTTTTTTCTTTGTGGCCAAAAAAGATGGTTCATTAAGGCCGTGTATTGATTATCGTCTCTTGAACAATATTACTGTGAAATATCAATACCCGTTACCCTTGATTTCTGACCTGTTTTCCAGGGTGAAAAACGCTACTTGGTTTACCAAGCTTGACCTCAGGGGGGCGTATAACCTTATTCGCATTAAGCACGGGGATGAATGGAAGACGGCATTTAACACCCCTGAAGGGCATTTTGAGTACCTTGTGATGCCCTTTGGGCTCACAATGCTCCTTCCGTCTTCCAGTCCTTCATGAATGACATTTTCAGGGATTTTGTGGACAAGTTTCTGATTGTTTATTTGGATGATATCTTGATTTTTTCTAATGACTGGGACTCTCATGTGAAACATGTTCGAACTGTATTCCAGATTTTGAGAGAGAATGCTCTGTATGTGAAGGGATCAAAGTGTCTTTTTGGCGTACAGAAGATCTCATTTCTGGGATTCATTTTGTCCCCATCTGTTATTGAAATGGACCGGTCAAGGTTCAGGCCATCTGTGATTGGGTCCAACCTACTTCATTAAAGGCTCTTCAGAGATTTTTGGGTTTTGCCAATTTTTATCGTAAATTTATTGGTAATTCTCGGTTATTGTTAAACCATTAACTGATTTGACCAGAAAGGGTTCTGATGTGGTGAATTGGCCTCCTGAGGCAGTCTCTGCGTTTCAGGAACTTAAGCAGAGATTCACTTCTGCTCCTGTTCTACGGCAGCCTGATGTTTCTCTGCCATTTCAGGTGGAGGTTGATGCCTCTGAAATTGGGGCAGGTGCCGTTTTGTCCCAAAAAGATCCAGAGACCTCTAAAAGTAACCCTTGTGCCTTTTTCTCTCGAAAATTTTCTCCTACTGAACGTAATTATGACGTGGGTAATCGGGAGTTATTGGCCATGAAGTGTGCTTTTGAAGAGTGGAGACATTGGCTGGAGGGAGCCAAACATCAGGTGGTGGTCCTTACGGACCATAAGAATCTGGTCTATCTGGAATCTGCCAAGCGACTCAATCCTAGACAGGCCAGGTGGGCCTTGTTTTTCACACGTTTTAATTTTGTGGTTTCCTTTCTTCCTGGCACTAAGAATGTTAAGGCGGATGCCCTCTCGAGGAGTTTCCTTGCGGACTCTCCTGAGTTATCTGATCCCTCTGTTATTTTGAAGGAGGGTGTAGTTCTTTCCGCCATCTCGCCCAATTTGAGACTTGCTCTGGAGGGGTGTCAGGAGGATAGGCCCGAGCGCTGCCCTGTTGGAAAATTGTTTGTCCCGGACCAATGGAAAAAGAGTGTGATGTCTGAGATTCATTGTTCCGCATTGGCTGGGCATCCCGGAATTTTTGGTACCAGAGACTTGGTTAGTCGGTCCTTTTGGTGGCCTACCTTGTCTCGCGATGTCAGGGAATTTGTGCAGTCCTGCGGGACTTGCTCTCGCTCCAAGCCTTGCTCTCGCTCTAGTGGTTTGTTGATGCCATTGCCTGTGCCCAAGAGACCATGGACCCATATCTCTATGGATTTCATTTCCGATCTTCCTGTTTCTCAGAGAATGACCACCATCTGGGTAATTTGTGATAGGTTTTCCAAAATGATACATCTTGTGCCATTACCTAAGTTGCCTTCCTCCTCTGAATTGGTGCCGTTGTTCCTTCAGCACGTGGTTCGTTTACACGGCATTCCTGAGAACATTGTGTCTGACAGAGGAGTCCAGTTTGTTTCCAGATTTTGGAGGACTTTTTGTTCTAAACTGGGTGTTCAATTGTCTTTCTCCTCGGCATTTCATCCTCAGACCAATGGTCAAACTGAGAGAACAAACCAGACATTGGAGACTTATCTAAGATGCTTTGTGTCTGCTGATCAGGATGACTGGGTCTCTTTTTTGCCTTTGGCTGAGTTTGCTCTTAACAATAGGGCTAGCTCTGCCACTTTGATGTCTCCGTTTTTCTGTAATTCTGGGTTTCACCCTCGATTTTCTTCAGGACAGACGGAGGCTTCTGTCTGTCCAGGTGTTGACTCTGTTGTTGAGCGTATGCAGCAGATTTGGGACCAGGTAGTGGAGAGGTTGTCCCTCTCTCAGGAGAAGGTCCAGCGGTTTGCTAACCGGCATAGGACTGATGGTCCTCGGTTTAAAGTGGGGGACTTGGTCTGGTTGTCCTCAAAGAATATTCCTATGAGAGTAGCATCTCCTAAATTTAAGCCTAGGTTCATTGGACCTTATAAGATCATGGAGATTATTAATCCTGTTTCTTTTCGTTTGCTTCTTCCAGGGACATTTAAGATTCATAACGTGTTCCACAAGTCCTTGTTGAAGAGGTTTGTTGAGCCAGTGGTTCCTGCTGCTGTGCCTCCTGACCCTGTTTTGGTTGAGGGCAATCTGGAGTATGTGGTTGAGAAAATATTGGATTCTCGTTTTTCTAGACGAAGACTCCAGTATTTGGTTAAATGGAGAGGTTATGGTCAGGAAGACAATTCTTGGGTGTTTGCTTCGGACATCCATGCTAGGAGACTTATCCGTGCGTATCATAGAACTCATCCTGACCGACCTGGTTGCTCAAATGAGGGTTCGGTGACCCCTCCTCAAGGGGGGGGTACTGTTGTGAATGGGTTTGAGATGAGTTCTGAGCAGAGGCTCCCTCTGGTGGTTACAAGCGGTACTAGTGAGGATTGTGAGGACTGGGAATCAGGTGTTACTGATTGGTCTTATATAAGGGAGTCATTTTCCCATCAGGGTTGCCGGTGATCAATTGTTCTGGTCTGAATCCTTCTTTCCAGTTTCCCTTGTAGCCTGCTGTGTCGTGTCTGCATCTCCTGCTATCAGATAAGACAATTTCTTATTTTGTGTTTTTGCTATATTTTTGCATTTTGTCCTGCACTTCTGTGGGGGCCTTCAGGGTCCCCTCCGGGGGCTTTTGCCCTCTCAGTTTAGTCCAGCCACTGTGTTTTGTACTTTTGCTTTTTCCAGTTTTTTTTCAGTGTCTGCTGTTTTGATTTTGTTACACCAGAGAACTAATTTAGGTGGTAGAGGTCGTGTGATCTCAGGTGATTTTGAAATTAGTAGAGTTGGTGTTTTTTCAGGGTTTTCTGAGATTGCAGTAAGTACCCTTCCTGTCCTTTTCTATTTAGATAGTTTGGGCCCCAGCGTTTGCTCATACTATTTTCTTTCTGTGTCAGTATTTCCTCTTGTCTAACCGCCATTACATGTTTGGGGCTTTCTATTATCTTTGGGGTTCTGCTCCGGGGCAGATAGCTTTCCTATTTCTATCTTTAGGTGTAGTTAGTTTCTCAGGCTGTGACGAGGCGTCTAGGACCAACGTAGGAACGCTCCACGGCTGCCTCTAGTTGCGGTGGTTAGTCAGGGTACTGCAATCTCATAGATTCCAACTGCTCTGGTGTATTTCCTTTTTTACCTGCACTCCTCAGCTACCGTAACATAACAGGCTCCCTCTGGTGGTTACAAGCGGTGCTGGTCTGTCCAGTGAAGATTGTGAGGACTGGGAATCAGGTGTTACTGACTGGTCTTATATAAGGGAGTCACCTTCCCATCAGGGTTGCCGGTGATCAATTGTTCTGGTCTGAATCCTTCATTCCTGTTTCCTTTGTAGCCTGCTGTGTCGTGTCTGCATCTCCTGCTAACAGATAAGACTTTTTCTTCTTTTTGTTTTTTGTGCTATATTTTTGCATTTTGTCCTGCACTTCTGTGGGGGCCTTCAGGGTCCCCTCCGGGGGCTTTTGCCCTCTCAGTTTAGTTCAGCCACTGATGTTTGTACTTTTGCTTTTTCCAGTTTTTTCAGTGGCTGCTGTTTTGATTTTGTTACACCAGAGAACTAATTTAGGTGGAAGAGGTCGTGTGATCTCAGGTGTTTTTGAAATTAGTAGAGTTGGTGCTTTTCAGGGTTTTCTGGGATTGCAGTAAGTACCCTTCCTATCCTTTTCTATTTAGTTAGTTTGGGCCCCAGCGTTTGCTCATACTATTTTCTTTCTGTGTCTGTATTTCATCTTGTCTAACCGCCATTACATGTTTGGGGCTTTCTGTTATCTTTGGGGTTCTGCTCCGGGGCAGATAGCTTTCCTATTTCTATCTTTAGGTGTAGTTAGTTTCTCAGGCTGTGACGAGGCGTCTAGGACCAACGTAGGAACGCTCCACGGCTGCCTCTAGTTGTGGTGGTTAGTCAGGGTACTGCAATCTCATAGATTCCAACTGCTCTGGTGTATTGCCTTTTTTGCCTGCACTCCTCAGCTGCCAATCATAACAGTATCACCGGCCTAAAAATTGAAAATTGTATGGTACTCACAGAAGGGAAAAAATGTTGTGAAAGAAAAAAGGTTGTCAGAGTTGTCAGAGATATTTTTCTGTTTGTTGTTTTTTTTTTTCTCCCTCTGTATCTCTGGGTGCTGGGGAGGATCTTTTCTCTCAATGGAGTTTGCACAGTTGTCTGGCCGTGTGGATCAGCTTGCCGCTGAGGTTCGGAGTATTGCTACCTATCTTGCTAGGTTGCCTGTTGTGGAACCTAGGATTCCCATGCCAGATTTGTTTTTAGGGGATCGAGCTAAGTTTCAGAATTTCAAAAATAATTGTAAATTGTTTTTTGCCTTAAAATCTAAGTCCTCAGGGAACGCATCGCAGCAGGTTCAAATTATCATCTCTCTCCTGCGCGGCGATCCTCAGGATTGGGCTTTTTCCCTGACACCTGGGGATCCTGTTTTGAGTGATGTTGATGCATTTTTTCAGGCTTTGGGGTTATTGTACGATGAGCCTAATGTCATGATCAAGCTGAAAAAGCCTTGTTGGCATTAAATCAGGGGCTTTATGACGCTGAGTTATACTGTCAGAGATTCCGTAGGTGGGCAGTCCTGACCAAATGGAATGACGACGCTTTGGCAGCCCTTTTCCGGAAGGGTCTGTCAGATAATGTAAAGGATATTATGGTGGGATTCCCTGTCCCCTCTGGTCTCAATGATTCTATGTCATTAGCGATTCAAATTGACAGACGTTTGCGTGAGCGGAGAAGTATGCGTGGTATGGTGTTGCCTGTGAACCAGCTTCTGAACCCATGCAGTGTGATAGAGTGGTGTCTGGGGCACAGCGTCATGAGTTTCGAAAGCGCAATGGGTTATGTTTCTACTGTGGTGATGTCTCTCATGCTATTTCAGTCTGCCCTAAGCGGGGAAGACGTTTTGCACGCTCAGTTGTCTTGGGTAGTGTTCAGACTAAGTTTTTATTAACTGTCACTCTGATATGCTCTCTGTCCTCATTTTCTGCTCAGGCTTTCGTTGATTCTGGAGCAGCTATTAACCTGATGGATTATGATTTTGCTAAACGTTGTGGGTTTCCCTTGATACCCCTACAGAAGTCTATTCCCCTACTGGGGATCGATTCTACCCCTTTGGCTGAGAATAAACCCCAGTTTTCTACTCAGGTGATAATGAGGGTTGAACCTGATCACCAGGAGTGCTGCAAATTTTTGGTTCTGTATAATCTGCATGACATTATCGTGCTGGGTTTCCCTTGGTTACAGTCTCATAATCCTGTTTTGGATTGGAAATCTGTGTCTGTAACCAGTTGGGGCTGCCAATGTGTTAATACCCACAGTCCTGTTTTTTCTGCCTCCCCCAGGCTCAGGATGTTCCTGACTTTTTGATTGATTTTTCTGATGTGTTTAGCGAAAGTAAATCTGCATCCTTGCCTCCCCATAGGAGCTATGACTGCGCTATTGAATTAGTGCCGGGTAGTAAATTCCCTAAAGGTCGCCTTTTTAATCTGTCTGTACCTGAACATGACGCTATGCGGTCTTATATCAAGGAATCATTGGAGAAGGGTCATATCAGATCATCCTCTTCACCCTTAGGTGCCGGTTTTTTCTTTGTGGCCAAAAAGGATGGTTCATTAAGGCCGTGTATTGATTATCGTCTCTTGAACAATATTACTGTGAAATATCAATACCCGTTACCCTTGATTTCTGACCTGTTTTCTAGGGTGAAAAACGCTACTTGGTTTACCAAGCTTGACCTCAGGGGGGCGTATAACCTTATTCGCATTAAGCACGGGGATGAATGGAAGACGGCATTTAATACCCCTGAGGGGCATTTTGAGTACCTTGTGATGCCCTTTGGGCTCACTAATGCTCCTTCCGTCTTCCAGTCCTTCATGAATGACATTTTCAGGGATTTTGTGGACAAATTTCTGATTGTTTATTTGGATGATATCTTGATTTTTTCTAATGACTGGGACTCTCATGTGAAACATGTTCGAACTGTATTCCAGATTTTGAGAGAGAATGCTCTGTATGTGAAGGGATCAAAGTGTCTTTTTGGCGTACAGAGGATCTCATTTCTGGGATTCATTTTGTCCCCATCTGTTATTGAAATGGACCCGGTCAAGGTTCAGGCCATCTGTGATTGGGTCCAACCTACTTCATTAAAGGCTCTTCAGAGATTTTTGGGTTTTGCCAATTTTTATCGTAAATTTATTGGTAATTTCTCGGTTATTGTTAAACCATTAACTGATTTGACCAGAAAGGGTTCTGATGTGGTGAATTGGCCTCCTGAGGCAGTCTCTGCATTTCAGGAACTTAAGCAGAGATTCACTTCTGCTCCTGTTCTACGGCAGCCTGATGTTTCTCTGCCATTTCAGGTGGAGGTTGATGCCTCTGAAATTGGGGCAGGTGCCGTTTTGTCCCAAAAAGATCCAGAGACCTCTAAAAGTAACCCTTGTGCCTTTTTCTCTCGAAAATTTTCTCCTACTGAACGTAATTATGACGTGGGTAATTGGGAGTTATTGGCCATGAAGTGGGCTTTTGAAGAGTGGAGACATTGGCTGGAGGGAGCCAAACATCAGGTGGTGGTCCTTACGGACCATAAGAATCTGGTCTATCTGGAATCTGCCAAGCGACTCAATCCTAGACAGGCCAGGTGGGCCTTGTTTTTCACACGTTTTAATTTTGTGGTTTCCTTTCTTCCTGGCACTAAGAATGTTAAGGCGGATGCCCTCTCGAGGAGTTTCCTTGCGGACTCTCCTGAGTTATCTGATCCTTCTGTTATTTTGAAAGAGGGTGTAGTTCTTTCCGCCATCTCGCCCAATTTGAGACTTGCTCTGGAGGGGTGTCAGGAGGATAGGCCCGAGTGCTGCCCTGTTGGAAAATTGTTTGTCCCGGACCAGTGGAAAAAGAGTGTGATGTCTGAGATTCATTGTTCCGCATTGGCTGGGCATCCCGGAATTTTTGGTACCAGAGACTTGGTTAGTCGGTCCTTTTGGTGGCCTACCTTGTCTCGTGATGTCAGGGAATTTGTGCAGTCCTGCGGGACTTGCTCTCGCTCCAAGCCTTGCTCTCGCTCTAGTGGTTTGTTGATGCCATTGCCTGTGCCCAAGAGACCATGGACCCATATCTCTATGGTTTCATTTCCGACCTTCCTGTTTCTCAGAGAATGACCACCATCTGGGTAATTTGTGATAGGTTTTCCAAAATGATACATCTTGTGCCATTACCTAAGTTGCCTTCCTCCTCTGAATTGGTGCCGTTGTTCCTTCAGCACGTGGTTCGTTTACACGGCATTCCTGAGAACATTGTGTCTGACAGAGGAGTCCAGTTTGTTTCCAGATTTTGGAGGACTTTTTGTTCTAAACTGGGTGTTCAATTGTCTTTCTCCTCGGCATTTCATCCTCAGACCAATGGTCAAACTGAGAGAACAAACCAGACATTGGAGACTTATCTAAGATGCTTTGTGTCTGCTGATCAGGATGACTGGGTCTCTTTTTTGCCTTTGGCTGAGTTTGCTCTTAATAATAGAGCTAGCTCTGCCACTTTGATGTCTCCGTTTTTCTGTAATTCTGGGTTTCACCCTCGATTTTCTTCAGGACAGACGGAGGCTTCTGTCTGTCCAGGTGTTGACTCTGTTGTGGAGCGTATGCAACAGATTTGGGACCAGGTAGTGGAGAGGTTGTCCCTCTCTCAGGAGAAGGCCCAGCGGTTTGCTAACCGGCATAGGACTGATGGTCCTCGGTTTAAAGTGGGGGACTTGGTCTGGTTGTCCTCAAAGAATATTCCTATGAGAGTAGCATCTCCTAAATTTAAGCCTAGGTTCATTGGACCTTATAAGATCATGGAGATTATTAATCTGTTTCTTTTCGTTTGCTTCTTCCAGGGACATTTAAGATTCATAACGTGTTCCACAAGTCCTTGTTGAAGAGGTTTGTTGAGCCAGTGGTTCCTGCTGCTGTGCCTCCTGACCCTGTTTTGGTTGAGGGCAATCTGGAGTATGTGGTTGAGAAAATATTAGATTCTCGTTTTTCTAGACGGAAACTCCAGTATTTGGTTAAATGGAGAGGTTATGGTCAGGAAGACAATTCTTGGGTGTTTGCTTCGGACATCCATGCTAGGAGACTTATCCGTGCGTATCATAGAACTCATCCTGACCGACCTGGTTGCTCAATTGAGGGTTCGGTGACCCCTCCTCAGGGGGGGTACTGTTGTGAATGGGTTTGAGATGAGTTCTGAGCAGAGGCTCCCTCTGGTGGTTACAAGCGGTGCTGGTCTGTCCAGTGAAGATTGTGAGGACTGGGAATCAGGTGTTACTGACTGGTCTTATATAAGGGAGTCACCTTCCCATCAGGGTTGCCGGTGATCAATTGTTCTGGTCTGAATCCTTCATTCCTGTTTCCTTTGTAGCCTGCTGTGTCGTGTCTGCATCTCCTGCTAACAGATAAGACTTTTTCTTCTTTTTGTTTTTTGTTCTATATTTTTGCATTTTGTCCTGCACTTCTGTGGGGGCCTTCAGGGTCCCCTCCGGGGCTTTTGCCCTCTCAGTTTAGTTCAGCCACTGATGTTTGTACTTTTGCTTTTTCCAGTTTTTTCAGTGGCTGCTGTTTTGATTTTGTTACACCAGAGAACTAATTTAGGTGGAAGAGGTCGTGTGATCTCAGGTGTTTTTGAAATTAGGAGAGTTGGTGCTTTTCAGGGTTTTCTGGGATTGCAGTAAGTACCCTTCCTATCCTTTTCTATTTAGTTAGTTTGGGCCCCAGCGTTTGCTCATACTATTTTCTTTCTGTGTCTGTATTTCATCTTGTCTAACCGCCATTACATGTTTGGGGGCTTTCTGTTATCTTTGGGGCTCTGATCTGGGGCAGATAGCTTTCCTATTTCTATCTTTAGGTGTAGTTAGTTTCTCAGGCTGTGACGAGGCGTCTAGGACCAATGTAGGAACGCTCCACGGCTGCCTCTAGTTGTGGTGGTTAGTCAGGGTACTGCAATCTCATAGATTCCAACTGCTCTGGTGTATTGCCTTTTTTGCCTGCACTCCTCAGCTGCCGAATCATAACAGTTGGGGAATATTCAGAATTGAAGGCATACTGAACCAGCATGGCCACCACAGCATCTTGCAGCGGCATGCTATTCCATCCGGTTTGCGTTTAGTTGGACCATCATTTATTTTTCAACAGGACAATGACCCCAAGCACCTCCAGACTGTGTAAGGGCTATTTGACCAAGAAGGAGAGTGATGGGGTGCTACACCAGATGACCTGGCCTCCACAGTCACCAGACCTGAACCCAATCGAGATGGTTTGGGGCAAGCTGGACCGCTCACCGCTTCAATTTTGAATAATCCCCAACAGTGTCACCAGCAAAGCACCCCCACACCATCACACCACCTCCTCCATGCTTCACGGGGGGAACCAGGCATGTAGAGTCCATCCGTTCACCTTTTCTGCGTGCAAAGCAGTAATCAAAGCAAAAGGTGAAGAACCTAGAATATAAGACATATTTTCAGTTGTTTCACACTTTTTTGTAAAGTGTAATGTATAATTCCACATGTGATAATTCATAGTTTTGATGCCTTCAGTGTGATTCTACAATTTTCATAGTCATGAAAATACAGAAAAATCTTTGAATGAGAAGGTGTGTCCAAACTTTTGGTCTGTACTGTATATATATTCCAGGATGGGCCCAAAATGCGGAATTTATATACCAGGATGAGGAACATATATGTGACGCTAGTCACTGCTCAATGTGACGCTCACTACTGCTCACGGACTTACCGTGATTCAGGATAGTCAAGAAGTCTGGGGTCAGTAACAAGAGGATATGTAATAGACGAAGGGAGAAGACAAAAGCGCAGTCAGGTCACAGTCCGAGGTCAGAGAATCAAGAAGGTAGAGGATCCCTTAGGACGGAAGAACTGTCATTTATAATGTCCCTAGGACATCGTGAGTGGTGGAATTGTGACAAATATATACCAGGATGGGGAACACATACCAGATCAGGGAACATATATGGTCCAGAAGATCTAAATGGTTTTGTGTTCTTGGTTCCTCCAAAGCAAGAAGCATTGTATCATGAATTCATTTTCTGTTTCTCTGCAGTCTTTTCCACCTCCACATCACAGCCGGTGTGTGGCTATCCAGCCTTCTCCAGCCGGATCGCTGGTGGTTCGGATGCTGCACATGGACAGTGGCCCTGGCAGGCTAGTATACAAGATCAGGATGGCCATTTCTGTGGTGGCTCTTTGATCTCCAACCAGTGGGTGCTGAGTGCTGCTCATTGCTTCGAACAGTAAGTTTTCTACGTGAATTCCAACCACTCCTGACACTTCATGTATCACAGACTTTCCCAGAGTTGATGGAAAGACTTTCTGATCTCCACCTTCTTTCTCTGTCCTTCATTGTCAGCTTTTATTTGGAGCCCTCATGGTCAGATTTAGCTCAAGTGGGCCAACCACGTGGCCTTCAGAAATGATAAGAGGTGCAAACAGATGCTGATGTGGCACAGCGCAGTACTGTCCTGGCTAGAGCTCATTCTAGTATTACTTTATGCTGAAAGTTTTCTACATGTATCATTCATGTATCACTGACGTTCCCAGAATCAATAGAGCACAATGTATGAAGACTTTCTCATGTCCACCTCTTATCCCCATCATCCATGATCCTTGTCTCTCCCTTGTACATGGAGGTATAATGCACCGTCAGAGGCTATAATGGGCCAACCAAAACCCAAGTGGTGCCAACAGTTTGACTTCAATCAACATCAGTACCCTCTTCTCTAAACACTCCTACAATCTAGAAAAAGTACTTACATAAGGATGACTTGTCCAGATGTAATTAAGAATTATCAGTTTTATTTTTGTCAACTTTCTTCTCAGAGCTCAACCCATGAGCGACTATGGCGTGCAGCTGGGCGCATACAGTCTGTCACAGGACAATCCCAACAGTGTTTGGAGGAGTATAGACTCCGTCTACAACCATCCGGACTATACAAGTGCCGCTCACACATGGGACATCGCTCTGGTGAAGCTCGACAGCCCGGTCACCTACACCAATTATATTATGCCCATCTGTCTGCCCGCCGCCTCCGTCACCTTCCCCAATGGCATGGAGTGCTGGGTCACCGGCTGGGGGGATACAGATTATTATGGTAAGTGATGGTTAGACCTTCACCCCTGCATGGCCCACCATGTTACATCCCCAACATTGATTCCATAATACATGGCGTCATTATGGACACAGCTATAGGGGGACAAAGGCAGCTGTCGCACATGGCACTGATGCCGCATAACAGGTAGAATAAGTAGCACATGATGGAAGGTTTGATGTTGTAACCTCTGGATCAAGAAAATGAAAATCCTCTGTGGTCATGGTTCCACTTCTACAGCAAGTTGTATCTTCTTAGGTTAACTTCTTAATTACTTCTGTACATCCAGTAATACGGCTCGTACTTTCTTCATGTCAGCCATTCATGCCGATAAACGGCAGGAGTCGAATGGATTGATAGCAAAACTCTTGTTATACTGTGCTACAAAAAGGCACAATTCATCTAACCCTTTCATCAGGAGCCAGAAACTCCCCAGATCTCAGACATCCACAGCTGTGATAGAGGCCGGTGCTTCATTCTGTGATTACTGACTCTTCTCTGATCATTTCATTAGTGAGGTTACCTTCTCCGGAAACTCTGCAGAATGTGAAGGTGCCGCTGATAGATCATGAGACGTGCGACAGAATATATCACGTAGATTCAGGCGTGAGCAGCTCTTACACCATTGTGGACAACACCATGATATGTGCTGGATACACGGAAGGAGGGAAAGACGCTTGTCAGGTGAGACGCCATATTCTGAGAAAGGAGCTTTAATATGTAAAAAAAATGGATTCAACTGTTATTTAAGTGTAAACTAACATGACATGAAGAAATTTCCTTTCCATTATTCTTTGTGCACAGAACTAGAACCGTAGCTACTTTACTAGCTCCTACTATAATATTCCTATATACCAAAGAACTACTATTGGTTAAATCCTAGCCCTGCACATAACCAGGCTAGCTGTTCTCCTTAGTCAGGGAACTTGACCAGATTGGATGTGTCTTGGCTGACTGAAGGTTCGGGAAGCCATGTCATCTGCTGGTGTAGGTCCACTGTGTTTTATCAAGACCAAAGTCAGCGCAGCCGTCTACTAGGACATTTTACAGCACTTCATGCTTCCCTCTGCCGACAAGCTTTTTGGAGATGGAAATGTCATTCTCCAGCAGGACTTAGCCCCTGTCCACACTGCCAAAAGTACCAATACCTGGTGTACACACAACAGTATCACTGTGCTTGATTATCAGCAAACTCGCCTGACCTTAACCCCATAGTGAATCTATGGAGTATTGTGAAGAGGAAGATGAGAGACACCAGACCCCACAATGCAGACGAGCTGAAGGCTGCTATCAAAGCAACCTGGGCTTCCATAACCCCTCAGCAGTGCCACAGGCTGATCGGCTCCATGCCACGCCGCATTGATGCAGTAATTGATGCAAAAGGAGCCGTGACCAAGTATTGAGAGCATTTACTGAACGTACATTTCAGGAGGACAACATTTCGGATTTTACAATCATCTCCTTCTGTACTTGTATGGACCTTGTATTCCTCATGTTTATTGTACTTGTCTATGTTTGCCCCTTTTTCAAACTCATCTACTGAGAGCTTTCCTTCATTCCTGCATTTTTTTGTTTCGTGCAGATTACAGAACTTTGGAGATTTCCAGTCATCATGTGATAATTACATATAGACTTTATGTGTGAAATGGAAATTGTGTAAAGAATGATACTTTTGACTCACGGCTCATTGTCCACTGTTGTCTTTCAGGGAGACTCCGGAGGACCTCTCGTGTGTAGAGTCAGTGGTGTCTGGTACCAGCCTGGGGTAGTAAGCTGGGGAGATGGATGTGCTTTACCCAACCGCCCCGGGGTCTACACCCTGGTAACCGCCTATCAGTCCTGGATCAAGTCATATTTACCAGATCTGAGCTTTCAAGATGTGACCGAATGCCAAAAATGCAGTGGAAACATGAACGCATCATGTTATCTGCTGGTTCTCCTCATCATTACAGCCTCAGGGCTCCGATATCTGTAGATTATAATGTACCAGTGAGGGGTCTCTCTAGACCCTCCATTCTGTGCTGCAGCCACTGATTTTTACTTTTTGGCATTGATATTGTTTTCTGAAATAGTAATAATAAAATGTGTGTTTTTCTTTGTCGTAAACATGTGAAATCTAATATGTGGGTCCATCCAAGCTATTCTCTGTTGGTGGGGAGCATCATAAACATTTTAATAAGGACAAGCACAGAAGAAGGGATGCCAAAAGCTGATAAGTTTGTAATAAAAAAAAAAATCTTCTTTCTTTTACTATAGCGTCCTTTAATAAAATTTTTAAATATTGTTAAGTTCAACGCTTTAGACTCAAGAGAATGAAAGTGTGGCACCAAGCCCACTGAGACATAGACAAGAGAGGGGGAACAAGATGACTGAGACATGGACAAGAGAGAGGGCACCAAGACCACTGAGACATAGACAAGAGAGGGGGCACCAAGACCACTGAGACATGGACAAGAGAGGGGGCACCAAGAAGACTGAGACATGGACAAGACAGAGGGAACCAAGCCCACTGAGACATGGACAAAACGGAGAGAACTACATCCACTGAGACATAGATAAGAGAGGGGGCACCAAGCCCACTGAGACATGGACAAGAGAGAGGGCACCAAGACCACTGAGACATAGACAAGAGAGGGGGCACCAAGAAGACTGAGACATGGACAGACAGAGGGAACCAAGCCCACTGAGACATAGACAAGAGAGGGGGCACCAAGAAGACTGAGACATGAACAAGACAGAGGGAACCAAGCCCACTGAGACATAGACAAGAGAGGGGGCACCAAGAAGACTGAGACATGGACAAGACAGAGGGAACCAAGCCCACTGATACATGGACAAGAGAGAGGGCACCAAGACCACTGAGACATAGACAAGAGAGGGGGCACCAAGCCCACTGAGACATAGACAAGAGAGCGGGCACCAAGAAGACTGAGACATGAACAAGACAGAACTAAGTCCACTAAGACATAGATAAGAGAGGGGGCACCAAGCCCACTGAGACATGGACAAGAGAGAGGGCACCAAGACCACTGAGACATAGACAAGAGAGGGGGCACCAAGAAGACTGAGACATGGACAAGACAGAGGGAACCAAGCCCACTGAGACAAAGACAAGAGAAGAGGGCACCAAGACCACTGAGACATAGACAAGAGAGGGGGCACCAAGCCCACTGAGACATGGACAAGAGAAAGGGCACCAAGACCACTGAGACATGGACAAGACAGAGGGTACCAAGCCCACTGAGACATGGACAAGACAGAGGGAACCAAGCCCACTGAGACATGGACAAAATGGAGAGAACTACATCCACTGAGACATAGATAAGAGAGGAGGCACCAAGCCCACTGAGACATGGACAAGACAGAGGGAACCAAGTCCACTGAGACATAGATAAGAGAGGGGGCACCAAGCCCACTGAGAAATGGACAAGACAGAGGGAACCAAGCCTACTGAGACATAGACAAGACAAAGGGAACCAAGTCCATTGAGACATAGATAAGAGAGGGGGCACCAAGCCCACTGAGACATGGACAAGAGAAAGGGCACCAAGCCTACTGAGACATAGACAAGACAAAGGGAACCAAGTCCATTGAGACATAGATAAGAGAGGGGGCACCAAGCCCACTGAGACATCGACAAGTATATACTGGGGAATGTGATGTTACCATCACAGAAAAGACGAAAAAGAGGGGAAGTATAATGAAAATACAATTCTTTATTACAAATTCACAAAATTGAATACAAAATATTGAAAAGACAAGGACAAAGTACAGCGTTTCGGATTGGAATCCTTCGCCCCCTGACGAAGGATTCCAATCCGAAACGCGCGTCGGGGCAGACACGCTGATCCTGGCTCCTGGCTGTGCACATGTGAGAGAGGTGATTGCTCGGCACTTGCCACTACCGGTAAATATTGTTTGTGGACCCTCTCTAATGGTTGTCTACATATAAGATATATGAATATAGTACCTCCAAGTTTTGGGCTATAGGATTTTAGCGGACATTGGTCCTAAGTTGATATATGGAGCCTGTTTACTTGGTATTTAAAATACTATCTGCTTGGCAACCAGTAATATCACCAGGGTGCTAGGATCGGTCTGTCTTCCCACATTCAGGCTGTGTAATTGTTCCTGCCGTCCAATTGCTGTACTTTGTCCTTGTCTTTTCAATATTTTGTATTCAATTTTGTGAATTTGTAATAAAGAATTGTATTTTCATTATACTTCCCCTCTTTTTCATCTTTTCTGTGATGGTAACATCACATTCACCAGTATATATTTCTCTATGACGATGGGGTATACATGATTAGTCCTGACTAAAATGGCTACCAATTGGAGGTTTTGTATTTTTTTGATCTGCCATCAGTTAGTATTAGTTTCCATTGGTGTTTCTTATGAGACATCGACAAGACAGAGGGAACCAAGTCCACTGAGACATAGATAAGAGAGGGGGCACCAAGCCCACTGAGACATGGACAAGACAGCGGGAACTAACTCCACTGAGACATAGACAAGACAGAGTGAACCAAGCCCACTGAGACATGGACAAGGCAGAGGGAACTAAGCCCAGTGAGACATAGACAAGAGAGGGGGTACCAAGCCCACTGAGACATGGACAAGACAGAGGGAACCAAGCCCACTGAGACATGGACAAGGCAGAGGGAACCAAGCCCAGTGAGACATGGACAAGGCAGAGGGAACTAAGCCCAGTGAGACATAGACAAGAGAGGGGGTACCAAGCCCACTGAGACATGGACAAGACAGAGGGAACCAAGCCCACTGAGACATGGACAAGGCAGAGGGAACCAAGCCCACTGAGACATAGACAAGAGAGGCGGTACCAAGCCCACTGAGACATGGACAAGGCAGAGGGAACCAAGCCCACTGAGAAATGGACAAGGCAGAGGGAACTAAGCCCACTGAGACATGGACAAGACAGAGGAAACCAAGCCCACTGAGACATGGACAAGACAGAGGGAACCAAGCCCACTGAGACATAGACAAGAGAGGGGATACCAAGCCCACTGAGACATGGACAAGACAGAGGGAACCAAGCCCACTGAGACATGGACAAGACAGAGGGAACCAAGCCCACTGAGACATGGACAAGACAGAGGGAACCAAGCCCACTGAGACATGGACAAGGCAGAGGGAACTAAGCCCACTGAGACATAGACAAGAGAGGGGGTACCAAGCCCACTGAGACATGGACAAGACAGAGGGAACCAAGCCCACTGAGACATTGACAAGACAGAGGGAACCAAGCCCAGTGAGACATAGACAAGAGAGGGGGTACCAAGCCCACTGAGACATGGACAAGACAGAGGGAACCAAGCCCACTGAGACATGGACAAGGCAGAGGGAACCAAGCCCACTGAGACATAGACAAGAGAGGGGGTACCAAGCCCACTGAGACATGGACAAGACAGAGGGAACCAAGCCCACTGAGACATGGACAAGGCAGAGGGAACTAAGCCCACTGAGACATGGACAAGACAGAGGAAACCAAGCCCACTGAGACATGGACAAGACAGAGGGAACCAAGCCCACTGATACATAGACAAGAGAGGGGATACCAAGCCCACTGAGACATGGACAAGACAGAGGGAACCAAGCCCACTGAGACATGGACAAGACAGAGGGAACCAAGCCCACTGAGACATGGACAAGACAGAGGGAACCAAGCCCACTGAGACATGGACAAGGCAGAGGGAACTAAGCCCACTGAGACATAGACAAGAGAGGGGGTACCAAGCCCACTGAGACATGGACAAGACAGAGGGAACCAAGCCCACTGAGACATGGACAAGACAGAGGGAACCAAGCCCACTGAGACATTGACAAGACAGAGGGAACCAAGTCCACTGAGACATAGACAAGGGAGGGGGTACCAAGCCCACTGAGACATAGACAAGAGAGGGGGTACCAAGCCCACTGAGACATAGACAAGAAAGAGGGCACCAAGCCCACTGAGACATAAATGAGAGAGAGGGCACCAAGCCCACTGAGACATAGACAAAAGAAGGTACCAAGCCCACTGAGAAATAGGCAAGACAGAGGGCACCAACTCCACTAGGACATAGACGAGAGAGAGGGCACCCAAGTCCACATAACATTTGGAAGAGATGGGGAACTAAGCCCACAACAATATGTAGAATAGTAGAGTGTATGTGTAGCCCAGCTTTGTAAGGCACACATAAAATCCTGGAGTCTGCACAGAAAGGTAACAGTTAAAGCTTTACATCATTCATTCACACTTTAGACACACCCACTAGGGGTATAAAGTAGTGTCACGCAGCCTGCGTGAAAAGGGGAGTTCCTGTCTCAGGACAGTGAGAAAGTTCCTGTCTCAGGACAGTGCAGAGAGTTGAGTTCCTGTTAGAGCTCTGTGTGAGTTGAGTGCCAGAGTAGCTCATCTGACCAAGAAGTGGAGGCTAGTACGGGTGAGCCAGTTCATCCTAGCCTAGTCAGAGCTACCTCTTAACCAGCCTGGACTTAGAGGATACTAAGAGCTGCTCATTGAGCTCAAAGGAAAAACTGACTTTCTACATCCACGCTGCAGTGCTATGTTAAGAGCAGAAGCAGGACGAAGGGCACAGTGGAGAAGACAGAGCAGTGCCTTAGGTAGTGAATTACCTGCACTAATTATCCGGTCACTGGGGACCGAGGAGTTGCTATTGTTTCAGTCATAGTAACGAGAAAACCAGAGTCTCGCTGGACT
The DNA here is from genome assembly GCA_033576555.1 of Oophaga sylvatica. Taxonomy (NCBI): domain Eukaryota; kingdom Metazoa; phylum Chordata; class Amphibia; order Anura; family Dendrobatidae; genus Oophaga; species Oophaga sylvatica. Next base: position 98,108,302 of record JARQOD010000007.1, on the reverse strand, counting down.
ATAAGTCGCAGGAGCAAGCCTTAGTGTCGGTACGTAACCGGAGTCAGGGGAACAAGGACTTTGAGTTAAGCGCTTGACAAAAGTAAGGACTTAGTTTCACCATTTAGAAGGCTCCATCACAAAGCCGGCCGGGCAGTACAGCTATAGAGTTAGCTGGAGTATTTGGAGTTAACTACGCTTCATGCAAGTTGGACTCACCTACATATTGGAAGTTAAGGAGGCCTCTAACCTGCTCAGCTGTTACCTAGACGTGCATTCTCCACCCCGACCAGCTCCCCGGGACCTGCCTAAACATCTGACAAGTAAAAGGTATGGAAAGACGCTGGATGGTGTGAGACTGATTCATTTAACTGCACCCTACATCATTACAACCATAGACTCAGAGGGACCAGTCCCACCTGTGGGGGACCCAACACCTAGCTGCTATAACATCCCCTCAGAGTTCTATTCAGCAGCGCTGGTCTTAGTGACTAGACAACTACAGGTGGCGTCACGAACTGTTATCTACCAAATCCCCTGTAAATAATTCCCCCATCATCGCCCTGACCGCCAGGGCCACAGACCGAGCCACCGCTACCAGTGACAACCCCCATAGACTTCCATGGGCTCGGCTCTGAGTACCCCATAGCCCTGGTAATCCACAATTGTGGTGGCGGGTCAGCGCAAAACTTGGCGTCACGAACAGGATCCGAAACTTGCAGCATTGCGAGCCCTGTGTGCCTGTGGAGTGTTTTGGTGAAAAAGACTGTTTGTGCTTTTGGCGCCAAATACCGCCATATTTACCGCCATATTCGCGCCCTGAGGCGCTGGAGAAGAAGGTGGGCGTACCTGAAAAGCGCGCAGTCTCGGACACCCCCCGGCTCTGACTCAGCGGCAGGTCCTGCAACAGGAAGTGAACGCTCTGACATCAGAGCGCCTGCGACGAAGGTCCTGTCCCCATCGCTGTGCTTGTGGAGCAGCAGCTTCTGGAAACGGTAGGCCCCGATTAACCAAGGGGGCACTAATATGTCGCAACAACCGGCCGACGGTGCGGCCCCAGCCGGAGGCCCCGACCCCGCACCGCGTGGCATTGTAGCGCCGGATGGGGGCGCAGGCCCAGCACCCGGCCCAGTGGTCCCGCTCATGCCACTAACGTTCCCATATATGCCTGGGGCGAAATGGCTTCCCCAGTACAGCGGCGAGCCAGGCACTTTAGCAGGATTCAAACGGAAGATATGCAGTGTCCTGGAAATGTACTCCATGTCTGAGAGGCAAAAAGCTGCAGTATTAATAGGGCAGCTAACTGGCGCTGCTGAGAGAGAAGTGGAGACTTGGGCTACCACGGACCAGGAGTTGGTGCCTGCGATCCTATTAAAGTTACAGGCCATTTTTGAAGATTGCACCGAAACAGATCTCCGGATGGCATTCTACAACTGTTCACAGCAACCAAGTGACAGTATAAGGGACTATGCCTGCCGACTACAAGGGGCCCTGAGAGCCCTCAAGCAGGTTAATACCATAAGTGTCATTGATGAAAGTAAGATGCTGAAAGAACAATTTGTGCAAGGACTGAGGTCCCAATCGGAACGCAGAACTGTAAATTGGTGGTCTTTAGATCATCCAGATGCCACCTTTGATGCCCTAAAGGACATGGCAATAAAAGGACTGCGACCCCTGGGCAAACCTGAAGTGGCAACCCAACATCACCAGGGTGAAGTCACTCTGGAACCGGCAGTAACCACCTTTTCCCCGCTAGCGGCAGAAGCCAAAACGCAGGTGACGCCCCCTAGTGAACTGGACTGTCTGCGCTCGGAAGTGCGCCAGTTGACTAAAAATCTGGCTGCTGTGATGAGTGCCCTGCAGCTGCGGAAAGAGGAAGAAGGAAAGATCTTATTAGCCGACTGCCTGGAGGATGTCCCATGGATGAACCGGAGGAGAAGGAGGACGTCGCCCCACCGGAGGAGGACAACGCCACCCCCAGGAGCGACCCCTGACCAGCACCCTCCTCGCCGGGAGATCATCTGTTACCGCTGCAACCGGAAAGGTCATATGTCTACACAGTGTCCTTTAAACGGGCAGAACCTGGGTTCGAGGGCCAACACCCAGGTGGAGACTCGTCAGGCCCCTTAGATTGGAACCGCAGGTTCGTGGGTGGACGACCCTACCTGTCCATCATTCTGGACGAGATTGCAGTCCCGGCGTTGCTAGATACTGGGTCTCAGGTGACCATAATACCTGATGTCCTATATACGAAGTTCTGGTCTATGGATAGTCTTCAACCCCCGAGCCCTGACTTTACCGTGTATGCTTCTAATGGTCTCCCTGTGGAAGTACTCGGGACCAAAAGTGTGGATGTGAAAGTGAGCAGAGAGGAGTTGAAAGACCAGGGGCTTCTAGTAGTAAAGACTGTAAATGAAGAGAACGGTTTAAATATAATTTTGGGTACTAACATTATCAGTAACTGTCTGGGAGAAGTTGTGTTTCTACTCCAACAGCTCGCTGAGATTGCCCGACCAAGGCAGAAGGGAGTGATCCAGAGAGAGATCCGGGCCCTGATGTGTCAGCAGCAAGCGAAGCTTACAGACGGCGAAATTGGTAATGTACGGGTCACCGACTCGAATCCTATTGTGATACCCCCAATGAGTGAAATGATAATATGGTGTAGGGCAGCCATAGGTCTGAGAGGACAGAACTACCAAGCAGTAGTAGAACCCCATCGTTCAGAACATAGACCCACACTCATGACAGCGAGGGGTAGTGGAAGTGATAAATGGGAGAGTACCGGTACGGCTTCTCAACTGGGGAGATGACGAAGTAAATTTACCCCGTTATGCAACAGTTGCTAAATTACATGCCGTCGATAATAATTCTATTCTCCCGACTGAGTCCTTAGTCTCCCGCCAACTAGTGGAGGATAATGACCCGGCAACTCAGGTGGCGGATTGGTGTCAGCAACTCCATGTCGGGACAGACACCACTCCCGCCCACCAGAAACAAGGGGTATTACGGGTGGTACAAGAGTACGCACAAGTGTTTAGTAAACACCCCCTCGACTTTGGGGCCATTAAGGGAATACAGCATCATATCCCTACAGGTGGTCATCCTCCCATCAAAGAGCGGTACAGGCCTATACCTCCAGCCCACTATCAGAAAGCTAAGGAAATGTTACATGATATGAAGGAAGCCGGGGTGATAAGGGATAGTTGTAGCCCCTGGGCAGCACCTCTAGTTCTGGTTAAAAAGAAAGATGGTAGTATGAGAATGTGTGTGGACTATAGGCAAGTGAATCGCATAACACATAAAGATGCTTACCCATTACCACGAATTGAGGAGTCCTTAGCTGCTCTGAAAACGGCTAACTACTTTTCTACCCTTGATCTGACTAGTGGGTACTGGCAAGTGGCTGTGGCTGAGGAGGATCGTGAGAAAACGGCTTTCACCACCCCAATGGGGCTCTGTGAGTTCGACAGAATGCCGTTTGGGCTCAGCAGTGCCCCGGGAACATTTCAGAGAGTGATGGAGAACTGCCTGGGACATCTCAATTTTGAAACCGTGCTGCTATACCTAGACGACGTCATCGTGTATTCCAAGACATATGAGGACCATCTGAAGCACCTGGCAGAAGTATTCGAGTCCCTGTCCAGGTACGGGATGAAGTTGAAACCCTCAAAATGCCATCTACTCAAACAGAAGGTACAATACTTGGGGCACATCGTCAGTTCAGAGGGAGTAGCGCCGGACCCAGAGAAAGTCACCGCCATCCAGAAATGGCCGGAGCCGAAGAACCTCAAGGAAGTGCGACAGTTCCTGGGACTAACGGGTTACTACAGGAGGTTCGTGAAGGATTACACGAAGAAGGCAGCGCCTCTACAGGACCTCCTAGTAGGACAATCCCTAAAGAGCAGAAACCCTCCCTTTAATTGGGTAAGGAACAGGCTGAAGCATTCCAAAAGATGAAAGAGATCCTTACAGGTGATGAAATCTTGGCCTATCCTGATTACAGCCAACCGTTCCTGCTGTACACCGATGCCAGCAATGAAGGCTTGGGAGCAGTTCTCAGTCAGAAGCAGAATGGCCAAGAAAAAGTCATCGCATATGCCAGCAGAAAACTCAGGCCAACTGAGAGGAATCCGGAAAATTATAGCAGCTTCAAGCTGGAGTTTCTGGCGCTGGTCTGGGCCATTACTGAAAGATTTAAGCACTACCTTGCCTCCAACAAGTTCACGGCGTACACAGACAACAACCCGTTAACGCACCTGGAAACAGCCAAGCTGGGAGCCATGGAGCAGCGTTGGATGGCTCGGTTGTCAAATTATCAGTTTACCATCAAGTACCGGGCAGGCCGTAAGAATGCTAACGCCGACGCATTGTCCCGAATTCCGCATGAATCTGACACGGAAGAAGAATCGGACGACCTGGAAGAAATTGAGCTACCTGCGTTCCATCGAAATGGGATAATCCATGAGCAGTGTGTCCACAGAAAGCAGTATGGTGCAACGTTAAATCCCTTACCCCATCACAGCTGGAAAGAGACTCAGGACAGCGATCCAGTGGTCAGCCGTATCAAGGAGTTGTTAATACAGGAAGGTTCCTCCTTGGAAAAAGATGCACCTATGTCAGCAAAGCTCCTGTGGAATAAGAGAAGCCGGTTGTTCCTATACCGTGAGAAGTTGTGCAGGAGATACGTCAACCCCAGGACCCATGAGATGGTATGGCAGATAGTGGTCCCCAAGGCAGACGTCCAAATGGTGTTAGAAGCCTACCACGATCAAGCGGGACACTTTGGCTGGAAAAAGCTGGAGACCTTGCTGAGGTGCCGGTTCTACTGGGTAGGAATGCGCAGCTCCATCGAGAGGTGGTGTCGGAACTGTGGACCCCGTGGTCTCCGACGAAAGGACTACGGTAGTCAGAGGGCACCCCTGCAGCCTATCCGGACGACTCGTCCCTTGGAGATCGTGGCCTTGGACCACGTCAAATTGTCGCCAAGCAGGTCTGGGTACTCATATGCCCTGACCATGGTGGATCATTATTCGAGATTTTTGGTGGTCATCCCCGTCAAGGATCAGACAGCATGTGACGGCAGCAAGGACCTTTCAAGCAAGCTTCTGCAGACCACATGGGTATCCGGAGCAGGTACTGACTGATCAAGGCCCTGCTTTTGAAGCGGATCTGTTTAAGGAATTTTGTCACTTGTATGGGTGTAAGAAAATTAGAACGACGCCATACCACCCCAAACCAACGGCCTTTGCGAGAAAATGAACCACATTGTCGTTGACTTGCTAAAATCCATACCACTGGAAGAAAGAAATCGGTGGCCAGAATTGTTACCTGACCTAGTTGACTTGTACAACCACATACCAGTGAGTTCTACCAACTGCACACCAGCTTACCTTATGAGAGCAAGGCCTGGAAAACTGCCAATGGATTTGGAACTTGGTGTGGTGGAACCAGAGGCAGATGACACTGTTGAAAATTGGGACACAAATCGGCAAGAGCAATACAGAAGAGTGCAAGCCTGCGTAGAAGAAAGTCTTAATAAAGCACGGGAAAAGCAGGAAAATGTTTACAACAAGAATGCTCCCGCTAAGCCTTTCACGCCTGGAGAAATTGTGTTAAAAAGGAAAAGGAAGCTGCACAAGTTGGACAACCAGTGGGAACAAGAACCATATGTCATACAAGATTCCAAATTTGATAACAGAAAAGTCTGTATCATCAGCAAGGATGGAGGAAAAACGACTGCCACTGTGTCAAGAGATCATTTAAAGTTGTGTCCAGACCATTTGAAGCTTCGGGAAGATAACCCTATTGTGAATCAAGAAGAGAGTGTTGAAGCGGTTATACACACGGATCTGGGAGATTTACCTGCGGATTGGCCCAGACTGGGAGATGCGGTAATCATTCCTGTGTTGCAGTTTTATCAGCCACAAGAGGAAACTCCACCTCCAGTCATGCCCATTGTGCCAACAGAGCCAGTTCTAGAGGTACCTATTCCAGCAGAACCCCAGCCTGCAGAACCTCAAGAAGTAGAATCACCAGAAGCAGTGCCCCATGCTATGGGATCCCCTGGTGAAGCTGACTCACACCGCCCAGCCCTCAGTACGCTTGCCAGATCCATAGAAAGATTGAGGCAGTATTATAGTTTGTCGTTACGCAGAACAGATAGATCAGAGACCATTATACCTGATGCTACTCCGCGTAGATCAGAACGTACAACGAAAGGGAAGCTACCTATTCGTTATCAACAGTAGTCCTAACAAACTAGTTTATTATGACTCAGAAAAGGTTTATTATTTATGACCAATTGTATAAAGTTGTATAAAGAAGTTTATTGCACTTGAAGGAATTTCAAGTATTGTGATATAATGTGAATTACTTGAAAATGTCTTATAATGGACTGCGTGGCTGAGGACTGAGCCAGCCCAAAAACTGTATCCTGTAAATAGTTGCACTTCGGTGCCTTATCTTGGTTTCACACGAAGCTTTGACTTACCTCTGACATAAAAACCCGTGTGGTGAGGCACTGAGTGAGGTCTGCATCCAGATGTCCTGCAGCCCACCCAGGACCCACGTGGAAGGTTTGGTGCGGGTCCTTCACAAGAATACTGTGTATTTATTGAGTGTCTTGATGTTTTGATACTTTTGTATTTTCCTACTGTACAAAATGTAACGTTTAAGATTTCGTACCTCCCGGATGGGATGAGTTTCATGTTATTGTTTAAATGCAAAACAGAATGTCTTTTTTTTTATATTTTACAGCCCGGGAGTGCTGTGTTTTACCAAGGGGGGATGTGTAGCCCAGCTTTGTAAGGCACACATAAAATCCTGGAGTCTGCACAGAAAGGTAACAGTTAAAGCTTTACATCATTCATTCACACTTTAGACACACCCACTAGGGGTATAAAGTAGTGTCACGCAGCCTGCGTGAAAAGGGGAGTTCCTGTCTCAGGACAGTGAGAAAGTTCCTGTCTCAGGACAGTGAGAAAGTTCCTGTCTCAGGACAGTGCAGAGAGTTGAGTTCCTGTTAGAGCTCTGTGTGAGTTGAGTGCCAGAGTAGCTCATCTGACCAAGAAGTGGAGGCTAGTACGGGTGAGCCAGTTCATCCTAGCCTAGTCAGAGCTACCTCTTAACCAGCCTGGACTTCGAGGATACTAAGAGCTGCTCATTGAGCTCAAAGGAAAACTGACTTTCTACTTCCACGCTGCAGTGCTATGTTAGGAGCAGAAGCAGGGCGAAGGGCACAGTGGAGACGACAGAGCAGTGCCTTAGGTAGTGAATTACCTGCACTAATTATCCGGTCACTGGGGACCGAGGAGTTGCTATTGTTTCAGGCATAGTAACGAGAAAACCAGAGTCTCGCTGGACTATAAGTCGCAGGAGCAAGCCTTAGTGTCGGTACGTAACCGGAGTCAGGGGAACAAGGACTTTGAGTTAAGCGCTTGACAAAAGTAAGGACTTAGTTTCACCATTTAAAGGCTCATCACAAAGCCGGCCGGGCAGTACAGCTATAGAGTTAGCTGGAGTATTCGGAGTTAACTACGCTTCATGCAAGTTGGACTCACCTACATATTGGAAGTTAAGGAGGCCTCTAACCTGCTCAACTGTTACCTAGACGTGCATTCTCCACCCCGACCAGCTCCCCGGAACCTGCCTAAACATCTGACAAGTAAAAGGTATGGAAAGACGCTGGATGGTGTGAGACTGATTCATTTTACTGCACCCTACATCATTACAACCATAGACTCAGAGGGACAGTCCCACCTGTGGGGGACCCAACACCTAGCTGCTATAACATCCCCTCAGAGTTCTATTCAGCAGCGCTGGTCTTAGTGATCAGACAACTACAGGTGGCGTCACGAACTGTTATCTACCAAATCCCCTGTAAATAATTCCCCCATCATCGCCCTGACCGCCAGGGACACAGACCGAGCCACCGCTACCAGTGACAACACCCATAGACTTCCATGGGCTCGGCTCTGAGTACCCCATAGCCCTGGTAATCCACAATTGTGGTGGCGGGTCAGCACATGTACAAAGTGCACAATGACACAGAGAACAAAGGTGGACAAAGGCCATCATGACTAAATAAAAAGGGGGGAACACCGACCACAGATTTTCCTGTATTACACATGTAGTGCTCAGCTTCCCATAGGTTCCCAGATCACCAACAGGTGCCTTCATATACTGGTGCAATCACAGCCATTATTAGAACACATAGGAGTCTGATATAAAATGTTCACAATAAATGGCGACAGTGACATTCTGCATCCAGGTACCGGAGTGGAGTAGCTCATCGCAATTGTGATTTTTAGTGCATGTGAAAGATTCCAACACTTAACATGCCCATAGACTTTCATTTCCTGTTCTTGTTCCAAGAGCCATAACATTTTTATTTTTCTGGACCTAAAGCCAAATGGGACATGTTTTTTTTCCGGGACGAGATGTAGTTGTACTGAAAAATGGAGAAAAATTGCAAATGTGATAAAATGATGAAAAAAATGCTTTTCTGCCATTGTTTTTTATTTAGTTTTTACGGCATTCATTATGCGATAGAAATGACCAGGCCATAAGATTCTGCGGGTCAGTAACATTATAACGAGGCCAAACTCAGACTTTCTTAAAGATATTTTAGAGGTAAAAAAAATCAAAACTTTGACCCCCCAATTTTTTTTCTTCATATTCTGAGACCCATAACTTGTTATTTTTGCAGTGACAAGAAAAAGTCGTTCTTGCATTTTGACTCCGTTTTGGCATTTAACGTATATTAAAAATTATTGTATGTCTTGATGGATTGAACTTTTACAGGCACAATGATTCTAGATTTATTTTATTTCTTTATTACTGTATGTATCTTTGTAAAATGGCAAAAGGAGGCTATATAAATGTTTTATTTGTATTTCATAGTATTTTTAATTTTCATTATATTTTTAAAACTTATTTTCTTCTTTATTTGTTTAGTATTTTAGGAGACTTGAACCTGTGATTGTTTAATCACTCGTACTATATTCTGCGATCTTCAGGTTACAGTGAAGTTGCGGTGAGCTTCACAGGAGGACATAGAGGACAGCGTCAGCGGTTTTCAGGGGGCCACTGACTCCCTTGACAATCCATCGATTTCCCGTGATAGCATTGAAGACGCCAATGGCAGCCGATACGCATATTTAAATGCAACTGTCAGAAATTGAATGCAGCATTTAAGTCACTAAGCAATAGCAGTGGACAGAGCAAACTTCTGTACTAGCTAAATGTTGGATTGTAAGGCTGGTTTCACACATCCGGCGGGCGCCTAAACGGCGCCCCCGGCATTTAGCCGCAGCGCCGCATGTGAAAAGCTTTCACACATCCGGCGGCCAAAATGCGGTTTTTTTGCCGGATGGTTTCTGATGCTTGGAGAGATAAGAAACCATCCGGCAAAAAAAAAAAACGTTACATGCAGCGTTTTTTCCGGACGCCGCAATGTACATTTGCGCCGCATCCGGACAAAACCGCATGCAACGCATTGACATGCGGCGCCATGCGGCGCTAATGCATGTCAATGCGAAAAAAGCCGCATGCGGCGCATCAGATTTTCAGATGCGGCGCTGCGGGAAAATTCCGGGGGCGCCGCAAGGCGCCCGCCGGATGTGTGAAACCAGCCTAACACAGCCGGCATATGTCTGGTATGGTGCAGGCTCAGCTCCTGAGCCCACTCCGTACACCAGCCTCAACCACATAACATAAATTTATGTTATGTATTTGTTTTAGGGTTAACATGGGAGCCTGCTATGAATGACAGGCCTATCCTGGATGAATATGTTTCTGTACAGAAAGTAGGAAGGAACAAACTGTCCCGTTGGTCTCTGTTCACACCATGTTATGCAGCCTCCATCAGCGTTATATATTGGGAGTACTCCATACATATACCACTGACTGAAGCCTGTATATAAGTGGGGGTGCTCTCCTCTGTAAGCGGCTCACTGGCCCGAGGCAGGCCACAGCGCCCCAAGAACATAGCTGAAAACAAACCTGTAAGTGTCTTCTTCTGGTGTCTGCTCCCCAGGTGACCATCTACCTCTGGATGATGCAAACCTTTTGGAAACATGGCTGGCAGGACGATAAGAGAGACTTTCTTTCCTGTAGAAATCAGATAGCAGCAGCCATGGCTCTTAGTATCACAGCTTCTGTTTGGAACAGAGGTAAAGACTTGACTGCTGCAAGTGGCGGCACATTACTTAACAATAGCCAGTTGGCTTCCCAGTGCCGCACGTCTGTCCTGTCTTGCTAGCCAGCATCTTTTCATGGCAGCTTCCTAGACTCGGCCAACACTTGGCTCCCAGTCCCACCTCACTGTCCCAGGGTGCTCCTTTGCTCCTTCCGACACACAAGCCCCAATTCTTTCTTAGAACGAAAGAAGAAATTTGTTACCAGTCCCAGCTCTTGTGCCAGACCTTGCTTTCTTCTCCCTCTGAAACAGTCAGTATTGTGTTTCTCTGGTAATCCTGCAAGAATCTCTTAGGTCATCACTCAAAACCTTTGAAGGTCAGCTCAGGCAGCCATATGTTCTTGAGTATTTAGAAAACATAGTTCTCAGCTTTAATTTGTTTGTAAAGAATTTGTTTCTCCTCCTATTATGTTCTAATTATATCCTCTGCTATTCCTTTATATTCTTTACTACCAGTGCTATTTTCAATCTCATTCCAGCTCATCTACGAGTCACCCACTGTCAGGAGTCGAACCCAGTACCTCATGTCCACTGGCCAGCAGCTCTACCATCTGAGCTATTCTGCTGGCTGCAAAGTTCCTTGCTGAATCCAGATACCATTGACTGTTCTTCCTGATTGGCTACACCTAGTGCTCTCTTGATTGGGCCTCTGATTGCCAATTACACACCCTATATAAACCTGGCCCTGTGGGTGTGTCATTGCGAGATTATTGAGCTCCAAGCCTTTAGTCAAGCGTTTCCTCCTGATCCATTGCTACAAACACTGCTCTCCTGTGAACCGACCTCGGCCTGCCTTCTGACTACGCTCTCCGCCTGATCCATTGCTACAAACACTGCTCTCCTGTGAACCGACCTCGGCCTGCCTTCTGACTACGCTCTCCGCCTGATCCATTGCTACAAACACTGCTCTCCTGTGTACCGACCTCCGGCTGCCACCTGACTACGTTATCTGCCTGCTCCTCTGTTACCGAACTGCCTTTCCTGTGTACCGACCTCGGCCTGCCTTCTGACTACGTTATCCGCCTGATCCATTGCTACAAACACTGCTCTCCTGTGTACCGACCTCCGGCTGCCATCTGACTACGCTACCTGCCTCTGCTTCCCCTAGTGTTTGCAGTAACATCGGCTCCAACCCAGACGGGATCTTGACAGAATAATCTCGCGCCAAAATGGAGTCCGCTGTGAACACCCTGAGACGGCAAGTTACGGAGCTTCAAAGTTTTTGTACTGACTCTCAAGGAAAATATGCCAAGTTACAAACTGATTTCACGGCGATACAACAGGAAGTAATTGAGCTACAAAAACAACTACTGGACATGCGCAATTCAGGGTCCGAATCAAACGCGCGGCTGCCGCTGCCTGCAAAGTTCAGTGGGGATCGCAAGCAGTACCGAGGATTCCTCAATCAATGCCGCATATACTTCCAGATGCAACCTGCTCCCTTTACCAGTGAGAGGAAGAAAGTTTTTTTCATGATAAATCTCCTGACGGATGAAGCTCTTGCTTGGGCTTCACCTTATGTAGAAAAGGACTATGCCCTCCTTAATGACCTGGAAGCTTTCATCGCAGCTATGAATCAAGTTTTTGATGACCCAAACCGCTGTGCCACAGCAGAAACCAAATTACATAATTTGCGCCAAGGACGTCGCTCTGTTGCGGAATATACATCGGAGTTCCGTCGCTGGGTGGCCGACACCACCTGGAATCCAGCGGCCCAGAGAAGTCAATTTCGATGAGGGTTATCAGAACCAGTGAAAGACGAGCTTGCCAGGGTTGAGACCCCTGACCAGTTGGAGGACTTTATTCAACTATGTATCCGGATTGACCAGAGACTTACTGAAAGGAGAAAGGAGAGACTGCGAGCACTTGGGAATAGCCCTGGCTTCTCATTTTCAGCATCAGACCACCAAGAAAAGATGCAAGTTGTGTCTGAACCGATGCAGATCGACGTCATCCGAAGACCACTCTCTGCACAGGAGAAGGAGAGGCGACGTGCAGAAACATCTCTGCCTCTATTGTGGGGACCCTGGACACTATGCCATCAACTGTCCTAACAAAAGGACTATAGCCTTTACCAACAACAGGTCTGCCAGCAATACGGACCTTTCTCAGCAGTCGGATTCCATCTTGCAGACTATCTCATCAGTAACGCCAGAAATAGACAAAATACATACCACATCATCTCATTTTGTAATCCCCATTCAGGTTGTAATGGGCACCCAAAAAATACAATGCTCTGCCCTGTTGGATTCGGAGCAGGGGGAAATTTTATGGACTTAAAATTTACACGTGATAATGATATTTCCAGTAGGACCAAATCCACACCAATTGAAATGGAAACTGTGGATGGATCACCTTTGTCTTCTGGACCTGTCACGCATGAGACAATCGAACTGGAGATTTGTATCGACCCGGATCATCATGAAGCTGTCAGTTTCCATCTTATTTCATCTCCGAAATTTCCGGTTATTCTAGGGATCCCCTGGTTTTCAGTCCATAACCCTTCTATCAACTGGGCATCAAGGACCATCACCTTTCCATCTGACTACTGTAAGAATAATTGTCATAAGGAACCCCCTGTTCTCCAACAAGTCCAAATCTCTGAGATTTCGCATGAGAAGGAAGAGAAACTACCACCTCAATATCAGCAGTTCTCTGATGTCTGCAGTAAGAAGAAAGCAGATCAATTACCTCCTCACCGTCCTTATGACTGTCCCATTGAATTGCTGCCAGGAGCAACCATTCCATTTGGACGGATTTACAATCTTTCCGAACCTGAATTGAAGGTATTAAGAAAGTTCCTGGATGAAAATTTAGAGAAAGGCTTTATTCGACCTTCCACATCTCCAGCTGGGGCACCCCTGTTCTTTGTTGAAAAGAAAGACTCCACTCTGCGGCCATGTATTGACTACAGAGAGATGAATAATATCACTGTCAAGAATCGCTACCGCTACCCTTGATTCCTGAACTATTTGAGAGACTCCGTTCTGCGAAAATCTTTACGAAGCTGGATCTTAGAGGGGCTTACAACCTCATACGGATTCGCCCAGGAGATGAGTGGAAGACCGCCTTCAGAACGAGATATGGACATTTTGAATCTCTTGTTATGACCTTTGGCCTTAGCAATGCCCCAGCCACTTTTCAACATTTTATTAATGATGTATTTCGAGATTTCTTGGACCAATTCGTTGTGGCTTATCTCGATGACATTCTTATATTTTCAGACACCTTGGAAGAGCATCGCAGGCACGTCAGTTAGTCTTGGAACGACTACAGGAGAACCATCTCTACATTAAACTTGAAAAATGTGAGTTTGAACAACCAGTATCCAATTTCTGGGATATATCATCTCCCCAGAAGGTCTGAGCATGGATCCCGCAAAATCAATGCTGTAGTGGACTGGCCTGTTCCAAGAAATTTAAAAGACGTCCAGCGTTTCATAGGATTTGCAAATTTTTACCGAAAATTTATAAAGAACTTTTCACGGATCATTACTACCAATTACTACACTAACAAAAAAGACAAAAGCATTTTTCTGGTCTCCAGAGGCACAGGAGGCTTTTGACAAGTTGAAAACTCTTTTTACGTCTGCTCCATTGTTAGTACACCCAAATCCTGAATTGCCATTTACTGTCGAAGTGGACGCCTCGGACTCTGCAGTGGGAGCTATTCTGTCTCAGCGAGTTGGGGACAAGATGCAACTTCACCATGTGCGTTTCTTTCCCACACCATGTCATCTGCAGAAAAGAACTACGACATTGGTAATAAAGAACTGTTAGCCATTAAAGTTGCCTTCTCCGAGTGGAGACATCTTCTGGAAGGTGCCAATCACCCTGTGACTGTCCTCACGGACCACAAGAATCTTGAATTCCTCCGTACAGCAAAAAGATTGTCTGCAAGACAAGCACGATGGGCCTTATTTTTCTCAAGATTCAATTTTATAATCTCTTACCGGCCTGGTTCAAGGAATGGCAAGGCTGACGCCCTGTCCAGGATGTGTTCGGAACCTCAGGAGAGGTCTAGTAATGATGATACAATTCTAGGCCTAAAAATTTTTTGGGAATATTGCACTCTAGAGGACTAGGTAATAGAATTAAAGATGGATATCAAGAGGACTCTTTCCTTAACCATCCTTCGGAAGACGTCGATCTTTCATTCAAAGAGGGGTTTTGGATGCAGAAACACCAAATATATGTACCTGAATCTTCTCGCCTTGAAGTCCTCAAAAGTGTCCATGATTCTAAACTGGCAGGACATCCTGGAGTTGCAAAAACACAAGACTTACTACTTCGTTTCTTTTGGTGGCCTAATTGTAGGAAGGACGTGAGGAAATATGTTTCAACCTGTTTAACATGCGCATGAAACAAGACCCCACGATCGTCTCCTCTAGGACTCTTGCAACCACTCCCAGTTCCATCCAGGCCTTGGGGATCTATTTCCATGGATTTTATTGTGGAACTACCCCCTTCCAAACAGATGACCGTCATCCTTGTCATAGTGGACCGACTCACAAAATGGCCCACTTTATTCCAACTGAAGGAATTCCTACTGCTGAAAAAACTGCAGAACTGATGATCAAAGAAGTATTCAGGTTACATGGAATTCCTGACAGCGTGGTGTCTGACAGAGGCATTCAGTTTACGTCAAAATTTTGGAAGAGTTTCTGTACAGCCTTGGGAGTCACTGTGAATCTTTCTACCGCTTTCCATCCTCAGTCCAATGGCCAACGGAGAGAACGAACCAGACTTTGGAGCAATACCTCCGTTGCTTCATTTCCTATCTTCAGGATGACTGGGTGGACTATTTACCAACAGCAGAGTTTGCCTACAACAACTCCATACATAGCGCTACATCTCAAACCCCATTTTTTGCTAATTATGGAGTACATCCAGTATTTATCCCTAATCTGCCAGTGAACACTCCCATTCCTGCTGTTAATGACAGGCTTACAAAATTACAGGAATCCCAGAAGGAATTATCAGAGATATTGCTCAAGACCCAGGAAGAATTATAAGGAAGCAGCAGTAAACATCGGAGAGTGCCCCCTGCTCTTCAGGTTGGAGACAAAGTTTGGCTGTCCACTAAAAAAC
>JARQOD010000007.1:98066506-98092935 GCA_033576555.1 Oophaga sylvatica | reverse complement strand
CCCCACCCCAAGCGGAAAATGAACTCAGACCACACCTTTTCCCATTGGGGGGGGACAAACAATTTTCAACGGCAGCGCTGGGTATCCCCCTGAACCCCCCCAGAGAAAGTCTCAAATTGGGGGGAAGGCAAAAAAGAACTACACCCCCTTAAAAATAACGGGGGTCAGATAGCTCAGGAGGTCCGAGGAAACTCCTCGAGGGGGCACCCCTTTAACTTTTTTAGTGCCGGGAAAGAAAGGGAAAGCCCAAAAAATTAAAAAATTTGGAAAAAAACAAGGGCCCCACGGGCCTGTTAGGATTGAGTCGCTTGGCAGATTCCGATGGACCAGATTCTTAGGGGTCCGTAAGCCCACCCCCTGTTTTTGGCTCCCCACCCAATGTCCCCATCTTAAAAACCCCACTTCAGGGCCCAATAACCCCCGTTCCCCACGCAAAAATACGTTCATGGAGAAAATTTTCGGAAAAAAAGGCCAAGGGTTACTTTTAGGGTCTTGGATATTTTGGGAAAAAACGGTACCCCCCAAAATTTCAGAGGCATAACCTCCCTGAAATGGGAGAAACATCAGGCTGCCGTAGAACAGGAGCGAGATCTTGTTTAATTTCCTAAAACGCGGGAGCTCCCTCGGAGACCATTCCCCCCTCAGAACCCTTTTCAAAATCATTTATGGTTAAAAAAATAACGAAAAATTCCCAAAATTTACGATAAAAATTGGCAAAACCCAAAAATCTCTGAAGAGCCTTTAATGAAGTAGGTTGGACCCAATCACAGATGGCCTGAACCTTGACGGGTCCATTTCAATAACAGATGGGGACAAAATGAATCCAGAAATGAGATCTTCTGTACGCCAAAAAGACACTTTGATCCCTTCACATACAGAGCATTCTCTCTCAAAATCTGGAATACAGTTCGAACATGTTTCACATGAGAGTCCCAGTCATTAGAAAAAATCAAGATATCATCCAAATAAACAATCAGAAATTTATCCACAAAATCCCTGAAAATGTCATTCATGAAGGACTGGAAGACGGAAGGAGCATTAGTGAGCCCAAAGGGCATCACAAGGTACTCAAAATGCCCTTCAGGGGTGTTAAATGCCGTCTTCCATTCATCCCCGTGCTTAATGCGAATAAGGTTATACGCCCCCCTGAGGTCAAGCTTGGTAAACCAAGTAGCGTTTTTCACCCTGGAAAACAGGTCAGAAATCAAGGGTAACGGGTATTGATATTTCACAGTAATATTGTTCAAGAGACGATAATCAATACACGGCCTTAATGAACCATCTTTTTTGGCCACAAAGAAAAAAACCGGCACCTAAGGGTGAAGAGGATGGTCTGATATGACCCTTCTCCAATGATTCCTTGATATAAGACCGCATAGCGTCATGTTCAGGTACAGACAAGTTAAAAAGGCGACCTTTAGGGAATTTACTACCTGGCACTAATTCAATAGCGCAGTCATAGCTCCTATGGGGAGGCAAGGATGCAGATTTACTTTCGCTAAACACATCAGAAAAATCAAAACAAAAGTCAGGAACATCCTCAGCCTGGGGGGAGGCAGAAAAAACAGGAGTGTTGGTATTAACACATTGGCAGCCCCAACTGGTTACAGACACAGATTTCAATCCAAAACAGGATTATGAGACTGTAACCAAGGGAAACCCAGCACTATAATGTCATGCAGATTATATAGAACCAAAAATTTGCAGCACTCCTGGTGATCAGGTTCAACCCTCATTATCACCTGAGTAGAAAACTGGGGTTTATTCTCAGCCAAAGGGGTAGAATCGATCCCCAGTAAAGGAATAGACTTCTGTAGGGGTATCAAGGGAAACCCACAACGTTTAGCAAAATCATAATCCATCAGGTTAATAGCTGCTCCAGAATCAACGAAAGCCTGAGCAGAAAATGAGGACAGAGAGCATATCAGAGTGACAGTTAATAAAAACTTAGTCTGAACACTACCCAAGACAACTGAGCGTGCAAAATGTCTTCCCCGCTTAGGGCAGACTGAAATAGCATGAGAGGCATCACCACAGTAGAAACATAACCCATTGCGCTTTCGAAAATCATGACGCTGTGCCCCAGACACCACTCCATCACACTGCATGGGCTCAGCAGCTGGCTCACAAGGCAACACCACTCCACGCATACTTCTCCGCTCACGCAAACGTCTGTCAATTTGAATCGCTAATGACATAGAATCATTGAGACCAGAGGGGACAGGGAATCCCACCATAACATCCTTTACATTATCCGACAGACCCTTCTGGAAAAGGGCCGCCAAAGCGTCGTCATTCCATTTGGTCAGGACTGCCCACCTACGGAATCTCTGACAGTATAACTCAGCGTCATCAAGCCCCTGATTTAATGCCAACAAGGCTTTTTCAGCTTGATCAGTGACATTAGGCTCATCGTACAATAACCCCAAAGCCTGAAAAAATGCATCAACATCACTCAAAACAGGATCCCCAGGTATCAGGGAAAAAGCCCAATCCTGAGGATCGCCGCGCAGGAGAGAGATGATAATTTGAACCTGCTGCGCTGCGTTCCCTGAGGACTTAGATTTTAAGGCAAGAAACAATTTACAATTATTTTTGAAATTCTGAAACTTAGCTCGATCCCCTAAAAACAAATCTGGCATGGGGATCCTAGGTTCCACAACAGGCAACCTAGCAAGATATGCAGCAATACTCTGAACCTCAGTGGCAAGCTGATCCACACGGCCAGACAACTGTGCAAACTCCATTGGGAGAAAAGATCCTCCCCAGCACCCAGAGATACAGAGGGAAAAAAAAAAAAAAAAAATGCAACAAACAGAAAAATATCTCTGACAACTTTTCTTCCTTCAAAATATTTTTTCCCTTCTGTGAGTACCATACAATTTTTATGGCCGGTGATACTGTTATGTTACGGTAGCTGAGGAGTGCAGGTAAAAAAGGAAATACACCAGAGCAGTTGGAATCTATGAGATTGCAGTACCCTGACTAACCACCACAACTAGAGGCAGCCGTGGAGCGTTCCTACGTTGGTCCTAGACGCCTCGTCACAGCCTGAGAAACTAACTACACCTAAAGACAGAAATAGGAAAGCTATCTGCCCCGGAGCAGAACCCCAAAGATAATAGAAAGCCCCCAAACATGTAATGGCGGTTAGACAAGAGGAAATACTGACACAGAAAGAAAATAGTATGAGCAAACGCTGGGGCCCAAACTATCTAAATAGAAAAGGATAGGAAGGGTACTTACTGCAATCTCAGAAAACCTGAAAAAACACCAACTCTACTAATTTCAAAATCACCTGAGATCACACGACCTCTACCACCTAAATTAGTTCTCTGGTGTAAAAAAAATCAAAACAGCAGCCACTGAAAAAAAACTGGAAAAAGCAAAAGTACAAAACACAGTGGCTGGACTAAACTGAGAGGGCAAAAGCCCCCGGAGGGGACCCAGAAGGCCCCCACAGAAGTGCAGGACAAAATGCAAAAATATAGCAAAAACACAAAATAAGAAATTGTCTTATCTGATAGCAGGAGATGCAGACACAACACAGCAGGCTACAAGGGAAACTGGAAAGAAGGATTCAGACCAGAACAATTGATCACCGGCAACCCTGATGGGAAAATGACTCCCTTATATAAGACCAATCAGTACACCTGATTCCCAGTCCTCACAATCCTCACTAGTACCGCTGGTAACCACCAGAGGGAGCCTCTGCTCAGAACTCATCTCAAACCCATTCACAACAATATGGCTTCTCAGCTAGATTTCTCATAATTGTCATATTGGAGATTTACTATAATGTATTACTTTTAGTAATACACCTTCACCACAATATGTAAAAACGCGCTGATAGGTTCCCTTTGAACCGTTCCCTGCCAAGGTCGTAACTCATATGTAGAGTTGGACATCAGTAGTAAAGATCATGTAAGATGCGTCCTGGCTACTAATGGTCTCACGCGTGTCTCTCCTTACTTCTGATTTCAAGTAGTGGTATCTCAGCCCGGACCGGGGCTAACGTTACAATCTACTGTAGATTTTATTTTAAAGCTTAGACTCTCATTCTAAAAATTACATTAATTACATTATTGGGGCAAAACATAACAGTTTTTAAGAAATTGTACCAAAGTTGTGGTTATGAACAGGGATGTGACCTGCTGTTTTCTATTGTTTTCATAGAAAATGTGGCACCTCGTGTCAGGTGAGAGGTGAGGCTTCTGATCACCAAGAGACCTCATGTTTTCATAACAACCTGCAGTATTCGCCTTCCCGTGTGACCATACTAGGACATAATATAGCTTGTAGTGTTGCTACTGAGACGAGGAAGGGTTAAGGATTGTAAAGTGAAGGTGGATGTCTAAAGGTTCAAGAAGACGTTTTAAACACTGAATTGCAAAATGGCAAAGTACTTAGTTAAAGACAGCCAGCAGCCATGCCGACAGTCAAAACAGTCGAGATTTCTAGTGCCGGCCAGTATATGTGGCAAATTCTGCCACTTGAAAGTCCAATTGTTTTCTGGGCTCCCTGTTAAGGTAGATCCTCTAAGCCATAGGTATGGAGGAGCAGCACTGAGAAAGGCGATGGTGCAGTGGAGTGGGTCTTTGTTATGTTTCGGTAGCTGAGGAGAGCAGGCAAAAACGGCAATACACCAGAGAGGTTGGAATCTATTGGATTGCAGTACCCTGACTAACCACCACAACTAAACTGCCTCGGAGTAACTCTCGACTCTGCCCTGTCCTTCAAACCACACATCCAAACTCTTGCCACCTCCTGTCGCCTCCAACTTAAAAACATTTCCAGAATCCGTCCCTTCCTCAGCCCTCAATCCACTAAAACTCTTGTGCATGCCCTCATCATCTCCCGCCTTGATTACTGCAACACCCTCCTCTGTGGCTTCCCCATCAACTCTCTTGCACCACTCCAATCTGTCCTCAATTCTGCTACTACCCTGCTTCTCCCCTGTGCAAATCCCTCCACTGGCTCCCAATTCCCCAATGAATCCAGTTCAAACTACTAACACTGACCTACAAAGCCGTCCACAACCTGTCCCTCCCTATCTCTGAACTAATCTCCCAATATCTTCCTTCACGTAATCTTCAATCCTCCAAGACCTCCTACTATCCTCCACACTTATTCGTTCCTCACACAACCGCCTCCAAGATTTCTCCCGAATTTCCCCCATCCTCTGGAATTCCACGCCTCAACATGTACAATTATCCACCACCCTTGGATCCTTCAGACGGAACCTGAAAACCCATCTCTTCAGGAAAGCCTACAGCCTGCAATAACCATTCCGCCTCGCCGCCACCACCCGAGCTGCGGCCTCGCCGCCACCACCCTAGCTGCCGCCACGCCGCCACCACCAGAGCTGCCGCCACGCCGCCACCACCAGAGCTGCCGCACCCCCGACTGTAAGGTTCTATGTATATATTCCTGAAACTCAGTTTGTTCGTCAGCCATTTTACTTTCTGTCTTGCTGCAGCTATCTTGCCCTCAGTCAAAATGGAGTTTCCAGCTTGCATGTTCCCGCCCTGATTCTCTCCTTTGCTTCTTAAGCAGCCACAGCTGAGCAATCAGTGCTTCAGAATCTAGCCTGCAGTGAACCTGTGACTTGACTCCTGTAAGCCTTGGACCTTGTACTCCAGCTATTCCTACTGAGGAACTCTGAAGCACTTGTGGACTCTGAACCCTGCTCTTTGAAAGACCCACGTTTGCATGGACTTACGGTAACAGAGAAGAAGATCCTGAATCTGTATTGGAGAGTGATTGCTGAGCTTGGATTACTCTGGCCTGCTGTGTCTCCTGTTTCTGTGTCTGCAAACTGTGTGACTATTTCTGCCAACTTGTATGAAGTAATACAGGACTTTTCTATATCAAACCTGTGACTCCTGTGTTTTCATCGCACCCAAGCACAAGACGCTATATGAACTGTACACCATACATTACAAGATTCTGAAGCCAAAAAACGTTAGTGTCTGCTGGGTCTGGAAGGCTGTGTCTGCTGTACTGTGGATATCAGACGTCCGGTTGTACTTTCTGTGATGATAGTGGTTGTGACTTCTCACAACCATTCCAGGTGAGCAGTTCCCTTAATTTTTTTTTCTCTCTGCAGTGTTGCCACAGGTGAACACTATTGTTTTTTTTTCTCTCCTCTTCTTCCAGTAATCCTGTCTTAAAAGATCTGGAAAATGGAGGCCCGCATAAAGGAACTTTGCGGAGTGACTGATAATATCCTTGCAGATTTGCAGAATATAAAGACCCGTTTTACAAATCTTCAGGACCTCAATAATCACAATTTGCAAGTGGTTGGACAGACTACCAGGATTTGCGAGCCAGGATTGAGGTTCTAGAGGGGCGAGTCCAGGCTCCTGCCGTAGCCCCGAGTGCTGGGATTCCTAAGTTGCCCCCTTTTCGTTTTGGCGGTGAACGTGAGAAATTCAGGGGATTTATTAATCAATGCAATCTTTTTTTTTCTGCACATGCTTCACAATTTCCCACTGAACGATCTAAGGTGCTTACTATAATTATGTTGCTTACCAACAAGGCTTTAATGTGGGCAAACCCTCTGATTGAGACTGAGGATGATTGTTTGAATTGTGTAGCCCTGGTGTGAAGGCACACGCAGTACCCTGGAGAATGTGTGGAGAGATAGCAGTTTAATGCTCAATGAACATTCATTCCAACACACTTAGACACGCCCACAGGTAAAAGTCTAGTCACAGGGAGTGTTCAGGAGTTGGAGTCAGTCAGTCTAGCCTGGACCTGGAGGGAGGAAGTAGTCCAGCCTGAGTCTGTCATCAGTTCAGAGAAGTGGAGGCCAGTAGAGGGGAGCCAGATCACCTCAGCCTGGTCAGAGCTGTGCCCCACTGATAGACAGACTGAGACATCTATTGAGAAGAGAGAGTGAGTTGCAGATATACTTCAGTCTCCTGTCCCAAGGACAGTGAAGGTTCAGAGACGTGCTCCTGCCTAGAGGATTACTGAGATTCTGGCAACAAGCTCAAGAAAGAAGTTAAGAAAGGGACTGACTTTTATAACCTTTGAAGTGAGGAATGCTTATGCTACAAGCGCGGACAAGGCGAAAGGCACAGTGGTAGAAATTCTGAGTGCTTTAGGATTGGAGAAGTCCTGCACGTTGTCACCGGTCACTGGGGACCGAAGGATCACTATAGCTTCACGCATAGTGGTAGGAAAACCAGAGGCTTACCGGACCTTAGGTCGCGGCAAGCAGCCCTTGGAGTGTCGGTACGTAACTGGGGTCAGGTGGAATAGGAACTTTGAGCTAGGCCAAGCATAGAAGAACCTAGTTCCATCACTGGAAGGCTCCGACCACAAAACTGACCGGGCAGTACAGCTTTGGAATAGCTGGAGTTTATAGAGGGAACTACGCTTTATGCTGGTTGAACTCATCATTGTGAAAGTAAAGGAGGCCCCTAACTTGTCCAGCTGCTACCTCAAAACACATTCTCCATTGGATCAGCCTCCCTGGGACCTGCCTTACCATCTGACAAGTAAAAGGTATGGAAAGACGCTGAGGTGTGAGACTGTGTTATTCAATTACATCCCTACACAACCCCACCATAACTATCGACCTGAGGGAAGAGTCCCACCTGTAGGGGACCCGACATCTAGCTGCCTCACCATCCCCTCAGAGATCTACAGCAGCGCTGGTACAAATTACCAGAGACTACAGGTGGCGTCACGAACTGTATATAAATCTATCCCCTGTAAATATTCCCCCCAACATACGCCAGACCGCCAGGGCCACAGACCGAGCCACCGCTACCTGTGACAATCCCATAGACTTCCATGGGCTCGGCTCTGAGTACCCCATTGCCCTGGTAATCCACAATTGTGGTGGCGGGTCGACACAAAACTTTGGCGTCACGAACAGGATGCGAAACTCGCAAAATTGCGAGCCCTGTGTGCCTGTGGAGGTGTTTTTGTGGAAAAGGACTGTTTGCAATTTTTGGCGCCAAAAACCGCCATTTTGCCGCCATATTCGCGCCCTCAGGCGCTGGAGAAGAAGGTGGGCGTGGATTCGTGGGCGTGTGTCCCCTTGTGGCGCGAAGAGAATGCCTGCCCTCTCAAAGTGCTATTACAACATGCGATCCTGCCCTACAGCAAAGGAGGTCCGCCTCCTCTTCACCTTCCCTGCGAAGAGGAGGAGACGCAAACCCCGCCTCCACGGAAGAGACCGGACGTCTCTGAAAGAAGAAGAAAAAAACGCTCTGGAACATCATGGAAGCAGGACGTGTGCAGCCGAGCAGGGAAGCGGAGGAAGGCAGGCCCCGCTCCCCAGCCAAGCTGCCACTGGAACCGGAACCATCCGTGGTCCTGCACCTGCAGCAAGCATTGCTGGAAATTAAAGAGGAGAATGCACGACTGAAAAAGATGGTCCAGCACCAATCTGGATTTAAAGAGATCGAGAGACGCCGGCGTACCCAGGAGCAGCGGCGGCTGTGGGACGCGGTGTTCTCTCCCCTCGACGACCCCCTACGTCTGGAGTTACCAAAACTTCTGCTGCCCAAGGCTAAGGAGCAACCGGAGGCTGCCCCCGAAAGTACCGATCCTGATCCCACCGGTGAAGCGGTGGAGGCGAAGGAGGTTGAGGAGGTACCGCCAGTTCCGGAACGGCCGCCCGGCCAGGAGGCCGCAGCAGATGATCGATCCCCGGCAGGGACACCGGAGGGGTCCTGTCCGTCGTTACCAGACGTGGACTGGGATGAGATGGCGCGCCTGGATGACGTCGCCTACACCGCCCAGTGGGAACGTGAGTGGCAGCGTCGTGAGGAGAAACAGCAACGCCAGCAGGAGGAAGAGCGGGAAGTTCAGCGGAACCGACAGCGGCAGCATGCAGAGCTGATCGCGGACAAGGAAAGTGTCCGTAGAGAAAAAGGTACTCTGAGGGAACCGCGGCGGCAGGGGTGTGTGACAGAGTTCCAGCTCCGGAAGGGCTGGGGCTTCATCAGAGAACCGGGCCTCTACCCAGGGGTCTTTGTTAGTCGCAGGGACGTAGAATCCCACCTACCGCAAGGCCATCCCGGGAGGGACCTAAGTAATGGAGACATTGTCACATATACACGGCACTGGGGTATGAAGGGATGGTATGCCCTTAATGTCACAATTGTCCGTGACCCCGTCCCCGACGCAGGTAACGTCACCACTACCGCAGCGTCCCCGTCTCAAGCTCAAACAGCACCAGGCCGTGCCCCAGCATCGCCCCCTGCAGGCACCTCGCAAATGGAGGCAACACCTGTATACTCTTCACTATCTTGTCATCCTTCTACATCGCAACTTGCGACCCAGTCTCCATCGCAATCTATGACACGATCAATATCGCTAACTGTAACGCAAATTGAAACGCGATCGGTGTCTCGCAAGGAGAAAGTACCCGTTGCGCCCCTAGAGGTTCGTACAAGAACTGTAGCGACCCAAACTCTAATAGCAGGTCACGACTTGTTAGTCATGGGATCTAGGGACCATCGCATTGTTCCAGCCCCCGGGATGGAAAGTGTAACCAAAGTTAACAAAGAAATGTGAAGAACGGTAGGACCCAGACAGGGTTTACCGCAACTAAGAAGATGTATATAAGTTTTTATAAAAGTGAAGATAGTTTGTACAGTTTATATGAGTATATAATGTTTATATATATTGCCAAAAGTAGAATGCCCGGCTGGGTAATCAGATAAAAAGTTTTTGCACTTTATTGTGATGTGATTTGATATAATGCATCTTTTTCTTATTATGGACTGAGAGGCTGAGGACTGTGCCAGCCCAGAACTGTATCCTGTAAATAGTTGCGCTTCGGTGCACAATATTGGTTTTACATGAAACCACAACTACCTCTGAACATAAAACCCGTGTGGTGAGGCATTGAGTGAGGTCTGCATCCAGATGTCCTGCAGCCCACCCAGGACCCACGTTGAAGGTTTGGTGCGGGTCCTTCACAAGAATATTGTCGTTTATATATGAACATGTATATTTAATATTTTGTATTTTTCTATGTTTAATGTTTTGTTTGCAACGTTCAAGAAATCCTTACCTCCCGGATGGGACGAGTTAATGTTAATGTTTAATGCATAAACAAAATTGTCTCTTTGTATTTCACAGCCCGGGAGTGCTGTCGTTTACCATGGGGAATGTGTAGCCCTGGTGTGAAGGCACACGCAGTACCCTGGAGAATGTGTGGAGAGATAGCAGTTTAATGCTCAATGAACATTCATTCCAACACACTTAGACACGCCCACAGGTAAAAGTCTAGTCACAGGGAGTGTTCAGGAGTTGGAGTCAGTCAGTCTAGCCTGGACCTGGAGGGAGGAAGTAGTCCAGCCTGAGTCTGTCAGCAGTTCAGAGAAGTGGAGGCCAGTAGAGGGGAGCCAGATCACCTCAGCCTGGTCAGAGCTGTGCCCCACTGATAGACAGACTGAGACATCTATTGAGAAGAGAGAGTGAGTTGCAGATATACTTCAGTCTCCTGTCCCAAGGACAGTGAAGGTTCAGAGACGTGCTCCTGCCTAGAGGATTACTGAGATTCTGGCAACAAGCTCAAGAAAGAAGTTAAGAAAGGGACTGACTTTTATAACCTTTGAAGTGAGGAATGCTTATGCTACAAGCGCGGACAAGGCGAAAGGCACAGTGGTAGAAATTCTGAGTGCTTTAGGATTGGAGAAGTCCTGCACGTTGTCACCGGTCACTGGGGACCGAAGGATCACTATAGCTTCACGCATAGTGGTAGGAAAACCAGAGGCTTACCGGACCTTAGGTCGCGGCAAGCAGCCCTTGGAGTGTCGGTACGTAACTGGGGTCAGGTGGAATAGGAACTTTGAGCTAGGCCAAGCATAGAAGAACCTAGTTCCATCACTGGAAGGCTCCGACCACAAAACTGACCGGGCAGTACAGCTTTGGAATAGCTGGAGTTTATAGAGGGAACTACGCTTTATGCTGGTTGAACTCATCATTGTGAAAGTAAAGGAGGCCCCTAACTTGTCCAGCTGCTACCTCAAAACGCATTCTCCATTGGATCAGCCTCCCTGGGACCTGCCTTACCATCTGACAAGTAAAAGGTATGGAAAGACGCTGAGGTGTGAGACTGTGTTATTCAATTACATCCCTACACAACCCCACCATAACTATCGACCTGAGGGAAGAGTCCCACCTGTAGGGGACCCGACATCTAGCTGCCTCACCATCCCCTCAGAGATCTACAGCAGCGCTGGTACAAATTACCAGAGACTACAGGTGGCGTCACGAACTGTATATAAATCTATCCCCTGTAAATATTCCCCCCAACATACGCCAGACCGCCAGGGCCACAGACCGAGCCACCGCTACCTGTGACAATCCCATAGACTTCCATGGGCTCGGCTCTGAGTACCCCATTGCCCTGGTAATCCACAATTGTGGTGGCGGGTCGACACAGAATCACCTTGATGATTTTATTTCAGCCATGGGGCAGGTGTTTGATGACCCCAATCGAGGTGCAACAGCTGAAGCAGCCATGTTAGCTTTGCGCCAAGGTAAGCACTCGGTAGCTGAATATGCCTTGGATTTCAGGAGATGGGCCCTTGATACCACCTGGGACAGTTCCGCCAAAAAATCTATTTTTCGAAAGGGGTTATCTCCACTGATTAAGGATGAACTTGCTCGTGCCGACCCTCCCACTGCGTTAGGTGACTTTATTAACTACTGCATCCGTATTGATACTCGTCTGACTGAACGCAGGCAAGAGAGATGGTTCGAAAGCAATCGTACTAACCTTTTCCTACCTTCCTCTCCAGCTAAGGAACCTTTGAGTAGGATTACACGGGAACCTGAACCTGAACCCATGCAGGTAGACTCTTTACAACGACGGGTTAGTGATGCACGCAAGGAACATCGTTTTAAGGAGAATCTATGTTTCTATTGTGGTAAGTCAGGGCACTTCATTATAAACTGCCCCAGCCGTTCTCGTAAGACTACTGCAGCACTCATTCATTGTGAGTGTTGCGAGAGGGGATCTGTCAGGTCCGAGCCTCAGGCTCCAGAGAGATCTGCAGCAACAGATCTTGATTTCTCGGACTTAAACACCGTTACCTCTGAGGACGTTGACTGTGTAAACGCTGCCATTTTTCAAGTTTCCTCAGCGGTGTCCCAGCTGAGTTGTAAGAAAAACAATTCTCATTGCTTTCTTTCCATCAAACTCTGGGTTGACTCAGCTTGGGTGTCTAGCTCTGCTATGATCGACTCAGGGGCAAGTGGAAATTTTATGGATGTCTCCTTTGCTCTGAAACAGGGAATACGTTCAGTGAAGAAGGCTACTCCAGTACAGATGGAAACTGTGGATGGCTCCCTGCTGACCTCTGGACCAGTGGATCAGGAAACAGAGCCTTTGAGGGTTCTTATGGGTAAAGATCATCAAGAGAAACTGTCCTTTATGCTTATCTCTTCTCCCCACTTTCCCATTATTCTAGGGCTACCATGGCTGCAGGCTCAGAATCCTACCATTAACTGGGAGACCAAGGAATTACACTTTCCAGAGAAACAGATGAGTCCAAAAGTTTCAGCTTGCTCTGTTCCTAAAGGAATCATGTCAGTCCCTGAACTACCAGCTGTATACCAGGACTATGTGGATTTATGTGACAAGAAGAACGCTGACCAGCTTCCTCCTCACCGTCCATATGATTGTCCAATTGAAATATTGCCTGGAGCAGAGATACCTTTTGGTAAGATCTACCCCTGGCGGGGCCCGAGCTAAAGGCTTTAAAGGATTACATAGATGAAAATCTAGCCAAGGGCTTCATACGCCCCTCTTCATCTCCTGCAGGTGCACCCATCTTCTTTGTAAAGAAGAAAGATGGATCTCTGAGACCATGCGTAGACTATAGGGAACTCAATAAGGTTACTATTAGAAACCGTTATCCATTGCCTTTAATCCCTGAGTTATTGGAGAGAGTGCGACATGCCAAAATTTTTTCTAAACTAGATCTTCGTGGGGCCTATAACTTAGTCCGTATTAGACCTGGGGATGAATGGAAGACTGCATTCAGGTCACGCTATTTATTTGGATGATATTCTAATTTTTTCTAACTCCACAGAGGAACATCATGGACATGTGAGATTGGTCTTGGAACGTCTAAGACAAAATCATCTTTACATCAAACTTGAAAAGTGTGAATTCCATAGGACCGAAATTCAATTTCTGGGGTATGTACTGTCTACACAAGGAATTAGTATGGATGGAAGCAAAACCCAAGCCATCAAGGATTGGCCAAGTCCTAGAAATGTGAAGGAGGTACAGCGCTTCATCGGGTTTGCCAACTTCTATAGACGTTTCATTAGAAATTTCTCTGAGGTAGTGTCACCTATCACTCAACTTACCCGGAAAGAGTCTAGGTTTTCCTGGACTCCCCAAGCCCAGGAAGCATTTTCCCGTCTAAAAGATAAATTTACCACTGCACCTATCCTAGTACATCCCAACCCGAGCTTGCCTTCATAATAGAGGTGGATGCTTCAGACTGTGCCGTTGGAGCTATACTCTCTCAGAGAACAGGTAAGAAGAATGTCTTGCATCCCTGTGCCTTCTTTTCCCAGCAGTTGTCTTCGGCTGAGAGGAACTACGATGTGGGCAATAGAGAGTTGTTGGCCATTATTGCCGCCTTCAAAGAATGGAGACACCTTCTTCAGGGAGCTGCACAGCAAATAGTCGTCCTGACAGACCATCGTAACCTTGAGTTTATCAGGTCGGCTAAGTGCCTGACTCCTCGCCAGGCTCGCTGGAATCTTTTCTTAAACCAATTTAATTTTATCATCTCTTATAGACCAGGATCGCGCAATGGAAAGGCTGATGCACTCTCTAGGATTTACTCAGCAGAGACACGTCCAATTACTCCTCCTAAGACTATTCTTCCTGACTCTAGATTCCTAGGAGTAATTCATAATCAAGACCTACTTAAGGACATCAAGGAAGCATACCATGCGGATTCCTTTTTGGCACAACCCCCAAGGGACGTAAGTCTTGTCTTTAAGAATGGTGTGTGGATTCAGGGACAACGTCTGTATATTCCTGAAACAGTCAGATTAAGAGTATTGCAACTCATTCACGATTCCAAGATAGCTGGGCATAGAGGAATTCTAAAGACACAGGAATTTCTTTCTCGTTTCTTTTGTTGGCCCACTTGCAGGAAGGATGTTTTGAATTATGTCACTTCATGTGAGGTCTGTGCAAGATGCAAAACACCTCGCTCCTCACCAACTGGTCTGTTACAGCCTCTTCCCACCCGTCCCGCCCGTGGGGATCCATTTCTATGGACTTCATTGTGGAGTTACCAACCTCTCAGGGGAAGAACACCATTCTAGTGGTGGTTGACCGTCTAACAAAGGCAGCTCATTTTATCCCTTGTGTCGGCTTACCCACTGCAAAACAGACATCAGATTTGATGATTAAAGATGTGTTTCGCTTACATGGAGTACCGGATGAGGTTATTTCGGATCGAGGGGTGCAATTCACTTCTAGGTTTTGGCAAAATTTCTGTGCAGCATTGGACATTAAAGTAAACCTTTCTTCTGCTTTTCATCCCCAGACTAATGGACAGACCGAACGAACCAATCAAACCCTGGAGCAGTATCTCCGCTGCTTTATCTGCCACCTACAGGATGATTGGGTGGATCTACTTCCATTAGCTGAGTTCTCGTATAACAACTCTCAGAGTGCCTCCACTAAACAGTCTCCTTTTTACTCTAATCTAGGTTATCATCCTAACATTCTACCACGATTTCCCATAGAAACGCCTTTACCAGCAGTGGCTGAAAGAATCACGTCTTTACAGAAGAATATGGATCTTCTAAAGGAAAATCTGGAATCGGCTCAAGAAAGGTACAAGAAAGCAGCAGATAAATTTCGTAAACCTGCACCAGCTTTCAAGGTAGGAGACTTGGTCTGGCTGTCAACCAGAAATCTTAAGTTAAGGATTCCATCGTCTAAGTTGGGACATAAGTACATTGGACCCTATAAAATCAGTAAAATTATAAGTGCCGTTGCTTGTCGTCTTCAACTGCCCAGAACTATGAGAATCCACCCTGTCTTTCATGTATCCCTACTAAAGGCTGCAACACCCAATACGTTTCCTGGACGTTCCTCTCCTTGCCCTGACCCAGTGCTAGTCGATGGTCAGGAAGAATTTGTGGTGGAAAGGATTCTAGATTCCAGGTTGTATAGAAATCAGTTACAATATCTGATTAAATGGCAGGGCTACCCAGTGGAGGACAACTCATGGGAACCGGTCAATAACGTTAATGCTCCTCGCTTGCTCCGTCAGTTTCATCAGAGGTACACACACAAGCCTGGTCTGAGGTCATCCAGAGGTTGTCCTTAAGGGGGGAGTAATGTAAGGTTCTATGTATATATTCCTGAAACTCAGTTTGTTCGTCAGCCATTTTACTTTCTGTCTTGCTGCAGCTATCTTGCCCTCAGTCAAAATGGAGTTTCCAGCTTGCATGTTCCCGCCCTGATTCTCTCCTTTGCTTCTTAAGCAGCCACAGCTGAGCAATCAGTGCTTCAGAATCTAGCCTGCAGTGAACCTGTGACTTGACTCCTGTAAGCCTTGGACCTTGTACTCCAGCTATTCCTACTGAGGAACTCTGAAGCACTTGTGGACTCTGAACCCTGCTCTTTGAAAGACCCACGTTTGCATGGACTTACGGTAACAGAGAAGAAGATCCTGAATCTGTATTGGAGAGTGATTGCTGAGCTTGGATTACTCTGGCCTGCTGTGTCTCCTGTTTCTGTGTCTGCAAACTGTGTGACTATTTCTGCCAACTTGTATGAAGTAATACAGGACTTTTCTATATCAAACCTGTGACTCCTGTGTTTTCATCGCACCCAAGCACAAGACGCTATATGAACTGTACTACATACATTACACCGACCTTCTGTTTCTTCCTCATTAACCCGTAGAATGTAAGTCCGCAAGGACAGGGTCCTCTCCCCTCTGTACCAGTCTGTCATTATAAATTTGTTTACTGTAAACGATATCTCTAACTTTGTATGTAACCCCTTCTCATGTACAGCACCATGGAATTAATGGCGCTATATAAATAACTAATAATAATAATAACTAAAGGCAGCCGTGGAGAGTTCCTACGTTGGTCCTAGACGCCTCGTCACAGCCTGAGAGATTAACTACACCTAAAGATAGAAAGAGGAAAGCTATCTGCCCCGGAGAAGATCCCCAAAGAACATAGGAAGCCCCCAAACATGTAATGGTGGTTAGACAAGAAGAAATACAGACACAGACAGAAAATAGTATGAGTAAACGCTGGGGCCCTATCTGCCTAGACAGAAAAGGATAGAAAGGATACTCACTGCAATCCAAAAAAAACCTAAAAAATGCCAACGCTACTGATTGCAAAAACACCTGAGATCACACGACCTCTACCACCTAAATCAGTTCTGTGGTGTAACAAAACTAAGCCGCAGCCACTGAAAAAACTGGAAAAGGCAAATGAACAAACAACAGTGGCTCCAGAGGAACTGAGAGGAGCCCAAACCCCCCCCCCCCCGTGGGGGGGAAACCTGGCTAACCTCACAGAAATGCAGAGAAATATGCAAAAGGTAAGCACAAAAACAAAAACAGAAAGTATCTTATCTGAAAGCAGAAGAAGAGGCAAGACTCAGCAAACTTCCAAGTGAACCAGGAACCACAGTTGAGACAAGAACAATTGATCACCGGCAACCATGATGGGAGGGAACCTCCCTTATATCAAGCCAGTCTGTGAATCCTGATTGCCAATCCTCATTGAATGGTTCAGTACTGTTTGTAACCACCAGAGGGAGCTTCTGCTCAGAATTAATTTCCAAAACATTCACAACAGTACCCCCCCCTTGAGGAGGGGTCACCGAACCCTCATTTGTGCAACCAGGTCGGTCAGGATGAGTTCGGTGATATGCACGGATCAATCTCCTAGCATGGATGTCCGAAGCACACATCCAAGAATTGTCCTCCTGACCATAACCTCTCCATTTAACCAAATACTGGAGTTTCCGTCTAGAAAAACGAGAATCCAATATTTTCTCAACCACATACTCCAGATTGCCCTCAACCAAAACAGGGTCAGGAGGCACAGCCATAGGAACCACTGGCTCGACAAACCTCTTCAATAAGGTCTTTTGGAACACGTTATGGATCTTAAATGTCCCTGGAAGAAGTAAACGAAAGGAAACAGGATTAAGAATCTCCATGATCTTATAAGGTCCAATGAACCTAGGCTTAAACTTAGGAGATGCAACTCTCATAGGGATATTTCTTGAGGACAACCAGACCAAGTCCCCCACTTTAAACCGAGGACCATCAGTCCTATGCCGATTGGCAAACCGCTGGGCCTTCTCCTGAGAGAGGGACAACCTCTCCACTACCTGGTCCCAAATCTGCTGAATATGCTCAACAACAGAGTCAACACCCGGACAGACAGAAGCCTCCATCTGTCCCAAAGAAAATCGAGGGTGAAACCCAAAATTGCAGAAAAATGGAGACATCAAAGTGGCAGAGCTTGCCCTATTATTAAGAGCAAACTCAGCCAAAGGCAAAAAAGAGACCCAGTCATCTTGATCAGCAGACACAAAGCATCTCCGATAAGTCTCCAATGTCTGGTTTGTTCTCTCAGTTTGTCCATTGGTCTGAGGATGAAAAGCAGAGGAGAAAGACAATTGAACACCAAGTTTAGAACAAAAAGTCCTCCAAAATCTGGAAACAAACTGGACTCCTCTGTCAGACACAATGTTCTCAGGAATGCCGTGTAACCGAACCACGTGCTGAAGGAACAAAGGCACCAATTCAGAGGAGGAAGGCAACTTAGGTAATGGCACAAGATGTATCATCTTGGAAAACCTATCACAAATCACCCAGATAACGGTCATTCTCTGAAAAACAGGGAGGTCGGAAATAAAATCCATAGAGATATGGGTCCATGGTCTCTTGGGCACAGGCAATGGCATCAACAAACCACTAGAGCGAGCTTCTGCTCAGAATTCATTTCCAAAACATTCACAACAGGTTCAGTGATGACCGGGATAGCAGGATTTGCAGGATGTTAGACAGACAAGTGGAGAAGGAAGCACCAGATTAGGCAGAGGCAGCTGTGTGGATTCCCATAGAAACTATAGATATAAAGCAATGCTGAACATGTAGCAGGTTTATGGTTAATACCAGAGATGTATGCAAAAAAGATCTTTTATCAGGAAAGGGGTTAACTGCAGGATGACATTGAAGTATTGGCAAACTTGTTTGCAGAGATGCAGTTCACACATAAATAGTGGAACTATATTGGCATTCTAGTAACTTGCTTGCAGAGTTGCGTTACCTTGATGGCAGGGACTGAAGTGTTAATAGAATGGAGAACAGATGAAAGAAGTTGGAAATTTGGAGTCCTGATTGCAGAATGATAAAGTGTGGGTGTCAAGATCCCGTCTGGGTTGGAGCCGATGTTACTGCAAACACTAGGGGAAGCAGAGGCAGGTAGCGTAGTCAGATGGCAGCCGGAGGTCGGTACACAGGAGAGCAGTGTTTGTAGCAATGGATCAGGCGGATAACGTAGTCAGGTGGCAGCCGGAGGTCGGTACACAGGAGAGCAGTGTTTGTAGCAATGGATCAGGCGGATAACGTAGTCAGAAGGCAGGCCGAGGTCGGTTCACAGGAGAGCAGTGTTTGTAGCAATGGATCAGGCGGAGAGCGTAGTCAGAAGGCAGGCCGAGGTCGGTTCACAGGAGAGCAGTGTTTGTAGCAATGGATCAGGCGGAGAGCGTAGTCAGAAGGCAGGCCGAGGTCGGTTCACAGGAGAGCAGTGTTTGTAGCAATGGATCAGCAGGAAACGCTTGACTAAAGGCTTGGAGCTCAATAATCTCGCAATGACACACCCACAGGGCCAGGTTTATATAGGGTGTGTAATTGGCAATCAGAGGCCCAATCAAGAGAGCACTAGGTGTAGCCAATCAGGAAGAACAGTCAATGGTATCTGGGTTCAGCAAGGAACTTTGCAGCCAGCAGAATAGCTCAGATGGTAGAGCTGCTGGCCAGTGGACAAGAGGTACTGGGTTCGACTCCTGACAGTACTCCCCTCCTTCCAGGATGGCCTCTGGACATCTCAGGAGCTGGCTTATCCGGGTACCTCTGATGAAAGGCTCTTGTTAGTCTAGGAGCATGGACGTTGTCCCTTGGTTCCCATGAATTTTCCTCTGGTCCGTAACCCTTCCACTGCACCAGATACTGCAGTTTACCTCTGAATTTTCGGGAGTCCAGAATCTTATCCACAATGTATTCTTCTTCACCACGGATCCTTTCTGGTGGAGGAGGTGGCTGAATTCTTCCTGGAAACGGGTTTTCACAGAAGGGTTTGAGCAAGGATATGTGAAACACTGGATGAATCTTTAGATTGTTGGGAAGTTTTAAACGAAAAGCAACCTGGTTAATTTTTGCAGAAATTTGAAAAGGTCCAATGAATTTCTGACCCAATTTGGAGGATGGCACATGTGTCTTAAGGTTTTTAGTGGACAGCCAAACTTTGTCTCCAACCTGAAGAGCAGGGGGCACTCTCCGATGTTTATCTGCTGCTTCCTTATATTCTTCCTGGGTCTTGAGCAATATCTCTGATAATTCCTTCTGGGATTCCTGTAATTTTGTAAGCCTGTCATTAACAGCAGGAATGGGAGTGTTCACTGGCAGATTAGGGATAAATACTGGATGTACTCCATAATTAGCAAAAAATGGGGTTTGAGATGTAGCGCTATGTATGGAGTTGTTGTAGGCAAACTCTGCTGTTGGTAAATAGTCCACCCAGTCATCCTGAAGATAGGAAATGAAGCAACGGAGGTATTGCTCCAAAGTCTGGTTCGTTCTCTCCGTCTGGCCATTGGACTGAGGATGGAAAGCGGTAGAAAGATTCACAGTGACTCCCAAGGCTGTACAGAAACTCTTCCAAAATTTTGACGTAAACTGAATGCCTCTGTCAGACACCACGCTGTCAGGAATTCCATGTAACCTGAATACTTCTTTGATCATCAGTTCTGCAGTTTTTTCAGCAGTAGGAATTCCTTCAGTTGGAATAAAGTGGGCCATTTTTGTGAGTCGGTCCACTATGACAAGGATGACGGTCATCTGTTTGGAAGGGGGTAGTTCCACAATAAAATCCATGGAAATAGATCCCCAAGGCCTGGATGGAACTGGGAGTGGTTGCAAGAGTCCTAGAGGAGACGATCGTGGGGTCTTGTTTCATGCGCATGTTAAACAGGTTGAAACATATTTCCTCACGTCCTTCCTACAATTAGGCCACCAAAAGAAACGAAGTAGTAAGTCTTGTGTTTTTGCAACTCCAGGATGTCCTGCCAGTTTAGAATCATGGACACTTTTGAGGACTTCAAGGCGAGAAGATTCAGGTACATATATTTGGTGTTTCTGCATCCAAAACCCCTCTTTGAATGAAAGATCGACGTCTTCCGAAGGATGGTTAAGGAAAGAGTCCTCTTGATATCCATCTTTAATTCTATTACCTAGTCCTCTAGAGTGCAATATTCCCAAAAAATTTTTAGGGCCTAGAATTGTATCATCATTACTAGACCTCTCCTGAGGTTCCGAACACATCCTGGACAGGGCGTCAGCCTTGCCATTCCTTGAACCAGGCCGGTAAGAGATTATAAAATTGAATCTTGAGAAAAATAAGGCCCATCGTGCTTGTCTTGCAGACAATCTTTTTGCTGTACGGAGGAATTCAAGATTCTTGTGGTCCGTGAGGACAGTCACAGGGTGATTGGCACCTTCCAGAAGATGTCTCCACTCGGAGAAGGCAACTTTAATGGCTAACAGTTCTTTATTACCAATGTCGTAGTTCTTTTCTGCAGATGACATGGTGTGGGAAAGAAACGCACATGGGTGAAGTTGCATCTTGTCCCCAACTCGCTGAGACAGAATAGCTCCCACTGCAGAGTCCGAGGCGTCCACTTCGACAGTAAATGGCAATTCAGGATTTGGGTGTACTAACAATGGAGCAGACGTAAAAAGAGTTTTCAACTTGTCAAAAGCCTCCTGTGCCTCTGGAGACCAGAAAAATGCTTTTGTCTTTTTTGTTAGTGTAGTAATTGGTAGTATGATCCGTGAAAAGTTCTTTATAAATTTTCGGTAAAAAATTTGCAAATCCTATGAAACGCTGGACGTCTTTTAAATTTCTTGGAACAGGCCAGTCCACTACAGCATTGATTTTGCCGGGATCCATGCTCAGACCTTCTGGGGAGATGATATATCCCAGAAATTGGATACTGGTTTGTTCAAACTCACATTTTTCAAGTTTAATGTAGAGATGGTTCTCCTGTAGTCGTTCCAAGACTAACTGGACGTGCCTGCGATGCTCTTCCAAGGTGTCTGAAAATATAAGAATGTCATCGAGATAAGCCACAACGAATTGGTCCAAGAAATCTCGAAATACATCATTAATAAAATGTTGAAAAGTGGCTGGGGCATTGCTAAGGCCAAAGGTCATAACAAGAGATTCAAAATGTCCATATCTCGTTCTGAAGGCGGTCTTCCACTCATCTCCTGGGCGAATCCGTATGAGGTTGTAAGCCCCTTAAGATCCAGCTTCGTAAAGATTTTCGCAGAACGGAGTCTCTCAAATAGTTCAGGAATCAAGGGTAGCGGGTAGCGATTCTTGACAGTGATATTATTCATCTCTCTGTAGTCAATACATGGCCGCAGAGTGGAGTCTTTCTTTTCAACAAAGAACAGGGGTGCCCCAGCTGGAGATGTGGAAGGTCGAATAAAGCCTTTCTCTAAATTTTCATCCAGGAACTTTCTTAATACCTTCAATTCAGGTTCGGAAAGATTGTAAATCCGTCCAAATGGAATGGTTGCTCCTGGCAGCAATTCAATGGGACAGTCATAAGGACGGTGAGGAGGTAATTGATCTGCTTTCTTCTTACTGCAGACATCAGAGAACTGCTGATATTGAGGTGGTAGTTTCTCTTCCTTCTCATGCGAAATCTCAGAGATTTGGACTTGTTGGAGAACAGGGGGTTCCTTATGACAATTATTCTTACAGTAGTCAGATGGAAAGGTGATGGTCCTTGATGCCCAGTTGATAGAAGGGTTATGGACTGAAAACCAGGGGATCCCTAGAATAACCGGAAATTTCGGAGATGAAATAAGATGGAAACTGACAGCTTCATGATGATCCGGGTCGATACAAATCTCCAGTTCGATTGTCTCATGCGTGACAGGTCCAGAAGACAAAGGTGATCCATCCACAGTTTCCATTTCAATTGGTGTGGATTTGGTCCTACTGGAAATATCATTATCACGTGTAAATTTTAAGTCCATAAAATTTCCTCCTGCTCCCGAATCCAACAGGGCAGAGCATTGTATTTTTTGGGTGCCCATTACAACCTGAATGGGGATTACAAAATGAGATGATGTGGTATGTATTTTGTCTATTTCTGGCGTTACTGATGAGATAGTCTGCAAGATGGAATCCGACTGCTGAGAAAGGTCCGTATTGCTGGCAGACCTGTTGTTGGTAAAGGCTATAGTCCTTTTGTTAGGACAGTTGATGGCATAGTGTCCAGGGTCCCCACAATAGAGGCAGAGATGTTCTGCACGTCGCCTCTCCTTCTCCTGTGCAGAGAGTGGTCTTCGGATGACGTCGATCTGCATCGGTTCAGACACAACTTGCATCTTTTCTTGGTGGTCTGATGCTGAAAATGAGAAGCCAGGGCTATTCCCAAGTGCTCGCAGTCTCTCCTTTCTCCTTTCAGTAAGTCTCTGGTCAATCCGGATACATAGTTGAATAAAGTCCTCCAACTGGTCAGGGGTCTCAACCCTGGCAAGCTCGTCTTTCACTGGTTCTGATAACCCTCATCGAAATTGACTTCTCTGGGCCGCTGGATTCCAGGTGGTGTCGGCCACCCAGCGACGGAACTCCGATGTATATTCCGCAACAGAGCGACGTCCTTGGCGCAAATTATGTAATTTGGTTTCTGCTGTGGCACAGCGGTTTGGGTCATCAAAAACTTGATTCATAGCTGCGATGAAAGCTTCCAGGTCATTAAGGAGGGCATAGTCCTTTTCTACATAAGGTGAAGCCCAAGCAAGAGCTTCATCCGTCAGGAGATTTATCATGAAAAAAACTTTCTTCCTCTCACTGGTAAAGGGAGCAGGTTGCATCTGGAAGTATATGCGGCATTGATTGAGGAATCCTCGGTACTGCTTGCGATCCCCACTGAACTTTGCAGGCAGCGGCAGCCGCGCGTTTGATTCGGACCCTGAATTGCGCATGTCCAGTAGTTGTTTTTGTAGCTCAATTACTTCCTGTTGTATCGCCGTGAAATCAGTTTGTAACTTGGCATATTTTCCTTGAGAGTCAGTACAAAAACTTTGAAGCTCCGTAACTTGCCGTCTCAGGGTGTTCACAGCGGACTCCATTTTGGCGCGAGATTATTCTGTCAAGATCCGTCTGGTTGGAGCGATGTTACTGCAAACACTAGGGGAAGCAGAGGCAGGTAGCGTAGTCAGATGGCAGCGGAGGTCGGTACACAGGAGAGCAGTGTTTGTAGCAATGGATCAGGCGATAGTAGTCAGAAGCAAGGCCGAGGTCGGTACACAGGAAAGGCAGTTCGTAAAGGAGCAGGCAGAACGTGTCGGTGGCAGCGGAGGTCGTAAAGGGACAGTGTTTGTAGCAATGGAGCAGGCGGATAGCGTAGTCAGAAGGCAGGCCGAGGTCGGTTCACAGGAGAGCAGTGTTTGTAGCAATGGATCAGGCGGAGAGCGTAGTCAGAAGGCAGGCCGAGGTCGGTTCACAGGAGAGCAGTGTTTGTAGCAATGGATCAGGCGGAGAGCGTAGTCAGATGGCAGCCGAGGTCGGTTCACAGGAGAGCAGTGTTTGTAGCAATGGATCAGGAGGAAACGCTTGACTAAAGGCTTGGAGCTCAATAATCTCGCAATGACACACCCACAGGGCCAGGTTTATATAGGGTGTGTAATTGGCAATCAGAGGCCCAATCAAGAGAGCACTAGGTGTAGCCAATCAGGAAGAACAGTCAATGGTATCTGGATTCAGCAAGGAACTTTGCAGCCAGCAGAATAGCTCAGATGGTAGAGCTGCTGGCCAGTGGACAAGAGGTACTGGGTTCGACTCCTGACAGTGGGTGACTCGTAGATGAGCTGGAATGAGATTGAAAATAGCACTGGTAGTAAAGAATATAAAGGAATAGCAGAGGATATAATTAGAACATAATAGGAGGAGAAACAAATTCTTTACAAACAAATTAAAGCTGAGAACTATGTTTTCTAAATACTCAAGAACATATGGCTGCCTGAGCTGACCTTCAAAGGTTTTGAGTGATGACCTAAGAGATTCTTGCAGGATTACCAGAGAAACACAATACTGACTGTTTCAGAGGGAGAAGAAAGCAAGGTCTGGCACAAGAGCTGGGACTGGTAACAAATTTCTTCTTTCGTTCTAAGAAAGAATTGGGGCTTGTGTGTCGGAAGGAGCAAAGGAGCACCCTGGGACAGTGAGGTGGGACTGGGAGCCAAGTGTTGGCCGAGTCTAGGAAGCTGCCATGAAAAGATGCTGGCTAGCATCTTTTCACGTGCGGCACTGGGAAGCCAACTGGCTATTGTTAAGTAATGTGCCGCCACTTGCAGCAGTCAAGTCTTTACCTCTGTTCCAAACAGAAGCTGTGATACTAAGAGCCATGGCTGCTGCTATCTGATTTCTACAGGAAAGAAAGTCTCTCTTATCGTCCTGCCAGCCATGTTTCCAAAAGGTTTGCATCATCCAGAGGTAGATGGTCACCTGGGGAGCAGACACCAGAAGAAGACACTTACAGGTTTGTTTTCAGCTATGTTCTTGGGGCGCTGTGGCCTGCCTCGGGCCAGTGAGCCGCTTACAGAGGAGAGCACCCCACTTATATACAGGCTTCAGTCAGTGGTATATGTATGGAGTACTCCCAATATATAACGCTGATGGAGGCTGCATAACATGGTGTGAACAGAGACCAACGGGACAGTTTGTTCCTTCCTACTTTCTGTACAGAAACATATTCATCCAGGATAGGCCTGTCATTCATAGCAGGCTCCCATGTTAACCCTAAAACAAATACATAACAATAAATTTAATGTTTATGTGGTTGGAGGTTGGGTGTACGGAGGGTGGGCTCATGGATGCTGAGCCTGCACACTACCAGGACATTAATGCCGGCTTTGATGTTACACATCCAACATTTAGCTAGTACAAAGAGTATTGCTCTGTCCACTGCTATTGCTTAGTGACTTAAATGCTGCATTCAATTTCTGACAGTTGCATTTAAATATGCGTATCGGCTGCCATTGGCGTCTTCAATGCTATCACGGGAAATCGATGGATTGTCAAGGGAGTCAGTGGCCCCCTGAAAACCGCTGACGCTGTCCTCTATGTCCTCCTGTGAAGCTCACCGCAACTTCACTGTAACCTGAAGATCGCAGAATATAGTACGAGTGATTAAACAATCACAGGTTCAAGTCTCCTAAAAATACTAAACAAATAAAGAAGAAAATAAAGTTTTAAAAATATAATGAAAATTAAAAATACTATGAAATACAAATAAAACATTTATATAGCCTCCTTTTGCCATTTTACAAAGATACATACAGTAATAAAGAAACTAAAATAAATCTAGAATCATTGTGCCTGTAAAAGTTCAATCCATCAAGACATACAATAATTTTTAATATACGTTAAATGCCAAAACGGAGTCAAAATGCAAGAACGACTTTTTCTTGTCACTGCAAAAATAACAAGTTATGGGTCTCAGAATATG
This sequence comes from Oophaga sylvatica, assembly GCA_033576555.1. Taxonomy (NCBI): domain Eukaryota; kingdom Metazoa; phylum Chordata; class Amphibia; order Anura; family Dendrobatidae; genus Oophaga; species Oophaga sylvatica. The sequence continues at coordinate 98,067,122 of JARQOD010000007.1, read as the reverse complement.
AAGAAAAAAATTGGGGGGTCAAAGTTTTGATTTTTTTTTACCTCTAAAATATCTTTAAGAAAGTCTGAGTTTGGCCTCGTTATAATGTTACTGACCCGCAGAATCTTATGGCCTGGTCATTTCTATCGCATAATGAATGCCGTAAAAACTAAATAAAAAACAATGGCAGAAAAGCATTTTTTTCATCATTTTATCACATTTGCAATTTTTCTCCATTTTTCAGTACAACTACATCTCGTCCCGGAAAAAAAAACATGTCCCATTTGGCTTTAGGTCCAGAAAAATAAAAATGTTATGGCTCTTGGAACAAGAACAGGTAATGAAAGTCTATGGGCATGTTAAGTGTTGGAATCTTTCACATGCACTAAAAATCACAATTGCGATGAGCTACTCCACTCCGGTACCTGGATGCAGAATGTCACTGTCGCCATTTATTGTGAACATTTTATATCAGACTCCTATGTGTTGTAATAATGGCTGTGATTGCACCAGTATATGAAGGCACCTGTTGGTGATCTGGGAACCTATGGGAAGCTGAGCACTACATGTGTAATACAGGAAAATCTGTGGTCGGTGTTCCCCCCTTTTTATTTAGTCATGATGGCCTTTGTCCACC
>JARQOD010000007.1:98014505-98066406 GCA_033576555.1 Oophaga sylvatica | reverse complement strand
TATGTAGATATATGACCTGTGTGTAATGTCTCTATGAAATAGATCACTGTGTGTAATGCTCTATAGAATAGATCACTGTGTGTAATGCTCTATAGAATATACCTGTGTGTAATGACTCTATAGAATAGATCCTTGTGTAATCTCTAAAATCACTCTGTTAATACTTATAGAATCTCTGTGTGTAATTCTATAGAATAGATCTGTTGTAATGACTAAGATAGATACTTGTGTTGTAATAATTGATGTCTTGTGTGTAAGATATAAATAATCTTTATGTTATAGAATAACATCGTGTGTAATGCTAAGAATAGATCACTTTGTTTAGAAGCCTTTCTTATAGAATCTGGTGTAATGTTCTATAGAAGCATTGTGATGTTGAAATTTTAACTCATAAAATCACTTGTGAATCTATGAAAGACACTTGTGTGTAACTCTATAGATAGATATGTGTAATGTCTTATAGAAAAGATACTGTAATGATTATAGAATAGATCTGTGTGTAATATAGAATACCTTGTGTGTAATGTCTAGAAATCACTTGTTGTAAGACTCTATAATAGATCATCTTTGTAATGCTCATAGAATAATACTCTGTGTGTATCTTTAGAATCCTGTGTATACTTGAATAGATTCTTGAATGAATAGAATAGATCACTTGTGTAAGACTTAATGAACTGTGTATGTATAGATATATTGTGGTTTATGAAAGATCACTGTTAATGTTATAAGATACTCGTTAATGCTGAATAGACATCTGTGTAATACTATAGAAAATCATGTGTGTAATGTATAAAATCTCTGGTGCATAGATAGTACTGTTGTATCTAGATGATCATCTGTGTAATTCTATAGAATATATTTAATGCTTAGAAAATACTGGTAATGCTCTAAAAAGATCACCTGTGTGAATGCTAGAATGATCACTCTGTGTATGTCAGAATGTACTCGTTGTAATTTAGATATTGTGAGTATAGAAACTCTTGTATTATAGATAATCACTTGTGATATTAATTGAATATTTATGTCCTTGAATCTTTAAACTTAATATCTAAGTTTGTTGTTCTTGAAGATCTCTGTTAACGACTTGTAATGTGAATGATCATTGTTAATGCAAAGATTTGTTGCTTGTGTAATCTGTGTTAGTTAAAGTCTTGTGTAAGCTCTAGAATAATCTGTAATGTTTAAAATATTGTGTAAGTCATAGATATACTGTGGATGTCATAGAATAGATCGTGTATGTTGAAATTTGTGTAAGCTAGAATTCTTTTCTTTTTTTATTTAAGATTCTTATTTAAAAGATCTTGTTAAGCTTATAGAGATCACTCTGTGGTAATCTCTATAAGATCACTGGTGTATGTTTATAGAAAATCCCTGGTGTAATGTATAGAACACTCGTGTTAATGCTATAGAAGACTCGTGTGTAAGCTTAAGATAATCCTTGAATGCCTATATCACTTGTGTATTAAAACCTTGTGTAATGCAAGAATAATACCTGGAATGCCTAAAATGACACGTAAGCTATAATAATCACTGTGTGTAATGACCATAGAATAGAACCTGGTGAATGCTCATAGAATGTCACTGGTTAATATCACTGTGTTATGTAATAGATCATCTGTGTGAATGCTCTATAGAATATCATCTGTGTGAATACTAAGATAATCACTGTGTTAGACCATAGAATAATCTGTTAATGCTAAGAATAATCACTTGTGTAATGCTCTAAATACTCGTGTAATGCTCAGAATAATCACTCGTGTGTATCTCTATGAATAATCACTGTGTTAAGATATAAATATACTGTGTGTAAGCTCAAATAGATCACTGTTGTATACAAGAATATCCTCTGTTGTATGCTTAAGATAGACACTGTTGATGCTCTAAAAAAAATACAGGAGAGATCATCTGTTGTATCCTAAGATAGATCCTTGTGAATGACTAAGAATAGATCCTGTGTTAAGCTCTAAATAGATCACTGTGTAAGCTCTAAGATAATCACCTGGATGTTAAAATCACTGGGTAAAATGCATGTGTTATTATAATGTATTTTCATATTTGTGTAATCTCTAGAATAATCACCTGTTTATGCTATAAATAATCACTGTGTGTAAGACTCTATGAAAGATCACTCGTGTATCTATAGAATGATCCTGTGTATGCTAATAGTCACTCTGTTGTAATGCTCTATATAGATCACTCGTGTGTATGTTTAATAGATCATCTGTGTGTATTTATAGAAAGATACTGTGAATGCTATATAGATCACTGGTGTAATGCTCTATGAAGATCACTGTGTTAGTAAAATATCACTCTTGTGTAATACTATAAGTCACTTGTGTATGATTATAGAAGATCACTGTGTGTAATTTCATATAATACTTAATTTGAAAACTTGTAATCTCTAACACTTAAGTCTATAAAACGTGATGCTAATACTGAGAGACACGGAACTCCCGACAATAGCACTGACGAGATCACTCGTGTGAATGATCTAAGAATAGATCACTCTGTGGTAATGTTCTATGAATAGATCACTGTGTGTAATGACTCTATAGAATAGATCACTCTGTGTGTAATGACTCTATAGAATAGATCATTGTGTGTAATGCCTATAGAATAGATCACTCTGTGTGTAAGCTCTATAGAATAGATCACTCTGTGTGTAATGTCTCTATAGAATAGATCACTCTGTGTGTAATGTCTATAGAATAGATCACTCTGTGTGTAATGACTCTATAGAATAGATCAACTCTGTGTGTAATGACTCTATAGAATAGATCACTCTGTGTGTAATGTCTCTATAGAATAGATCACTCTGTGTGTAATGACTCTATAGAATAGATCACTGTGTGTAATGACTATAGAATAGATCACTCTGTGTGTAATGACTCTATAGAATAGATCACTCTGTGTGTAATGACTCATAGAATAGATCACTTGGTGTAATGCTCTATAGAATAGATCACTCTGTGTGTAATGACTCTATAGAATAGATCACCTGTGTTAATGTCTCTATAGAATAGATCACTCTGTGTTAATGTCTCTATAGAATAGATCACTCTGTGTGTAATGACTCTATAGAATAGATCACTGTGTGTAATGACTCTATAGAATAGATCACTCTGTGTTAATGACTCTATAGAATAGATCACTCTGTGTGTAATGTCTCTATAGAATAGATCACTCTGTGTGTAATGACTCTATAGAATAGATCACTCTGTGTGTAATGACTCTATAAATAGATCACTCTGTGTGTAATTCTCTATAGAATAGATCACTCTGTTGTAATGCTATAGAATAGATCACTCTGGAAGACATAATACCTGTTGTAATGACTCTATAGAATAGATCACCTGTGTGTAATGTCTCTATAGAATAGATCACTCTGTGTGTAATCTCTATAGAATAGATCACTCTGTGTGTAATGTCTCTATAGAATAGATCATCTGTGTGTAATGTCTCTATAGAATAATCACTCTGTGTGTAATGTCTCTATAGAATAGATCACTCTGTGTGTAATGACCTATAGAATAGATCACTCTGTGTGTAATGTCTCTATAGAATAGATCACTCGTGTCCACGTGTGTAATGACTCTATAGAATAGATCACTCTGTGTGTAATGACTCTATAGAATAGATCGCTCTGTGTGTAATGACTGTATAGAATAGATCACTCTGTCTGTAATGTCTATATAGAATAGATCACTCTGTGTGTAATGCTCTATAGAATAGATCACTCTGTGTGTAATGTCTCTATAGAATAGATCACTCTGTGTGTAATGACTCTATATATAGATCACTCTGTGTGTAATGTACTCTATAGAATAGATCACACTGTGTGTAATGATCTATAGAATAGATCACTCTGTGTGTAATGTCTCTATAGAATAGATCACTCTGTGTGTAATGACTCTATAGAATAGATCACTGTGTGTAATGTCTCTATATTCACTTATTGATGATATTCTAATTTTGTGAAAAGAACTCGTTTGGTGGCAGAAAAGTGCAATTCTCTCCACACAGAGATTTATACATCTCTGCCCCATAGACACATAAAAGTGACACAGCCAAGACCGAGGGTTACTTAGTATGACTCTCACAAAGGGTTAAAGTTGGGAATGTGGGGTCAGGCCAGCAAGACAGGGGTACACACTCACCCTGACCCCCGGCCACGTACTTCACCCCCGCCCACCAGTTGAAGACCATGGTACCGTGGTGGTAAACATGGAGGAACGAGATCTGATTGAACTTCTTTCTCATAATGAAGAAAATCTGCAGAGAGAAGATAACAGAGATCAGGCCATACTGCTGAGATACAGCCCGTAATGCTGAGGTACACCAGGCGGCTTATACACTGTACAATATAATTTTCCTCCTCCAGACCCCTTGTCCTCCTCCTGAACATTTTATCCTCTTCCTCCAGATCCCTCTGCCCTCCTCCTAATCCAGACCTCTCTGTCCTCCTCCAAACTCCTTTATCCTCCTCCTCCAGACACCCTGTCCTTTATTCCCCTCCTCCAGACCCCTAAATCCCCAAGTCCTCATCCTCCTCCAGACTCCTCTGTCCTCCTTTTTTTAGACTCCTCTGTCCTCCTCTTTCAGACTCCTCTGGTCTCACCTCTCAGACCCCTCTGTCCTCCTCCAGACCCCTCTGTCCTCCTCCCCCTCCAGACTCCTCTGTTCTCTTTCTGACTCCTCTGGTCTCCACCTCCTCCAGACCCCTCTGTCCTCCTCTCATCCAGACCCTTCTGTCGCCTCCCCTCTTCCTAGACCCCTCTGTCCCCGACCAGTTTTATCTTTACCTTGTAAACCCCGATATGTCCAATCTTCTTTTCTCCAGCACCTACAGCCGGGTAAGTTAGGACACCCCCATACACATTTAGATGTTGAAGATCTTTAATTTTATACAGTGAATGAGAGATAAAGAAAGAGGAAAATGGAGAGAAAAGACTGCAGCGGCCGCCGTCCTCACCGTGTCAAGAAGTTCAATCACCTTTGAGAAGAAGAACCACCAGCAGACCCTCGCCATCTACAAGACAGAAGCGTGGGGGAGACTCATCACCCCGAACACAGTACTCCGACCCAGCGGACCAGTGACCAGCGGACCACTAACCAGCAGACCACTGACTAGCAGACCACTGATGAGCAGACCACTGATGAGCAGACCACTGCACAACCATGAGAGCAGACCACTAACCAGCAGACACTAACCAGCAGACCACTAACCAGCAGACCACTAACCACAGACCACTAACAGCGGACCACTAACCAGCAGACCACTGATGAGCAGACCACTAACCAGCAGACACTAACCAGCAGACCACTGTGAAGGAAACCGGTTCCTCCCACGTCACCAATGTGACGTAACTACACAGTCACATCTCTCCGGCGCCCCCTTTGTCCCTCAGGTCAGTAAGGGAACTGCACCTAGAGCAAATGGCCGCCGGGGAGGGTGTCCTGTTACCCACTGGTATTCTAAGATTCGTAATCAGAGTAAAAGCATCAGCCCAAAATTAATTTTATGGTTTAATTGCCTTAAGGGCGCACTAGATAATTACAGAAATATACACATAAGCTATACAACGGAATTACAGTGGATTTGCAGTCAGAGTAAAATATAACAATAATGGTACAAGGCTTAGAGATATTAAGCTAGAGGACAATTTTACCAGGTTGTAGGTTGCATGTGGATGCCGGGAGCTCTGCAGTCCACAGGTATAAGAATCTTAGTTGCTGGACAGTCCCCCAAAACGTGTACCGCTGCTCCCATGGCAGATCTGTCCCATGTTCCTTCTTAGATCATCATCATCTTGTTCTGTGAGAGTGAGCGTCTCTGCCATGTGCTCTCAGTTTTTAAACATGCTGGGTTCCTCCCCCCGGTGTCAGAGGGTGGGCTAATAATCTCCACCCTTCAGCTCCCTGCAGAATTTATTCCCAATATCTAAGAAAGGGGGTAACTTTCTCCAGGACGATTGGATCAGGACACGAGAGGTACCAGTGAATGCGGCTTGTTTTGCCTGCCGTGTGGAGAGCAAACATGGCCCCATTGGGTCGCTGTGGAGGACCAATCTCTATATCTCAGGTCCCAGAGCCCTCACCGACTCGGGAGTCGCACTGTCAGATGCGCAATTTCCGCAGGGTCACGCGGATATTTTTTATGAGTCTGTACCTCGAAAGGTGTGCTCATAATCCATAATCCTAGGATGGAGTAGGAGTGGCTGGGAGAGACAATGGATGTGTATTTCTGTGTCTAGCTGACAGGTATAATCTAATTGAAGCCCCCAGGCCATGGGCGTACCCAGGATCAAAACTAGGGGGGGGGGGCAAGCCAATGTCGCATCTTATACAGGTTACATCATATACACTGTACATTATCCTGCATATTAGGTATGGAGCATTAGAACTGTTGTATATTGTATAGTAAGCAGTGTATGCGACACTACGCTGTATATACCATATATTATACATGGCAGTCGCGCTCATGTCAGGAGCGGTACCAGTAAGTCCGAGGATTGCAGTGCGATCCTCGCATGAGTTATACGGCCGTCTGTCTATGCCCTTGTTATAATAATACTGAAATATTAATCTATTATTAAAGTATTAAGGAGCTCACAAGTAAAAAAAAGCCCCCTACCTCCCCTGTCCCCCACCTACACCCCAACAGCCCATCGTCTCACATGCACCCCTTAGTGTTCTGTCCCACTGACCCCACAATACCCCCATCCTCTCACATGCACCCCTCAGTGCTCTGTTGCCCCTCCCCACTTCAGTCCCCACAATACCCCATCCTCTCACATTCCACCACAGTGACTATGACATGCCTGAGCAGAATGAATTTAATAAATTCCATCCCCTCTTACCATGAAGCTTGCAGGCATTGACTGAGGCAGGAGCAGGAAGTGTCCAGTGTCTGCACACAGAGGCACTAGGACCCAGTGTGGCTGAGACAACCAGAGCCTGCAGGGCAGAAAGTGACACTACAGAGGAAGGAAGGAAGGAAGGAGCTCCTCTGGTGAGACAGCAGCTCCGTGCACTGCGCACACAGACAGGCACTGCAACCTGTGGCAGAGGGAGCCGGCATTGTGCTGCTCTCTCCGCTCTCTTTCATTGTGTGCCCCTGCTTCTAGGGAGGGGCAGCTGCCCCCCCCTGCCCCACGGTGGGTACGCCCATGCCCCAGGCACCTCCAGGCCCCATGCTGGCGTGGCTCCTTACTCAAGCTTTGAAGTCCTGTTTTGGCCTTATCTCCTTATCATACTAAAAGACCTTGCTATTCAACATTGGGGAACTAAATCCTGTTTTCTTCAATATGCTTACAGGATGGGGGGTAGGAGCAGTTAGCTGCCTGTGACTCTGTGAACTCAGACAAAATGGCACCTAGGACAGGCCAAGCTCAGACATGAGACGAGCATTATGCCCCATATCCAAGATGGCGGCTGTTCCTTCATCACAACCACTGACTAGCTGACCACTGACCAGCAGACCACAGACCAGCGGACCACAGACCACAGCCATGACACCACATACAACTTGTATTATACTCACCCTCAGGCCCAGCTCACTGTTACTGTAGTCCACCGGCTGACAGAAGTAGCTGTACCCCGCCAGCACCGACGTCATCAGGAACTGAGGAAAAACAAGGAACCAGGAAAAAAAAAAATCAGAGAATGTGCAGAAAACAAATCTAAGATCATAGAGATCACGGTACGGGGTGGAGGGGTCCGTGTAGATCAGGGTGGAGTATATAGACTGCACGGTATGGGGTGGAGGGGTCCGTGTAGATCAGGGTGGAGTATATGGACTGCACGGTACGGGGTGAGGGGTCCATGTAGATCAGGGTGGAGTATATGGACTGCACGGTACGGGGTTAGGGGTCCATGTAGATCAGGGTGGAGTATATAGACTGCACGGTACGGGATGGGGGGTCCGTGTAGATCAAGGTGGAGTATATAGACTGCACGGTATGGGGTGGGGGGTCCGTGTAGATCAGGGTGGAGTATATAGACAGCACGGTATGGGGTGAGGGTCCGTGTAATCAGGTGAGTATATGACTGCACGGTAGGGTTAGGGGTCCATGTAGATCAGGGTGGAGTATATAGACGCACGGTACGGGGTGGAGGGTACGTGTAGATCAGGTGGAGTATATGACTGCACGGTAGGGTGGGGGGTCCGTGTAGATCAGGGTGGAGTATATAGACTGCACGGTACGGGTGGAGGTACGTGTAGATCAGGGTGGAGTATATAGACTGCACGGTACGGGGTGAGGGGTCCGTGTAGATCAGGTGGAGTATATAGACTGCACAGTACGGGGTGGGGTCCGTGTAGATCAGGTGGAGTATATAGACTGCACGGTAGGGGGTGAGGGTCCAGGATCCGGTGGGGAGTATATAGACAGCACGGTTAGGGGTGGGGGGTCCGTGTAATCAGGTGGAGTATAGACTGCACGTATGGGTGGGGGTCCGTGTAGATCAGGTGGAGTATTGACTGCACGTAGGGTGGGGGGTCCGTGTAGATCAGGTGGAGTATATAGACTGCACGGTACGGGTGAGGGTCCGTGTAGATCAGGTGGAGTATATAGACAGCACGGTATGGGGTGGGGGTCCGTGTAGATCAGGGTGGAGTATATAGACGCACGGTAGGGGTGGGGGTCCGTGAGATCAGGGTGAGTATATAGACTGCACGGTAGGGGTGAGGGGTCCGTGTAGATCAGGGTGAGTATATAGACGCACGGTAGGGGTGGGTCCGTGTAATCAGGTGGAGTATATAGACGCACGGTAAGGGTGAGGGGTCCGTGTAGATCAGGGTGGAGTATATAGACTCACGTACGGGGTGAGGGTCCGTGTAGATCAGGGTGGAGTATATAGACAGACGGTAGGGGTTGGGGTCCTGTAGATCAGGGTGGAGTATAGACTGCACGGTAACGGGGTGGGGTCTGTAGATCAGGGTGGAGTATATGACTGCACGGTACGGGGTGGAGGGTCGTGTAGATCAGGTGGAGTATATAGACTGCACGGTATGGGGTGGGGGGTCCGTGTAGATCAGGGTGGAGTATATAGACTGCACGGTAGGGGAGGGGTCCGTGTAGATCAGGGTGAGTATATAGACTGCACGTACGGGGTGAGGGTCCGTGTAGATCAGGGTGGAGTATATAGACAGCACGTACGGGGTGGGTCCGTGTAGATCAGGGTGGAGTATATAGACGCACGGTATGGGTGGGGGTCCGTGTAGATCAGGGTGGAGTATATAGACTGCACGGTACGGGGTGGGGGTCCGTGTAGATCAGGGTGGAGTATATAGACTGCACGGTACGGGGTGGGGGTCCGTGTAGATCAGGTGGAGTATATAGACAGCACGGTATGGGGTGGGGGTCCGTGTAGATCAGGGTGGAGTATATAGACTGCACGGTACGGGTGGGGGTCCGTGTAGATCAGGGTGGAGTATATAGACTGCACGGTACGGGTGAGGGGTCCGTGTAGATCAGGGTGGAGTATATAGACTGCACGGTACGGGGTGAGGGGTCCGTGTAGATCAGGGTGGAGTATATAGACTGCACGGTACGGGGTGAGGGGTCCGTGTAGATCAGGTGGAGTATATAGACTGCACGGTAGGGGTGAGGGGTCCGTGTAGATCAGGGTGGAGTATATAGACAGCACGGTATGGGTGAGGGGTCCGTGTAGATCAGGGTGGAGTATATAGACGCACGGTATGGGTGAGGGTCCGTGTAGATCAGGGTGGAGTATATAGACGCACGGTAGGGGTAGGGGTCCGTGTAGATCAGGGTGGAGTATATAGACTGCACGTACGGGTGAGGGGTCCGTGTAGATCAGGGTGGAGTATATAGACTGCACGGTACGGGTGAGGGGTCCGTGTAGATCAGGGTGGAGTATATAGACTGCACGGTACGGGGTGAGGGGGCCGTGTAGATCAGGGTGGAGTATATAGACTGCACGGTAGGGGTGAGGGGTCCGTGTAGATCAGGTGGAGTATATAGACGCACATGCACGGTACGTGGGTAGGGGTCCGTGTAGATCAGGGTGGAGTATATAGACAGCACGGTAGGGGTGGAGGGTCCGTGTAGATCAGGGTGGAGTATATAGACGCACGGTAGGGGTGAGGGGTCCGTGTAGATCAGGTGGAGTATATGACAGCACGAGGGGGGTACGGGGTGAGGGTCCGTGTAGATCAGGGTGAGTATATAGACAGCACGTACGGGGTAGGGGTCCTGTAGATCAGGTGAGTAATAGACGCACGGTAGGGTGGGGTCGGTAGATCAGGTGGTATATAGACTGCACGGTTAGGTGGGGTCCGTGTAGATCAGGTGGAGTATATAGACGCACGGTACGGGGTGAGGGGTCCGTGTAGATCAGGTGGAGTAATAGACTGCACGTACGGGTGAGGGGTCCGTGTAGATCAGGGTGGAGTAATAGACTGCACGGTAGGGTGGGGTCCTGTAGATCAGGTGAGTATATAGACTAGCACTACGGGTAGAGTCCGTAGATCAGGTGAGTCATAGACGCACGGATGGGGTGGGTCCGTGTAAATCAGGGGAGTATGACCACGTAAGGTGAGGGTCCGTGTAGATCAGGGTGGAGTATAGACTGCACGGTAGGGTGAGGGTCGTGTAGATCAGTGGAGTATATAGACTGCACGTACGGTAGGGTCCTGTAGATCAGGGAGTAAAGACGCACGTAGGGGTGGGGTCCTGTAGACAGGGTGAGTATATAGACCACGGTAGGGGTGAGGTCGTGTAGATCAGGTGAGTATATAGACTGCACGGATATGGGGTGGGGTCCGTGTAGATCAGGGTGGAGTATATAGACTGCACGGTATGGTGAGGGTCCCGTGTAGATCAGGGTGGAGTATAAGACTGAAGACGACAGGTGTGAGGGTCACCGTGAGATCAGGGGAGTAAGACTCACTACGGAGGGTCCGTGAAGATCAGTGATATATAGACATGCACGGTAACGGTCGAGTAGAGGTGGGGAATACTGCAGTCCGAACGATCAGGTGCATGTAATAGACTGCACGGTACTGGGGAGAGTGTCCGTGTAGATCAGTGAGAGATATAGACTGCACGTATGGTGGTTCACGTGAGATCAAGTGAATATAGACTGCACGACGTGTAGGGTCCGATGTAGATTCCAGGTGAGTAATATAGACACGCACGTAGGGTAGGTCCCGGTAGACAGTGAGTATAAGACTGCACGGTACGGTGAGGGTCGTTAGATCAGGTGAGTAATAGACTGCACGTAGGGTGAGGGGTCCGTGTAGATCAGGGTGGAGTATATAGACAGCACGGTATGGGGTGAGGGGTCCGTGTAGATCAGGGTGGAGTATATAGACTGCACGGTACGGGGTGGGGGTCCGTGTAGATCAGGGTGGAGTATATAGACGCACGGTATGGGGTGAGGGTCCGTGTAATCAGGTGGAGTATATAGACAGCACGGTATGGGGTGGGGGTCCGTGTAGATCAGGGTGGAGTATATAGACAGCACGGTAGGGTGGGGGTCCGTGTAGATCAGGGTGGAGTATATAGACTGCACGGTACGGGGGAGGGGTCCGTGTAGATCAGGGTGGAGTATATAGACATGCACGGTACGGGGTGGGGGTCCGTGTAGATCAGGGTGGAGTATATAGACTGCACGGTACGGGTGAGGGGTCCGTGTAGATCAGGGTGGAGTATATAGACTGCACGGTACGGGTGAGGGTCCGTGTAGATCAGGTGGAGTATATAGACGCACGTAGGGGTGGAGGGTCCGTGTAATTCAGGGTGGAGTATATGACGCACGGTATGGGTGAGGGGTCCGTGTAGATCAGGTGGAGTATATAGACAGCACGGTATGGGGTGGGGTCCGTGTAGATCAGGGTGGAGTATATAGATGCACGAGGACGTAATCGGGGGTAGAGAGGTACGGGGTGGGTCGTGAGATCAGGTGGAGTATATAGACGCACGTAGGGTGAGGGTCCGTGTAAATCAGGGGAGTATATAGACTGCACGGTAAAGGGTGAGGGTCCGTGTAGATCAGGGTGAGTATATAGACGCACATAGGGTACCTGGGGTGAGTGTGCCGGTCGGGGGTCTTAGATCAGGGTTGAGTATAGACACCATCGGCACGTGTAAACGTGGTGGCGTGGTCCGTGAGATCAGTGGAGTAATAGACAGCACATCGGGTGGCGGGGCGTTAAGATCAACAGTGGGGTCGAGACTATAGACGCACGTAGGTGAGGGTCGTACATCGTGGTAAGATCACAGTAGGTGGAGTATATGGGTACATGACACGGTATGGGTGAGGGTCCTGTAGATCAGTAATACTGCAGATGGAGTCTTATCAGTAGAACAGCACTGTATGGGGTGGGGGGTCCGTGTATATTCTCAGTCTGGTCTCACCTCGTAGAACATATAGGCTGACAGTCCCACCAGTGCCAGGTTATAGACCAGGAGGACGGAGCGCAGGGTAAAGGGTTCCCGTCCTTCCATTATTTTAGGGCCCAGGGCCACAAGAATAAGGTAAATGGCAAATATCAGAGTGACAGGGACGGGAGAGTAGACGAGGAGCCAGGGGTCCGTGCGGCTGTCTGAAAATAACAGGAAAAAGAAGAACTAATATCCACATCAGGACCAGCAGGCCACCACACACGGCAGGGAGCCATCTGTGACTATTCGGCACCACCCTAGAGTGGATGAAGTCTATGACCACCCCACAATAGGCGATTCCAAACCTTGACGCTCGTTGCCCGGCATTGGGAGGGGCTTGTTGTTTTTTACCTCCATTCTCTAGGGCCCACAAGTAGAAATCTTGTGCTGCCTGCCATGTGGATCCCATCCTGCAGACCTGAAAGACGAAACATGTGGGGGTCACCGAGCACAGGAATCCCACCGATCACTACAATCGGGAAAATCACATATGATCACAATGGTGCTACATCCGCGATGACGGAAAGAGTGAGAGGTTGATGAGATCGAAATCACCTGCAGATTCCCAAGAACTGACCGAGGTCACCAACTGCTACATTGTATCCACCGACTGCAGATTCCCAAGAACTGACCGAGGTCACCAACTGCTACATTGTATCCACCGACTGCAGATTCCCAAGAACTGACCGAGGACACCAACTGCTACATTGTGTCCACCGACTGCAGATTCCCAAGAACTGACCGAGGTCACCAACTGCTACATTGTATCCACTGACTGCAGATTCCCAAGAACTGACCGAGGTCACCAACTGCTACATTGTATCCACTGACTGCAGATTCCCAAGAACTGACCGAGGTCACCAACTGCTACATTGTATCCACCGACTGCAGATTCCCAAGAACTGACCGAGGTCACCAACTGCTACATTGTATCCACCGACTGCAGATTCCCAAGAACTGACCGAGGTCACCAACTGCTACATTGTATCCACCGACTGCAGATTCCCAAGAACTGACCGAGGTCACCAACTGCTACATTGTATCCACTGACTGCAGATTCCCAAGAACTGACCGAGGTCACCAACTGCTACATTGTATCCACCGACTGCAGATTCCCAAGAACTGACTGAGGTCACAACTGCTACATTGTATCCACCGACTGCAGATTCCCAAGAACTGACCGAGGTCACCAACTGCTACATTGTATCCACCGACTGCAGATTCCCAAGAACTGACCGAGGTCACCAACTGCTACATTGTATCCACTGAGTGTAAACACGCAATGGATCCACCGAGTGCAAACACGCAACGGATCCACCGAGTGTAAACACGCAATGGATCCACTGAGAGTACACACGCAACGGATCCACCGAGTGTAAACACGCAACATATCCACAGAGTGTAGATATGCAACATATCCACTGAGTGTAAACCGCAACGGATACACGAGTGTAAACACGCAACATATCCACCGAGTGTAAACATGCAACGGATCCACAGAGTGTAGACACGCAATGGATCCACCGAGTGTAAACACATAACATATCCACCGAGTGTAAACATGCAACAGATCCACAGAGTGTAGACACGCAACGGATCCACCGAGTGTAAACACGCAACGGCATCACCAATGTAAACACGCAATGGATCCACAGAGTGTAGACACGCAACATATCCATCGAGTGTAAACATGCAATGGATCCACTGAGAGTACACAAGCAACAGATCCACTGAGAGTAAAATGCAACGGATCCACCGAGTGTAAACACGCAACAGAACCACCGAGTGTAAACACACGCAAACAATATCAACAGAGTGTAAACATGCAATGGATCCACTGAGAGTACACACGCAACAGATCCACTGACAGTACAAACGCAATGGATCCACAGAGTGTAAACACGCAACTGAACCACCGAGTGTAAACACGCAACATATCAACCAACCGAGTGTAAACATGCAATGGATCCACTGAGAGTACACACGCAACAGATCCACTGAGAGTACAAACGCAATGGATCCAAAGAGTGTAAACACGCAACTGAACCACCGAGTGTAAACACGCAACATATCAACCAACCAAGTGTAAACATGCAATGGATCCACTGAGAGTACACACGCAACAGATCCACTGAGAGTACAAACGCAACATATCAACCGAGTGTAAACACACAACGGAACTAACGAGTGTAAACACGCAACGGAACCACCGATAGTACACACATTGTATCCAGGTGTATCATACATACTTCTTACATTGCCACACTGTAGACGATCGCAGCCTTCTCCAGTACACCAGGAGGTGTTCGCTCATCGGCATGAAATTATTTATGTGTTTTATCTTGTGAAGTAAATGGAGATTTCTGAATGACCAACGAGGAGAGGAACGAGCGCTGCGCAGCCCAAAATTCACAAGTCTGGACCTGTGCACACAATGTCTGACACCCATTGTGATGAACGGGCACACGGTCCGCCACACGGTAGCCCGGGGTATCACGGCTTGTGATCCCACCGCTGCCGCAAATGTGACGAAAACGCGCACACACACGACGGCTGCTGCCGTCCGACCCGTAAACTGCAGGGACTTTTAATTATCCCACTTCCACTTAGGAACTTGCAGCTCTCTGGCGCCCCCTTACCCTCAGGTCAGTCAGGGAACTGCACCTAGGATAATTGGTCGCCAGACGGGTCACTTGGATGTGTGCTAGCTACTGGGCACGCTGCAGTGAGGGAATTATAATTACTCCTGGCTGCAGCCAGGCAGTACCCTTATAAACCCCGCTCCGTCACTGCCAGCGTCACCCAATAGATTAACACTTTACACCCCTTCCTTTTAGCTGCCACCAGCTACGGCTTTTGATGAACAATTTATCAAGAGGGTCCGTAGCAACCCCAAAACAGTAGCGTAGTGCTTCAGGCACGTGCAAATTCGTTTATAGAGCAGGAGAAACAAACTAATAAATTTATAGGTTTATTCCTAAAAAGACAGGCAGTGCTTATACAATATAAAAAGATGTAACAAGCTGAGGCAATATAGTTATGTACAATACAATTAGAAAATAAAAGGGTTTAACATAAGGAAGACTTACAGTTCTTAGATCATAGTAGGCAAGCCATGTGGTCGGGGGGAGGGGAGACATCACAATGCATCACAGAGCTGCTATAAGTCTGGTGTCCAGGGCAGATCTGAGCCAGAATACCTGGCCCCTACCTTATAGACCTGTGGCCGTGACCTCATAAACGGGTGGAGTTACCAGGGTCCTCCTCTTGCTGAAGGGTATGGTTGGAGTTCTGAAAGATTATCAGGATCATAACTCATCCTGAGAACCTCGCAGAAGAATGGCAGACCTATCAATGATCTTACTTTGAAATGACGGTTCAAATGAGCCCACACGCGGGTGGGCTAGTTTATAGGGCATCCGAGAATTCCATTTCTCGGGTTCTGTTGGAGTTACGGGTTTACCAGTACCACGGGACCGTTGCCTGTCAGGCGCATGTTTCACGACAGTACTTTCGTGTTTCTAGCGGACGCTCCCACCGTGTTATTAACCAAAACAGAATGCAGTCTCCAAAATGGCTGCTAGTGTAGGAGCAGCACATGTGCTGACAATGGGGGACCCCTGCGGTGAAGCGGGAAAACTTCCAGCACTGGCAGCTCACATTACACTGCCTGAGTGCAGGCAGGGGGTTGGTGAGAAGTATGAGAGCTGCAGAGAGAAGGAGGGGGGCTTTGCTTGGTGGGCTTTCAGCAGTACAAAAAAAAGATGAGGACAGCAATTCCAGCACAGCACTCATCACACCTCCCCCCCTTAGAGGGCGCTACGGAGGCATGACCTGTCGGTAATCCGACATGCGCACCTCAGCGGGTTCGCCACGTCGTGATAACCCATCAGCATTCCCATGATCACTGCCTTTCTTGTGTTGTACTGCAAAATCATACTGCTGCAGGGCAAGGCTCCAGCGTAGCAACCTACCATTGGTTCCGGACACTGTGTGCAGCCAGCTCAGAGGGTTGTGGTCGTGACCACCTTGAAGGTGCGCCCGTACAGGTAGGGCTGCAAACGTTGCAGTGCCCAGGCCATGGCCAGGCACTCCTTCTCGATGGTGGAGTATGCCACTTCCCTTGGCAGAAGTTTCCGGCTCAGGTACAACACGGGGTGCTCCTGGTTCCCCGAATCAACCTGGCTGAGTACAGCACCGAGGCCAAATTCGCTGGCGTCAGTCTGTACCAGGAAGGGCCGACTGCTGTCGACGGCTCTCAACACTGGAGAGCTGCACAAGGCTGTTTTCAAAGCTCGGAATGCCGCCTCACAGCCATCTGTCCAGCTGACTGTTTGGGGTAGACCGCCCTTGGTGAGGTCCGTCAAGGGTTTTGCAATGGCGCTATAGTTCGGTACGAAACGCCTATAGTACCCTGCAGTGCCCAGGAAGGACTTCACCTGCTTTTTGGTCCTGGGGGTGGGCCAGGACACGATCGCGTCCACTTTCTCGGGCTCTGGACTCATGGAACCCCCACCTACCCGGTGCCCCAGGTAGTGGACCTCCCTCATACCCATCTGGCATTTTCCCGGCTTGATGGTCAGACCTGCCTGGTGAATACGCTTGAGCACCTCCTGGAGATGCTGAAGGTGTTCCTCCCAGGTGGAACTGAAGACGGCAATGTCGTCCAGGTACGCCACAGCGTACTCCTCCAGTCCCTGAAGCAGGTGGTTGACCATCCGCTGAAAAGTGGCAGGGGCATTCTTCATGCCGAAAGGCATGACCGTGGACTCGTACAGTCCAAAAGGGGTGATAAAGGCGGATTTCTCCTGCGCCGCAGGGCTCAGGGGAATCTGCCAGTATCCCCGGCTTAAATCCATGATGGATATGTACTTGGCATTCGCCAACCGCTCCAGCAGATCCTCGATGCGTGGCATTGGGTGCGCATCAGAGGTAGTGATGGCGTTGAGCCCCCTGTAGTCCACGCAGAACCGGGTGGTCCGATCCTTTTTGGGCACGAGAACTACAGGTGAGGCCCACGCGCTTTTGGACGGCCGGATCACCCCCAGCTGCAACATCTCATGGATCTCCTGGCGCATAATCTGCTGCACCTCCTCAGAGATCCGATAAGGTGTCCACCGTAATGGGGCGTGATTCCCGGTGTCCACCTCATGGACTGCCAACTTGGTCCTTCCGGGTCGGTTCGTGAACTCGGCCCGGAAGGGTTCCAGAGTGGTCAGCAACTGCAACCGCTGGGAGACGGTTAGCGAGGCATTTACCTCCATGTCCTCAGTGGACCCATTGGCATTAGCTTGGGCCAGCATGTCTAGGAGGGGATCCTCTTCCCCGTCCTCGGGCAGATTGCAGACCGGTAGGACGCAGGCTTCACATTCGTGATGGGCCTTCATCATGTTGACGTGAAAGGCCTTGCGCCTACCCCGAGTGTGGTCAAGCGTGACCACGTAGGTGGCTGGGTTGAGCTGTTGGTGCACGACGTACGGGCCTTCCCAGGCTGCCTGAAGCTTATCCTTTGGTACGGGGACCAGCACCCACACCTTTTGACCCACCTGGTAGGTCCGCTCCCGGGCGTTCTGGTCGTACCAGTGCTTCTGGTCAGCCTGAGCCTACGTCGTGTTGTCATGCACCAACTGCGTCAAGGTCTGCATCTTGTCGCGGAAGCGCATGACATAATCCACGATGGACACTTCCGTGGGGTTTGGCTCATCTTCCCAGGATTCTCTTATCAACCCAAGGGGTCCCCGGACTCGCCTACCATACAGGAGCTCGAAGGGGGAGAACCCCGTCGAGGCCTGCGGGACTTCTCTGTAGGCAAATAGCAGGTGTGGGAGGTACCGCTCCCAATCGCGTCCCTGGGTCTCAACCAGCATGCGGAGCATCTGTTTGAGGGTACCGTTAAAGCGCTCACACAAACCATTGGTCTGTGGGTGATAGCACTCGATACCATACGCGTCACCTGCATTTTGCTGCAGAGAGCCTTCATAGGCGAGACATAAATTGGGTTCCTTGATCGGTAAGCATCTCCCTGGGAAATCCTACCCGTGAAAAGATGGTCACCAGTGCATCCGCCACCTTATCTGCCCTAGTTGAGGACAGAGCTACTGCCTCCGGGTACCGGGTAGCGTAGTCTACCACAGTAAGGATGTATTGCTTTCCAGAGCTGCTGGGGACGGCCAGCGGGCCCACAATGTCCACCGCGATCCTCTGGAAAGGCTCCTCTATCACTGGCAACGGGATCAGGGGAGCCTTAAGAGCAGGCCCCGCCTTCCCCACTCTTTGACAGGTGATACAGGAGCGGCAGTAGGTAGTCACATCTGTCCCCATCTTGGGCCAATAGAAGTGTTGAGACAGCCGTGCCTTAGTTTTGCTGATCCCCAAGTGTCCAGCGAGTGGAATCTCATGGCAATCCTCAACAACTCCCCTCGGAACTGGTGCGGGACGACCAGCTGTTTTTCCCTCAACCACTCCTTTTGGGAATCTCCGGGTACTGTCTCCCGGTACAACCTTCCTCGTTCCCAGAACACCCTCTCCTTATCAGTCACGGAGGTGGGCGTCTCGGCGAGGTGCCTCAAGTTCTCCAGGCTCGCATCTGAGTGCAGAGCGGCCTGGAACTCCTGGCTGGAGGCAGCCAGAAGTGACGTCAGGGTTCCTTCCTCACTGGGACCCTCTGGGACCGGCTCTGGGTCCAACTCTGGTTCAGTCTCTCCCGTAGCGGAGGAGGGTCCAGATGGTAGGGCGCTACCTGCGATCCGGGCACTCTGACTGCGGGTGACAGCAGCTACATATGCCATCTCCCTGGGGGTTTCTATAGACCCATCAGCCTGCGCTGCTATGGGCTCTACCTCCCCATCCATCCCCAACACTTCAGGAGCAGTGCTACTTATGGGCCAGTTACCTTCCTCGGTGGCACTGGTCAGTGTCATGGCGTCACCTTCCTCCCAGTTCCCATGCACCTCCCCATTTCCTTGAGCACTGTCGCTTGCCCCTGCTAGGGGTTCCTCAGCCGTCTCACTCTGCAGAGCGACGGGACTGAACGCTCCTGTACCTGGGACACATCTACCACTTCAGAGAAAGGGTTAACAGATTCAGATGGCACAGATACCTCACTATCAACATCAGTCCTAGGGAAAGAAAGGTTATCAGTTGCATCATCACTTCGCAAAGCATTAGCAGGTAACACAATCAGTTTCCCATCATCATCAACATCAACATCATGGTTAACGTTAACCTTATCATCAGATTGGGAAGGGGTGTCAGGGACATAGTACGCCACCATCCTCCCCAGATCAGTCCCCAATAAAACATCAGTGGGCAGGTTTACGGACACCCCCACTTCCTTCACCCCGCTCCCGGCACCCCAGTCAATGAAAACTCGGGCTATCGGCAAGGGGTAGTGGACGCCCCCAATCCCTGTGACAGTTAAGGTTTTCCCCAGAATCAACTCTTCAGGGGCCGCCAGTTCGGGTCGGATGAGGGTTCGTTCAGCCCCGGTGTCCTTGAGGCCTGTAGCAAGACGGGCCCCCACGCGGACGGGCTGCACGTTGTCATCAACCCTCCCCACCACACCACCCACCAAAAGAACAGAGGCGTTGGGCCCGGAGGCCTTGGCTGGGGGTTCTTCTGCCTCTCCGGACAGGTGGCGCTGATGTGTCCTGTCCGTTTACAGGAGAAACACTGGCGGGGGTCTGATGTAGGCCTGGCGCTGGCAAAGGGGATAGTGCCTCCAGAGGGACGGCTGGCAGGGGCACTGGGGTTGGTTGCAGGCTTACCCCCTCCCCAGCGGGTAGTGACGGGCTTCCTCACCTCGGTTTTCCGGTTGGCCTCATAGCTGTCGGCGATCCGTGCTGTTCTGACCGCGTCCTCCGGTTCTCGGTCCAGGATGAACTGTCGGACCTCAGCTGGGCACAGATGCAGGAACTGGTCTTTGATCATCAGGTCCCTCAGGTTCTCAAAGGTGTCAACTGACAGTCCCTGGATCCACTGGTCAAAGTGGTTCCTGAGTCCTTGCACCACATCGCTATAACGGTCGTGTGGGCCACGTTGGAGGTTCCGGAACTTCTTTCGGTATACCTCAGGGGTTAGCTGGTACTTGGCGATCAGGGCCTGCTTGATGGCCTGATAGTTGTCATCTTGATCCGGCGTGAGTGAAGCAAACGCCTCCAGAGCTTTGCCCTTTAGCCCGGGAGTCAAGTACCTGGCCCATTGGTTGTCAGGCAGCCAGTACTGTCTGCAGACTTTCTCAAAGGCCCGCAGAAAAGTGTCCAAGTCTCCGTCCTTTTCCATCACGGGAAAGTGCTCCGGCCGGGGCTTGAGACTCTGAGCGCTGCTGGGCACACTGCTCTGGGCTGTGGAGGGCATTGCCCCTTGTCTGAGCAGCTCCAGTTCATGGGCTCTCTCAGCCTCCCGCTCGGCTCTCTCAGCCTCCCGCTCGGCCCTCTCGGCCTCTCGCTGGGCTCTCTCGGCCTCTCGCTGGTTGGCCTCTCGCTGGTCGGCTCTCTCTTGAGCTTTCTGGATCAGCTTCAGGCGTTCTTCATGGTCGTCAGTGGAGAGTCCCTCCAGGGCTGCCTGCAGGTAAGGGTCCATCCAGCCCTGGGTGTAAGCAGTCAGGGGTTGGGCCTCTGCTCCTGCGGCACCACCTTGGCTTGGGCCGGCTCCTGCGCCCTCCTCGCTCTGAGCGTGGTCCCGTGCCATCAGGGCCTGGATCACTGCGGCCTTGGTTTGGTCCATGGGGACAATCTGCCTCCACTCGCATATGGCTAGAAGAGTTTCCCTGCTACTCCGATTATACCAGTCGAATCCCCTCGTAGCCATGGTTGCCAAATAAAAGATAGGATAGAAAAACAAAGAGAAGGGAGGGGTAACCGCAAGTACACACAATTGTCTCAGGACTAATAAACACTGAGTCTGTTCTCCAAAACTTTAGTTGCAGGGTCGCTGAAGAACCGTTCAAGTTTTTTAGTGAATGGAATGATTGCTCAAACCAGATCACTAATGCTCTATAATCCCACCGCTGCCACCAATATGTGATGAACGGGCACACGGTCCGCCACACGGTAGCCCGGAGTATCACGGCTTGTGATCCCACCGCTGCCGCAAATGTGACGAAAACGCGCACACACACGACGGCTGCTGCCGTCCGACCCGGTAAACTGCAGGGACTTTTAATTATCCCACTTCCACTTAGGAACTTGCAGCTCTCTGGCGCTCCCCTTACCCTCAGGTCAGTCAGGGAACTGCACCTAGGATAATTGGTCGCCAGACGGGTCACTTGGATGTGTGCTGGCTATTGGGCACGCTGCAGTGAGGGAATTATAATTACTCCTGGCTGCAGCCAGGCAGTACCCTTATAAACCCCGCTCCGTCACTGCCAGCGTCACCCAATAGATTAACACTTTACACCCCTTCCTTTTAGCTGCCACCAGCTACGGCTTTTGATGAACAATTTATCAAGAGGGTCCGTAGCAACCCCAAAACAGTAGCGTAGTGCTTCAGGCACGTGCAAATTCGTTTATAGAGCAGGAGAAACAAACTAATAAATTTATAGGTTTATTCCTAAAAAGACAGGCAGTGCTTATACAATATAAAAAGATGTAACAAGCTGAGGCAATATAGTTATGTACAATACAATTAGAAAATAAAAGGGTTTAACATAAGGAAGATCAACTTACAGTTCTTAGATCATAGTAGGCAAGCCATGTGGTCGGGGGGAGGGGAGACATCACAATGCATCACAGAGCTGCTATAAGTCTGGTGTCCAGGGCAGATCTGAGCCAGAATACCTGGCCCCTACCTTATAGACCTGTGGCCGTGACCTCATAAACGGGGTGGAGTTACCAGGGTCCTCCTCTTGCTGAAGGGTATGGTTGGAGTTCTGAAAGATTATCAGGAGCATAACTCATCCTGAGAACCTCGCAGAAGAATGGCAGACCTATCAATGATCTTACTTTGAAATGACGGTTCAAATGAGCCCACATGCGGGTGGGCTAGTTTATAGGGCATCCGAGAATTCCATTTCTCGGGTTCTGTTGGAGTTACGGGTTTACCAGTACCACGGGACCGTTGCCTGTCAGGCGCATGTTTCACAACAGTACTTTCGTGTTTCTAGCGGACGCTCCCACCGTGTTATTAACCAAAACAGAATGCAGTCTCCAAATGGCTGCTAGTGTAGGAGCAGCACATGTGCTGACAATGGGGGACCCCTGCGGTGAAGCGGGAAAACTTCCAGCACTGGCAGCTCACATTACACTGCCTGAGTGCAGGCTGGGGGGGGTTGGTGAGAAGTATGAGAGCTGCAGAGAGAAGGAGGGGGGCTTTGCTTGGTGGGCTTTCAGCAGTACAAAAAAAGATGAGGACAGCAATTCCAGCACAGCACTCATCACACCCATTGCTTGTGGAGATGATCTGTAAACGATCATTACCATTACTATAAACCTCTGCTTTAGTGCAGCCGCCTGACACTGTGTATACGACCCACCGCATCCCGACCCCACCGCATCTCCGGACCCACCGCACTCCGGACCCACCCCATCTCCTGACCCCACCGCATCTCCGGACCCCACCGCATCTCCTGACCCCACCGTATCTCCGGACCACACCGCATCTCCGGACCCCACCGCATCTCCTGACCCCACCGTATCTCCGACCCACCGCTCTCATGACCCACCGCATCTCCGGACCCCACCGCATCTCCTGACCCCACCGCATCTCTGACCCCACCGCATCTCGACCCCACCGCATCTCCGACCCCACCGCGTCTCTGACCCACCGCGTCTCCGGACCCACACCGCTCTCCGGACCCCACCGCTCTCCGGACCCCACCGTATCTCCGGACCCCACCGCATCTCCTGACCCACCGCATCTCCGGACCCCACCGCATCTCTGACCCACCGCATCTCCGGACCCCACCGCATCTCCGGACCCCACCGCATCTCCTGACCCCACCGCATCTCCGGACCCCACCGCATCTCCTGACCCCACCGCATCTCCGGACCCCACCGCATCTCCTGACCCCACCGCATCTCCGGACCCCACCGCATCTCCTGACCCCACCGCATCTCCGGACCCCACCGCATCTCCTGACCTCACCGCATCTCCGGACCCCACCGCATCTCCGGACCCCACGCATCTCCTGACCCCACCGCATCTTCTGACCCACGCATCCACCCACCGCATCTCCTGACCACCGCATCTCCTGACCCACCGCATCTCCGGACCCCACCGCATCTCCTGACCCCACCGCATCTCCGGACCCCACCGCATCTCCGGACCCCACCGCATCTCCGGACCCCACCGCATCTCCGGACCCCACCGCATCTCCTGACCCCACCGCATCTCCGACCCCACCGCATCTCCTGACCCCACCGCATCTCCGGACCCCACCGCATCTCCTGACCCCACCGCATCTCCGGACCCCACCGCATCCGTGTGAGAAAATAAAGCAAAAGAGCAGCTGATAACGGAGAATAACAGACTTCATTCATTTCCACTCAAAGTTTCAGACATTTCCAAGTACAAGGCTTCATCCTGTAACCAGAACCAGGTAGACCTCCGCTCTCACCTGTGCAGCCGCTGCTCCCCGCCCGGTGCCTCCTCGCCCTCTGCTCCCAGCAGTGTCACCCTGGACTCTCACAATGACTCTGTGTAATCCCTGAGCAGCTCCATGACACAACAGAGGGAGGGAAACAGCAAGAAACTCCCTCCCCCGCCATAATGCCAAGATCAACCCGCATACAGTGCAGCCACATCCTGACACACGAGACATACAGTACTGAGCCTGGGGGAACAAGCACTCCTCCCAGAACACAAACCCCCACAAGACTGAGGGACCAAGGAGTACAGCTCTGGAGTAAATACAGGATGTAACTCAGGATCAGTAATGTAATGTATGTACACAGTGACTGCACCAGCAGAATAGTGAGTGCAGCTCTGGGGTATAATACAGGATGTAACTCAGGATCAGTAATGTAATGTATGTACACAGTGACTGCACCAGCAGAATAGTGAGTGCAGCTCTGGAGTATAATACAGGATGTAACTCAGGATCAGTAATGTATGTACACAGTGACTGCACCAGCAGAATAGTGAGTGCAGCTCTGGGGTATAATACAGGATGTAACTCAGGATCAGTAATGTAATGTATGTACACAGTGACTGCACCAGCAGAATAGTGAGTGCAGCTCTGGAGTATAATACAGGAGATAACTCAGGATCAGTAATGTAATGTATGTACACAGTGACTGCACCAGCAGAATAGTGAGTGCAGCTCTGGAGTATAATACAGGATGTAACTCAGGATCAGTAATGTAATGTATGTACACAGTGACTGCACCAGCAGAATAGTGAGTGCAGCTCTGGAGTATAATACAGGATGTAACTCAGGATCAGTAATGTAATGTATGTACACAGGACTGCACCAGCAGAATAGTGAGTGCAGCTCTGGAGTATAATACAGGAGGTAACTCAGGATCAGTAATGTAATGTATGTACACAGAGACTGCACCAGCAGAATAGTGAGTGCAGCTCTGGAGTATAATACAGGATGTAACTCAGGATCATAATGTAATGTATGTACACAGTGACTGCACCAGCAGAATAGTGAGTGCAGCTCTGGAGTATAATACAGGATGTAACTCAGGATCAGTAATGTAATGTATGTACACAGTGACTGCACCAGCAGAATAGTGAGTGCAGCTCTGGGTATAATACAGGATGTAACTCAGGATCAGTAATGTATGTATGTACACAGGACTGCACCAGCAGAATAGTGAGTGCAGCTCTGGAGTATAATACAGGAGGTAACTCAGGATCAGTAATGTAATGTATGTACACAGTGACTGCACCAGCAGAATAGTGAGTGCAGCTCTGGGTATAATACAGGATGTAACTCAGGATCAATAATGTAATGTATGTACACAGTGACTGCACCAGCAGAATAGTGAGTGCAGCTCTGGAGTATAATACAGGAGGTAACTCAGGTCAGTAATGTAATGTATGTACACAGTGACTGCACCAGAATAGTGAGTGCACTCTGGAGTATAATACAGGATGTAACTCAGGATCAGTAATGTATGTATGTACACAGTGACTGCACCAGCAGAATAGTGAGTGCAGCTCTGGGTATAATACAGGATGTAACTCAGGATCAGTAATGTAATGTATGTACACAGTGACTGCACCAGCAGAATAGTGAGTGCAGCTCTGGGGTATAATACAGGATGTAACTCAGGATCAGTAATGTATGTACACAGTGACTGACACCAGCAGAATAGTGAGTGCAGCTCTGGGTATAATAACAGGATGTAACTCAGGATCAGTAATGTAATGTATGTACACAGTGACTGCACCAGCAGAATAGTGAGTGCAGCTCTGGGGTATAATACAGGATGTAACTCAGGATCAGTAATGTATGTACACAGTGACTGCACCAGCAGAATAGTGAGTGCAGCTCTGGGGTATAATACAGGATGTAACTCAGGATAGTAATGTAATGTATGTACACAGTGACTGCACCAGCAGAATAGTGAGTGCAGCTCTGGGGTATAATACAGGATGTAACTCAGGATCAGTAATGTATGTACACAGTGACTACACCAGCAGAATAGTGAGTGCAGCTCTGGAGTATAATACAGGATGTAACTCAGGATCAGTAATGTATGTACACAGTGACTGCACCAGCAGAATAGTGAGTGCAGCTCTGGGGTATAATACAGGATGTAACTCAGGATCAGTAATGTATGTACACAGTGACTGCACCAGCAGAATAGTGAGTGCAGCTCTGGAGTATAATACAGGAGGTAACTCAGGATCAGTAATGTAATGTATGTACACAGTGACTGCACCAGCAGAATAGTGAGTGCAGCTCTGGGTATAATACAGGAGTAACTCAGGATCAAGTAATGTATGTACACAGTGACTGCACCAGCAGAATAGTGAGTGCAGCTCTGGAGTATAATACAGGATGTAACTCAGGATCAGTAATGTAATGTATGTACACAGTGACTGCACCAGCAGAATAGTGAGTGCAGCTCTGGGTATAATACAGGATGTAACTCAGGATCAGTAATGTATGTACACAGTGACTGCACCAGCAGAATAGTGAGTGCAGCTCTGGAGTATAATACAGGAGGGTAACTCAGGATCAGTAATGTAATGTATGTACACAGTGACTGCACCAGCAGAATAGTGAGTGCAGCTCTGGGTATAATACAGGAGGTAACTCAGGATCAGTAATGTAATGTATGTACACAGTGACTGCACCAGCAGAATAGTGAGTGCAGCTCTGGGTATAATACAGGAGTAACTCAGGATCAGTAATGTAATGTATGTACACAGTGACTGCACCAGCAGAATAGTGAGTGAAGCTCTGGAGTATAATACAGGAGATAACTCAGGATCAGTAATGTAATGTATGTACGCAGTGACTGCACCAGCAGAATAGTGAGTGCAGCTCTGGAGTATAATACACGATGTAACTCAGGATCAGTAATGTAATGTATGTACACAGTGACTGCACCAGCAGAATAGTGAGTGCAGCTCTGGGGTATAATACAGGATGTAACTCAGGATCAGTAATGTAATGTATGTACACAGTGACTGCACCAGAGAATAGTGAGTGCAGCTCTGGAGTATAATACAGGATGTAACTCAGGATCAGTAATGTAATGTATGTACACAGTGACTGCACCAGCAGAATAGTGAGTGCCGCTGTGGAGTATAATACAGGATGTAACTCAGGATCAGTAATGTATGTACACAGTGACTGCACCAGCAGAATAGTGAGTGCCGCTGTGGAGTATATTCCTTGACAGTGGAAACGAGGAGAAACAAATGTAGGTCTGGTGTTGTGGCTTTATTGAGTGCTCCTGGCATTGAGCGATGACTACTGACATTTATACTCCGTTCTCATGCAGATAAGGCTTAATATAAGCAATAATCGTCACATCAGAGATCTCCGCTGTGGAGCGGCCTCCATCCCGAGCTGCGGATCGCACTTGTCCTCCTCGTCAGTCCTCCATCGCGCTCTTCAGGCACCAGCTGTAGCCATTATGGAAGAGGCGCATCCAGGGAGAGGCGTCCAGTGTCGTCCTCCAGTCCTCCGGCATCCAGGGCCACTGCCACTTCAGGACGCAGCGCTCAGGGTGCGGCATCATCGCCAGATGGCGTCCATCCTCCGAGCAGAGGCCGGCGATCCCGAGCGGGGAGCCGTTAGGATTCATGGGGTACTCCTCCGTGGCGACATTCTGGTCATTCACGTAGCGCAGAGGAGCCAAACGATGAGCGGTCAAGTGATCGCGAACCTTCTCGGACCGGAACCTCATGAGACCTGGAGGACGGAGGTGAACGGTGAAACCGGGTGACAACCAATGAACAACCGCGACAACCGGCAGATCCTTTCTCCATAGACTTCTCCTGTATGGAGGTCAGAAGTCACAGCAGACACTTACCTTCTCCATGAGCCACCCAAACCCCTAATGATGACCCCGCCATCCCCCGCAGCAGGACACACGGACTCTCTTCAATCTTCACAGTCACAAAGCGAGACTCAAACCTTCCGGACAGGTTGTGGCTCAGCAGGACCCCCTGTGTGGGACGCTCCCCTGCCGGAAGGACAAGAAGTGAGGAGAGAAGAACATACAGAAGCCCCCAAAAATGTGCGGGTCACTCACCTGTACCAACCGGGCCCTCCGCTCCTACCCAACCCAGCAGCGCCATCAGCTGGCAGCCATTACAGATACCCAGGCTGAATGTGTCAGAGCGACAGCGGAAAGCATCAAACTGATCCCGGACCGCAGAGTTATACGTGACAGACGCCGCCCAACCTACAACCGGCAGGAAAGACAGCGACAGAGTGTAACTACTATAATACTGCCCTATGTACAAGAATATTACTATAATACTGCCCTATGTACAGGAATATAACTACTATAATACTGCTCCTATGTACAAGAATATAACTACTATAATACTGCTCCTATGTACAAGAATATAACTACTATAATACTGCACCTATGTACAAGAATATAACTACTATAATACTGCTCCTATGTACAATATAACTACTATAATACTGCTCCTATGTACAAGAATATAATTACTATAATACTGCCCTATGTACAAGATATAACTACTATAATACTGCCCTATGTACAAGAATATAACTACTATAATACTGCCCTATGTACAAGAATATAACTACTATAATACTGCCCCTATGTACAAGAATATAACTACTATAATACTGTCACTATGTACAAGAATATAACTACTATAATACTGCCCTTATGTACAAATATAACTACTATAATACTGCTCCTATGTACAAATATAACTACTATAATACTGCTCCTATGTACAAGAATATTAACTATAATACTGCCCTATATACAGAATATAACTACTATAATACTGCTCCTATATACAAGAATATAACTACTATAATACTGCCCTATGTACAGAATATAACTACTATAATACTGCCCTATGTACAAGAATATAACTACTATAATACTGCCCTATGTACAAGAATATAACTACTATAATACTGCCCTATATACAAGAATATAACTACTATAATACTGCCCTATGTACAAGAATATAACTACTATAATACTGCCCTATGTACAAGATATAACTACTATAACTGCCCTATGTACAAGAATATAACTACTATAATACTGCCCTATGTACAAGAATATAACTACTATAATACTGCCCTATGTACAAGAATATAACTACTATAATACTGCTCCTATGTACAAGAATATAACTACTATAATACTGCTCCTATGTACAAGAATATAACTACTATAATACTGCTCCTATGTACAAGAATATAACTACTATAATACTGCCCCTATGTACAAGAATATAACTACTATAATACTGCCTATGTACAAGAATATAACTACTATAATACTGCCCTATGTACAAGAATATAACTACTATAATACTGTCCTATGTACAAGAATATATAACTATAATACTGCCCTATGTACAAGAATATAACTATATAATACTGCCTATTACAAGAATATAACTACTATAATACTGCTCCTATGTACAAGATATAATTAAACTCCTATTAAATAATACTTTACTGTCTATCAGAATATAAACTACATTAATATAATAACTGCCCTATGTACAGAATATAACTACTATAATACTGCCCTATGTACAAGAATATAACTATATAATACTGCCCTATGTACAGAATATAACTACTATAATACTGCTCCTATGTACAGAATATAACTACTATAATACTGCTCCTATGTACAAGAATATAACTACTTATATGCTCATTACAGAATATACTTAATACTGCCCTATGTACAAGAATATAACTACTATATACTGCCCTATGTACAAGAATATAACTACTATAATTACTGCTCCTATGTACAGAATATAACTACTATAATACTGCCCTATGTACAAGAATATAATAATCTATATATCTGCTACTCTATGTACTAGAATATAACTACTATAATACTGCCCCTATGTACAAGAATATTATAATACTCTATAATATATGCACCTATGTACAAGAATATAACTACTATAATACTGCTCTATGTACAAGAATATAACTACTATAATACTGCTCCTATGTACAAGAATATAACTACTATAATACTGCTCCTATGTACAAGATATATACTACTATAATACTGCTCCTATGTACAAGAATATAACTACTATAATACTGCCCTATGTACAAGAATATAACTACTATAATACTGCCCTATGTACAAGAATATAACTACTATAATACTGCTCCTATGTACAAGAATATAACTACTATAATACTGCCCTATGTACAAGAATATAACTACTATAATACTGCCCTATGTACAAGAATATAACTACTATAATACTGCCCTATGTACAAGAATATACTTATAATACTGCCCTATGTACAAGAATATAACTACTATAATACTGCCCTATGTACAAGAATATAACTACTATAAATACTGCTCCTATGTACAAGAATTTAACTACTATAATACTGCCCTATGTACAAGAATATAACTACTATAATACTGCCCCTATGTACAAGAATATAACTACTATAATACTGCCCCTATGTACAAGAATATAACTACTATAATACTGCTATGTACAGAATATAACTACTATAATACTGCCCCTATGTACAAGAATATAACTACTATAATACGCCCCATTACAAGAATATAACTACTATAATACTGCCCTATGTACAAGAATATAACTACTATAATACTGCCCCTATGTACAAGAATATAACTACTATAATACTGCCCCAATATACAAGAATATAACTACTATAATACTGCCCTATTACAAGAATATAACTACTAATAATACTGCTCCTATGTACAAGAATATAACTACTATAATACTGCCCCTATGTACAAGAATATAACTACTATAATACTGCCCCATATACAAGAATATAACTACTATAATACTGCTCCTATGTACAAGAATATAACTACTATAATACTGCCCCTATGTACAAGAATATAACTACTATAATACTGCCCCATTACAAGAATATAACTACTATAATACTGCCCCTATGTACAAGAATATAACTACTATAATACTGCCCCAATATACAAGAATATAACTACTATAATACTGCCCTATGTACAAGAATATAACTACTATAATACTGCCCTATGTACAAGAATATAACTACTATAATACTGCCCTATGTACAAGAATATAACTACTATAATACTGCCCCATATTACAAGAATATAACTACTATTAATACTGCCCTATGTACAAGAATATAACTACTATAATACTGCCCCTATGTACAAGAATATAACTACTATAATACTGCCCCTATGTACAAGAATATAACTACTATAATACTGCCCCATATATACAAGAATATAACTACTATAATACTGCCCCTATGTACAAGAATATAACTACTATAATACTGCCCCTATGTACAAGAATATAACTACTATAATACTGCCCCAATATACAAGAATATAACTACTATAATACTGCTCCTATGTACAAGAATATAACTACTATAATACTGCCCCTATTACAAGAATATAACTACTATAATACTGCCCCTATTACAAGAATATAACTACTATAATACTGCCCCTATGTACAAGAATATAACTACTATAATACTGCCCCTATGTACAAGAATATAACTACTATAATACTGCCCATATTACAAGAATATAACTACTATAATACTGCCCCATATATACAAGAATATAACTACTATAATACTGCCCCTATGTACAAGAATATAACTACTATAATACTGCCCTATGTACAAGAATATAACTACTATAATACTGCTCCTATGTACAAGAATATAAACTACTATAATACTGCCCAATATACAAGAATATAACTACTATAATACTGCCCCATTACAAGAATATAACTACTATAATACTGCTCCTATGTACAAGAATATAACTACTTTAATACCGCCTTATACACAATACCATCTCCGGTCTGTAGGGGGCAGTATTATGTTAGTACTACTCTTACTGTGTGGGTCTTCACATCCCGTTGGTCACTTGCCTTTCGCGGACCCTAGAACATCTGCATAGCTGAATCCTCCAACAAATATCAGACCCCTAAAAACATCCAGCGTTGCTCCTCCGGAGAGATCTTCCATGGTGACATCCCAGACCTGAGGAGAAGCAGAGCGTCTGATGGGAGTAGTTGTCGCAGTCGCCTCCCTCTATTATTGAAGCCATGACAGTACAGTGGAGGGGAATGAGACGATCCTGAGAGTCAGCAGAGCGTGTACTGCTGCTTGTGATGTGACTGGAGTAATGTTATAGGGCCTGTAATAATGTAATATTATGGACAGAGTACGATGCGTTACCTCAAACCCGGCCATCAGCAGCGCGGCCGCCATCTCTCGGTCGCCATTACTGCCCTCCTCACGTACAACAGCGACACGCGGCTGAGCGGAGCCTGCGAGGGCGAGAGACGTGCCCGGTTATACAGTCACCCGACATCACCCCCGTGTAACCACCACCGTCCATCACCACCGCACCTATCAGAGCCGGCTGTAGTGATGGATCAAACGTCAGCTGGTAGTTTGGCCCTCCCTCTTAAGGAGCCCCGCCTCCTCCTGGGCCACACAACCGGGGCTGGCCTGCAATCGCTCCAACTGGAAACTGGTCTCCTCCCAGTGCGCCCGCAGCGTCCCCACCTCATCGCACAGGACCTCCTCCCCATTCACACGGACTCTGACCTGGGGATTAAAAAAAGAAAAAGGGAGGTCTCCTTTAAGAGGCGGGGACAATGAAAGGAGAAATGCAAATTAATGCAAATACATAAAGAGCAGCACCAGGGACACGGTGCTTCAACTGGATGAGCACAGGCGTCTCCCGCGCACGTCCTGGACCTTTTATAAAGTCAGGTTTCATGGCCCTTTAAATAAAGGGAATGTTACCCTTGATGGGACCTACCGTAGCGCTCGGGCCTCTTCCCTGCGTCCGTCCTAGCTTCACGCACTGCAGCCCCGCGGCTCGGTACCGCTGGAGAACTCGCTCATGTGCCGCCTCCGAGACCTCCAGGACAATCCCCAGCTCCTCGGAGAAGAGCAGGTCCAGAGCTGAGGAAGAGGAAGGAGGCGTGAAGACGCCCAGACGCCGACCATCACCGGAGAGAAGCCACGCCGAGACTCACCGCTGACGCCTGGGGCGGAGAACTCCACGTCCAGCCCGCAGTTACCGGCGAACGCCATCTCCAGGAGGCACGTAATGAGGCCGCCATCGCTGACGTCGTGCCCTGCGCTCAGCGCACGCTCTGCGGATGAGAGGAGGCACAGGAAGGGTTAAAATAAAGTGCAAAGTCCCAAAACACATAACAGGCACCGAGACCATCAGACGTCCTGCAGGTTCAGTGCCGGCCCAGGTTCTGCGGCTGTGTAATGTGGGAGTGTGCAGCCAATCAGCAGAGTGGAAAGTGCAGCGCCGGGTGACATCAGAATGGTCTTACCATTGATGAGATCTTGCGTCACCTTGAAGCAGGAGACCAAGGTCTGGGGGTCGTCCAGGTCCGGCGGGTGCTCTCCCAGCTGTAAATAGCACTGAGCCAGGGCGCTGCCACCCAGACGATGCTTCCCGGGATTGACGGGGACGTAGAGGAGGACGCCTGGGGTGCAGAGAGAGACCAGAATTATTCCTGGTCCTCTGCTGTTTGTAGCCCCATGGTGCCAGACCACCGGGGGCACTCACCCTTCTGCCCGGGGTTCTTCAGGTCTGGAGTGACGGTGGCAGAGATATCGGGGCACACGGCATACACGGAGATGACCAGAGACCCTGGAGAGCAGAGACAATATGAGACCGGGAGGATGGAGACAGGACCCCTGAGAGGACACAGGGCCATGGGTCACCTGGAGCCTTCACAGTCTCTGGTCCCACTCTGGCAGCCATACTGAGCGAGTCTTTCCCTCCATCCACCGCAATCCCGACCTGCGCCATGACATCACACATGGCCACACACGCATCGTACAGCGCGGCACCTTCTCCCGGGAGTTTGGCCGCCCACATCCAGTTACCGCTACACTTCACATCCTGCAAAAATCAAAAGAGATGAGCGATTGTATGGAGGGGCGGCCAACAATGCACCTTTCAAGAGACTGGGCCAACGGGCACGACCACAGGGGTCAACGGCCGAGGTTCCCTTCAATGGAGACACATGGAAGACCTCCACACAAAGCGGTGCACATCCTGCTCCGGTGACACCACCAGTATCCCCTGAAGTTCACAGGAAAATTACCTTTAGGTCAGTCACTAAGGCAAACACCAGATTTGTAAGAGCCTCGCCCACCGCCATGCGGGCACCTGCCGCTGGGTCCAGGAGGCCTTTAATTGGCTGCTCGCCAATTGCGGTGGCGCCACCTACAGTGTCCGTGTAGGACAGCGAGATGACAGCTACATCTGCCAAGGGGGTGTGAAGTGGTCCCACACATTGCTGCTGGGCTACAAGACCGGTGACCGAGCGATCCACCTGCAGATAGAGGTTACCAGGTCACTGTGGATAGCTGTGAAGTCACCACAAGTCCCAGCATGGACCTGAAATCCACCTTGTTGGTCAGGTATCGTTTGCTGGCAACAGACGGCAGTTTCAGGACGCGCTCTAGGGCGTGCTGGACGCTCAGGTTTTCAGGGAGGGTCAGTGATAATAGTGTCGGGGGAACGCGACTCAGCTCAAACTCCTATAGAAAAGGAGAAATAAAAGATCAGAGCGTCACAACGAGGTCACCATGTCTGGAGGAACCAGACACGAATTAGGCTCTCTACCTTCTGAGGCATCTTCCCCAGGACCCACTCCAGCTCCAGGTCCACCGGGATGCAGTTACGATCACTGCGATCCGGGACAGGATCGTTCTCGCTCCCATTTACTAAGACGATCTATACAGGAGAAAGATTATAGATCTCTACAATGGTGACCTCAAGATCAAGAAATCAGAAGCCTTGCACATGAGGACGACACAGGTCTGGTCTAATTTAGGGGGATATTATCCGACTCCTTATATAATGGAGCTCCATCCTTGACTCGAGGGGCTGTAGGTTCTTACCCGGCCATCTCCTGAGATTCTACCCACAAAGTCCACCGAGACCTCTCCCTACGACACACGGACTGCAGGAATTCTGCATCCTCGGGACGGATCAGCAAAGCGTTAGATTCCTGGTACTCGGCACCCCAAATCTCCAGGACGCTCAGAGTGGGATCTCCTAACTGGAGAAGACAGATGATCAGAGAGGTTACTGATCCAGGAGAGCCGGCACCCAGAAGATCCTCAGGTCTCCTACCTGAAAGTTCTTGGTGTAGATGGTGGCCCCTTGCGGCTCACTCAGCTCCTTCAGGACATTTCCTGCAAAGATGAGAAGTGTACAAGTCAAGACAGAGGCAAAAACCAGAGAAGGGTTCACAGGGGCAGAAGTGACAACGCAGTCATCCATCTCTCACCGTTCCCACCGGCCCCCTGGTCGTGAATGCTACAGATTGGATTCCTCTCGCCTCGCTCCACACAGGCGCGGACAGCTCGGTTCATCTTCTGCTCCATCTCCGCGTCCCCTCGCTGCACTGCCCCAAAGTCCAGTTCACTGGCGTTGTCCCCCTGAATCTGATCACCCCCCAAGAACTAAGTATCGATCTGATACAATGTCTAATACACACGATACATTTTAGAATCATTACTTACTTGAATGGAAGATGCGGCACCACCGCCTACCCCAATCCTATAGACGGGACCCCCAATCTTCACAACGTGCATCCCTGAGTGGGAAGAAAGGTGCTATGAGAGGGACTGAAGTCCACACATTTGACCACCAAACCGTGACGACTCCACTGGAGAGACGTCCATTCATCGTGGAGGAGCCTTACCCGGTTCTGGAGCCTCTTTGGCCCGATGAACATCATCCATAGAACCAATACCTCCACTGAACATGATCGGCTTCACCCATTCTCTTCTCTCCCCAGAGGGCAGGCGGAGGCCGAAAGAGCGAGCGAATCCTGTTACCATAATGAGAGGACTAGAATCGATGGCGAGAGGCGCAGAATAGTCCTAAGTGTCTCAGATTAGACGACCCATCCCAATGGTGGAAAGTCATCGAAACTCGGGAGTGGTGGCCTCACCTGCCAGCACCGGCTCTCCAAACTTATTGCCATAGTCTGAGGCTCCATTACTGGCTTCGATGGCCACCTCCAGGGGTCGGGCAAACTGGACCGGATATTGATACGAGGCGTCCTCCCACGGCATAGAGTATCCTGAGAGCAAATGAACACATGCTTACCGGACAGAAGGAGCCGCGAAGTGAATAACCCGAAGAACGAGATCTTACCGGACAGAAGACACCAGTCCTGCATGATTCACTTACCGGGAATGTGCAGGTTCCCAAAGCAGTATCCAGCAGTGCCGGCGATTACGTGAGCCCCCTTCCCGGTGCTCTGCACATCCCGAATACGACCACCCGTGCCTGTAGTCGCACCACTAAATGGAGCAACGCCTATTGAAGAAGGAACAATGTTATAAGAAGGATCAGCCACAGTTACACCAGGAAACACCGAGCTCTGCGCTCACCTGTAGGAAAGTTATGGGTCTCGGCAGTGAAGATGAGGTGCCGGGTGGAGGTCTTCTGTTGGTAAGGTCCAGGACGTGAAGGATCAGTAGGGACCAGGCTCAGCACCGGTTTCCCCTGGATTGCACTAGACAGGTGGAGACATTGGGAGGACGTCAGCGTCAGTCAAATTAATACTCAATCCTCCTCATCGTCAACCATCGTTTGCCTTCGTCCATCATTAACTATCACCATCGGTCATTGTCATCATACATCTCCATCATCATGGTCACCGTCATTCCCACCATCACGTGCTTCCGTGGAGCCGACCCTTACCTGCTGTTGTCACAGAACTTGATGACATTGTTCTGGTTGCTGGTGTCCTGGGTCTTCATGATCAGATCGAACAGCGATTGCGGCCTCTCCTCCCCGTCCACCAGGAGCTTCCCCTTGAAGAACCAATGACGGCTGTGCTCACTACAAGATTGAGGAAAGGATCAGCGATACCCCGAAGTCCCTGAAGACGAGTCACAGCGAACGTCCGAGACACGGACCTGTTGGACTGCGCCAGATCGAAGCACTCCACGCTGCTCGGGTTACGTCCCACGCGCTGGAAGAGAGACGTGTAATAATCCAGATCCCAGGAGTCAAAGGCGAGGCCTGTGAATGACAATGGGATGGTGAGGTGACGGGGCCACAGGTCACAAACGAGGCCGATAACCGACCCGGCGCCATTTATGCTCTAGTTACACCTAAAGCTCATCAATCCTTCTGCTGACTTGCAGTTGGCTCTCAGGCCGCAGCGCAGATCTCCTCTGTTGGATACGTAGCGTTATTGTCCAGCTCTGTGCAGGAGCATCATGCTGAGGAGCACTACAACTCCCATGATGCTAAGTGTCAGAGTGCACCGCTATAAATGAGGCACAGCTCTACTCTTAGGGATTCAGGGAGCAACTGGCAGAATGCTGATTGCAGCTCTGGATGTGACTGGAGTATACAACACAATTCACATGGAGAGCCACGTACCCAGCTCCGTGTTGGCCGCCTCCAGGGCTGCTCGGCCTCCTCCGATCACATCCACCTCGTACACCTTCTCCGGCCGCACAGAGACGGCAAAGCTTCTGATGGGCTCTGGGTAGACGCACTCCGTCATCTGGTCATACAGAGACGAGGTCAGCTTCTGCATCTCACCCTCCTCGGGGGCTTTCTGAAACTGACAAGTGGAGACAATCACTAGAAAGTTCCCAGTTACAACCCCAAGAAGGGCGAGCAGGACCGAGGCTGGCGGACAACAGACGGGGATTGTCGGAGAGGTCACCGCCTCGATCACTGATCCTTCTCGGTCCACCACCGATCATAGCACCAAATGTGCGAAACCTGGCGTCCTGCTCACCTTCATCAGATATCTCCTGGAACACTCGATGCGGTCGATGTCGGTCAGACCGATGGAGCGGCAGATGGACGCGGCATTGGTGGAAGACGCAGTGGAGAAGTTCAACCTACAGAGAAGAGAAACCATCAGCAGGAGGTTCTCCATAAGACACGGAGGCCGTCAGCAATCCTCCTACTCACCTGGGTCCGACCTCCACCAGCAGGTCCGCGGGCTCAGGGTGAAGGTAACTGGTGTCCGAAATACTCTGAGGGTCAAAGGGGCAACTGAAGAGCCAGCGCAGGGCAGCCATCTGCTCGGGAGTCGGTGGAGAGTCACCTGCAGGGTAAGAAAAGTCAGCGAGCGGCGACGGCAAAGATCGGAGCTACCGGCCAATGAGTGTCCTCCATCCCGTCACTAACAGCCAGATCTGTAAATTGTGAGAACCGGAGAGGAAGCCGATCACTGCGAAACCTCAGAGACCGAGCCCAGAGGAGGCATGACGACCCCAGTCATCACATATACTGTGCGATACCAACGCATCTCATCCCTCACCCGTCCAGCTGACATTGTAGCACAGCTCGCTCTGCACGTTCCGGATATTCTCAGATCCAGACAATCGCGGGGAATCATCAGACGCCCGGAAAGAGCAATAGAAGTGCAAAATCTCCATCTCCAATAACCGAGGACGCCTGGAGGAAGAAAAACTGTATCAGGATGACGCACAGTGCATCTCATCCCATCACATGTGATACTGACTGCTGAGCCGTGTATCTAATCCCGTCACATGGGGTATTGCCTACTCAGCCATATATCTAATCCCATGTGTGATACTGTGCTGACCAATGTATCTCATCCCGTCACATGGGATATTGCCTACTCAGCCATGTATCTAATCCCATGTGTGATACTGTGCTGACCAATGTATCTAATCCCGCCATGTGTGATACTGACTGCTGAGCAGTGTATCTCATCCCGTCACGTGTGATACTGACTGCTGAGCCGTGTATCTAATCCCGTCACATGGGATATTGCCTACTCAGCCATGTATCTAATCCCATGTGTGATCCTGTGCTGACCAATGTATCTAATCCCGCCATGTGTGATTGTCGGCTGAGCTGTGTTTCTAATCACCGCCATGTATCTAATCTTATACTGGGATACTATTTGTTCAGATGTGTATCTAACCCCATCACATTGTTTATTGCCTACTGAACCATGTATCTAATCCCGTCATGTGTGATACGTCCTTGTTGACTGCCAGGTCCTGGACTTTGCTGCACACAGAAGTGTGACCCCCTGAGGCCAATCACATGACTGCAGAGTAACAGCGGCTGGAGCTCTGGATGTGACTGGAGTAGACATGACTAATGCATGTTATAGACACCTGCTGTGGAGTGCAAGCTCTTGGGTCCAGGTCCTGACCACAGTCAGTGCTATGATGACACATGGCCATGAGACCCCTGTACACTTCTCCACAGATGTTGCAGCCCAACATGCCAGTGCCCACCACGGCCTGGTGCAGGGGGCGCAATGATTGTTTCTTCCCCCTCTGGTCGCCCCCTGCTCCACCATAGCTTTCAACTGTATCATCATCCTCAGAAAGAGGCGCTGCCAGCGGTGACCCCGCGGCCAGGAGACCAGCGCAGGAGCAGCCCCATGATTACAGCAATCATGACCAACGTCCCTGCAAAAGTAAAGACCCCAAACATGCAGCCCCCCCAAACTACAGAGAGCAATCCAGCTCCATCCTAACAATCACTGACCTGCACCATGTGCTTCCAAGAGGAGGAAACCAGGGAGGAGGAGGATGGGGGTGGTAGGTGGAGACTGGGAGGAGGAGGATGGTAGCTGGAGGCTGGGAGGAGGATGGGGGTGGTAGGTGGAGACTGGGAGGAGGATGGGGGTGGTAGCTGGAGGCTGGTAGGTGGCGGCTGGGAGGAGGAGGATGGGGGTGGTAGGTGGAGACTGGGAGGAGGCTGGGGTGGTAGGTGGAGACTGGGAGGAGGATGGGGGTGGTAGCTGGAGGCTGGTAGGTGGCGGCTGGGAGGAGGAGGATGGGGGTGGTAGGTGGAGACTGGGAGGAGGCTGGGGGTGGTAGCTGGAGGCTGGTTGGGGGAGAGCTCTGCCTGCAGCTTCCTGTCCTGTGACAATCACCCTCTGCCCGTTACTTCCTCCCACGTGACCTGGATACAATGTAGCAGTTTAGAATCTTTTACTTTGTATCAGCAGAGGTTACATGGGGAGGTTTAAAGTGACAGTACACCTGGATCTCTGCGCCCACGGGTGGCAGAAAACCAATTGTCCTGTTATTAGCCGGTGCAGACTGGACACAAGCAGGTCGCTGTTTGATGATTGATAAATCCTCCCTGCACCCGATGTTACATGGGACTGCCACTTTCATGCAACTTGTCTGTTCTTTTACAGAAAAATGACAGCTCTATAAAATATGGGAAGAAATCTCCAGCGTGAAACTTCACTTAGAAAAATTACTGTAAAACCACTTTATTGGTAATATGTTTTAAAAACCAGCATCAAAACTGAAAACACATTGTGATTGTGACAAATGGAGTCCCTGGTGGTCTAAGTCCGACACGTTTCCACCTAGTAGGGCTTACTCATGACGAGACCATATTAACAAGTTTATATACAAGAAAAAATACAACACACAGGTGACTAACTTGTCACTCTCCACAAGGAGAAACCTTACCCCCTAGACCTTAGTCCAGAGCCTCTCATCTAGCCAAATCAGATCTCTCCTACTTTGCACGGACGAGGACCAACAGTGTCTGCAAATGGAGATTCTGATTTGGCTTTTATCCTAAAGGTACTGCCACACTAAGCTATCCCGCTAGCGATCTCGTTAGCGTTGCATACTAATGAGATCGCTAGCGGGATTGTTTCTATATCGCTAAATGCGGCCACATTTAGCGATATAGTTAACGACGCTATCGCCGTTAGCGATCTTCTTAACGACTTTAGCGGTACAAAAGTACCGCTAAATCGCTAAGAAAAGGTGCCACACAGCGATAAGATACTTACCCAGCGGAGCGCCAGCGATGAAATAGGGTCCGGAACGATTCCAGCGACGAGCGAGATCACAGCAGGAAGCTCGTCGCTGGAAGCTGCCGCACTGAACTATATCGCTAACGGGATCGCTAAATAGTGACGTTTTTTAGCGATCCCGTTAGCGATATTGTTTAGTGTGGCATACCCTTAAGTCATATTACAAGACTCCTTAAAGGGTTGATTGTGACTTGTAGGATCGCTACTTCCAATAGGTGGCGCTATAGAGTACAAGTCCTCTTTGTTTGAAGAGGCAATTTGCATAACTAAAAACATGGCATGGAGCCTGTGGGAAAAGCAGGAGAGGTAACTCCCACCCATTACCCCTTATTACCGCTCCTGCTTTTTTTTATCACCACCATAACACATCATACCTTACTATCGTTCTGAGTTATCAGATGGCGGAAACTAAGAAAAGATGGCGGTCGCGTTCCCGGTGGACGCGGCGTCTCCTTCAGCTGCTCACTATGGCGAACACTTCACTCGCCGTCACTCAGGATCTCAGGTGCACTGGAGAAGGATTTAGCTCCAAGAGTTTCCGTATTTCCACGTTGCATTCATTCTCCTTCCAGAAAATGCACAAAGTTGTGCCAGATTCTGTGTCATTATGGCGCCATCATACAAGGTGTCATGTACCGCAACTACGATGGACATTTGACCATTGGAGTGTAGCAAAACGATGCACAGGAGCCCAGCACACACACAACTCCTGCTGCCGGTCCGCATCTCTTCTGGTTACTCATCATGCCATGATGATGCCTAATAATCAGAAGATGCCACCATGAATGACTGTAGGTAGGTGTTTCCCAGCACTCTGGTCTGGCAGCCATGGACCACTGCTGTGACCGCTGGACCAGACTCCTGTGAATCACTTTGCACAACTCTACCAGCCATGAAATCTCCGCTGGTGGATTAGCAATAATCATTTCTTCGGTCATTTTCTGGGATTTGAGTCGCTGATGGCGCCGCCGCCTGTCGTGACCAGACCTGCAGCTCGTGCGCGGTGTGCGGCCGGAGACAACGGTGCAGACAGAACTCAAAAATCATTCTCTGCCGGTAACTATGGACTCAAGTGACGGTCATGAATGTTATTCGGCTCATCCCCGACCTCAGTGTCATCGACGACGTGAAACGTTTATTTTACTCACTTATTAATGCCATAAGGGTATGCCACACTAAACAAGAACGCTAACGAGATCGCTAAAAAACGTCACTATTTAGCGATCTCGTTAGTGACGTTGTTGTGTGTGGCATGTAGCAACGACGTGGCCCCTGCTGTGATCTCGCTGATCGTTCACTAGAGTTCTGGACCGTATTTTGATCGTTGGCGTCCCGCTGGTGACGCTATATCGCTGTGTCTGGCACCTTTTGTGAACGATGTGCGCTGTTTTTTACATCGCAATGACCGCCAAAGTCGTTAAGGAGATCGCTAACCGCTTATGCGTCGTTAACGAGATCGTCCAGTTTGGCAGCTACTAGCGACATTAAAACGATCACACAAACGATTGCATTAGTATGCGTCGTTATCGTGATCGTTAGCGGGAACGTTTAGTGTGGCAGTACCTATAGCCTTCCGGACTTCAGTATTGTCCCCATCGGGGCTCACAAGCCACATTCACTATCTGTTTGTCTACGGAGTGTGGAAAGAAACCAGAGAGCACGAAGGAAATCCAGGAAACCCACGGAGAATGTATATTCGAGGTCAGCAGATCTTCTGGAATTAAAATTCTCCAAATTTTTCTCAAAAATTCAGTGTATTGTGAAAGCAAAGTACTACAAGGCCGCCAAGTGCCCTGAAAATAATATATGTAACACTCTGAGGTCTCCTAGGACTGTACAAAACCCCTTTAACACAAGTATAGCCTTGGCTATCACACACTATGTTTATTTAGTGCTTTACAGCTTTCTCATCACTATTGCTAAGCTGTGACGTCCTCACTATCCAGATTCACCATAAAGAGGCCGCTGTATTCCCTGCCTCGGCTTTTATACAGGCTGTAACAGTCCCTACTCATTGACAGCGTCATATCATGTGACGCCCGTTGGCTGGAGCGGAGGTCACTGATCCTTCATTTGGAGAATGGCCTAAAAGTGGCTTTGTCTGTCCATAACCACCAACCAGAGATGGTCGTTCTGTTCCTGCTCTTCTGTGGTGATTATCAGGCCAGATGCACAGGTGATGGTCCATACCAAGACCGAGACACGGGGATGTGTGAATCCGACATTACGGGCATCACAAAACACGGCAGAGGCACTGTAAAGAACCGGAAATGGGAAGCACCTGGAATTACATTGACCCTGAGAAACCAGTGACCTGTGAGTAAAGGCACGGACAGAGCACGTATGAGCGAGTGATCGGAGTACTGCCGGTGCATTATACAGCTGTCCGTGCGCCCACATCCTTGTGTCTTCCCAGATTGGGGCACCGTCGAGTGTCTGATAGACCAAGATGCACGTTGTTAATCTCTATGCACACATGAACAGCGCACATCTGACGTCCGGTGAGGCGCCACGTATAATACTGCACATCGAGCCATTACTAATGTGGTGGAGGAAAGGCATTGAGAAGGGAAACCATGACTCCGGCCCAGGTAATGAATGAAGAGGACACAAAGCCCGACCCGCAGGGCAGGAAAGGATTATTACACAGATTCAGGACAAGTTACACAAACAGAACCCGAAACCAGAAGCCTGACCTAAATGTGACTATGTATTTCCCATGTATAACTGGTGCCTCATTCTTCTGCTGCCGCCCTTCTAAGGCACAAGGAGCACCGTAGAGTGTGAACAGCGCCTCATGGACCCAGCACCGTCATCATCTCACCACAGTGCTCCCCAGGGGGCAGGAAGCTGCAGATTAGTCTGCAGAAACACACAGCCACAGTGTTTCCATATTATGAGACCGGTAACTCTTTACGGTGCTGTTGGTGGAGCCGGCGGCGGCTTTGCCTCTCGCACGCCGAGCTCACGTGTTTCCGGACACCGCTCGGATACACATGGCATGGGATCTGCTTTTATTGCCTTGTTGGAGACGTTTGGTGACTTATAAGACATGGGGGTTACACGTAATATAAAGTATATTGATAGACGCA
Organism: Oophaga sylvatica; assembly: GCA_033576555.1. Taxonomy (NCBI): domain Eukaryota; kingdom Metazoa; phylum Chordata; class Amphibia; order Anura; family Dendrobatidae; genus Oophaga; species Oophaga sylvatica. The sequence goes on along the minus strand of JARQOD010000007.1, from coordinate 98,022,404 downwards.
GCGGTGACGAGTCTGTGTTACATCAGTGTGACTCCGCCGTACACGTACTGGGCACAACCCATGGTAGGAAGTGATCAGCGGGCAGTCAGGCACAGCGCGGCGTACAGCACGGACGACCATCACTGGGGTCACCCCGCGACTATCTGCAGTGTGACTCCGCCGTACACATACTGGGCACATCCCATGGTAGGAAGTGATCAGCAGGCGGTCAGGCACAGCGCGGCGTACAGCACGGACGACCATCACTGGGGTCACCCCGCGACTATCTGCAGTGTGACTCCGCCGTACACATACTGGGCACATCCCATGGTAGGAAGTGATCAGCAGGCGGTCAGGCACAGCGCGGCGTACGGCACGGACGACCATCACTGGGGTCACCCCGCGACGATCTACAGTGTGACTCCGCCGTACACATACTGGGCACATCCCATGGTAGGAAGTGATCAGCGGGCGGTCAGGCACAGCGCGGCGTACAGCACGGACGACCATCACTGGGGTCACCCCGCGACTATCTGCAGTGTGACTCCACCGTACACATACTGGGCACATCCCATGGTAGGAAGTGATCAGCAGGCGGTCAGGCACAGCGCGGCGTACGGCACGGACGACCATCACTGGGGTCACCCCGCGACTATCTGCAGTGTGACTCCGCCGTACACGTACTGGGCACATCCCATGGTAGGAAGTGATCAGCAGGCGGTCAGGCACAGCGCGGCGTACGGCACGGACGACCATCACTGGGGTCACCCCGCGACGATCTACAGTGTGACTCCGCCGTACACATACTGGGCACATCCCATGGTAGGAAGTGATCAGCAGGCGGTCAGGCACAGCGCGGCGTACGGCACGGACGACCATCACTAGGATCACCCCGCGACTATCTGCAGTGTGACTCCACCGTACACATACTGGGCACATCCCATGGTAGGAAGTGATCAGTAGGAGGTCAGGTTCTGCTCGGCGTACGGCACGGACGACCATCACTGGGGTCACCCCGCGACTATCTGCAGTGTGACTCCGCCGTACACATACTGGGCACATCCCATGATAGGAAGTGATCTGCGGGCGGTCAGGCACAGCGCGGCGTACGGCACGGACGACCATCACTGGGGTCACCCCACGACTATCTGTAGTGTGACTCCGCCGTACACATACTGGGCACATCCCATGGTAGGAAGTGATCAGCGGGCGGTCAGGCACAGCGCGGCGTACGGCACGGACGACCATCACTGGGGTCACCCCGCGACGATCTGCAGTGTGACTCCGCTGTACACATACTGGGCACATCCCATGGTAGGAAGTGATCAGCAGGCGGTCAGGCACAGCGCGGCGTACGGCACGGACGACCATCACTAGGATCACCCTGCGACTATCTGCAGTGTGACTCCGCCGTACACATACTGGGCACATCCCATGGTAGGAAGTGATCAGCAGGCGGTCAGGCACAGCGCGGCGTACGGCACGGACGACCATCACTAGGATCACCCCGCGACTATCTGCAGTGTGACTCCGCCGTACACATACTGGGCACATCCCATGGTAGGAAGTGATCAGCGGGCGGTCAGGCACAGCGCGGCGTACGGCACGGACGACCATCACTGGGGTCACCCCGCGACGATCTGCAGTGTGACTCCGCCGTACACATACTGGGCACATCCCATGGTAGGAAGTGATCAGCAGGCGGTCAGGCACAGCGCGGCGTACGGCACGGACGACCATCACTGGGGTCACCCCGCGACGATCTACAGTGTGACTCCGCCGTACACATACTGGGCACATCCCATGGTAGGAAGTGATCAGCAGGCGGTCAGGCACAGCGCGGCGTACGGCACGGACGACCATCACTAGGATCACCCCGCGACTATCTGCAGTGTGACTCCGCCGTACACATACTGGGCACATCCCATGGTAGGAAGTGATCAGCAGGCGGTCAGGCACAGCGCGGCGTACGGCACGGACGACCATCACTAGGATCACCCCGCGACTATCTGCAGTGTGACTCCGCCGTACACATACTGGGCACATCCCATGGTAGGAAGTGATCAGCAGGAGGTCAGGTTCTGCTCGGCGTACGGCACGGACGACCATCACTGGGGTCACCCCGCGACTATCTGCAGTGTGACTCCGCCGTACACGTACTGGGCACATCCCATGGTAGGAAGTGATCTGCGGGCGGTCAGGCACAGCGCGGCGTACGGCACGGACAACCATCACTGGGGTCACCCCGCGACTATCTGCAGTGTGACTCCGCCGTACACGTACTGGGCACATCCCATGGTAGGAAGTGATCTGCGGGCGGTCAGGCACAGCGCGGCGTACGGCACGGACGACCATCACTGGGGTCACCCCGCGACTATCTGCAGTGTGACTCCGCCGTACACGTACTGGGCACATCCCATGGTAGGAAGTGATCAGCAGGCGGTCAGGCACAGCGCGGCGTACGGCACGGACAACCATCACTGGGGTCACCCCACGACTATCTGTAGTGTGACTCTGCCGTACACATACTGGGCACATCCCATGGTAGGAAGTGATCAGCGGGCGGTCAGGCACAGCGCGGCGTACGGCACGGATGACCATCACTGGGGTCACCCCGCGACTATCTGCAGTGTGACCCCGGGATTTCTGGGACCCGGCCCCAACACACGGAGAAGTCCTCTGCGACCCGCTTTATCACAGCCACGGAGTCATCCACAAGGCGCTGCGATCATCAGCCTCTTCATCTTGTGCCGGCGGCTCCCACCGGTCCTCACACCACCTCCAGGGGGTCGCGGTCAGTCCGGGACACCACCACCTCCACCTTCCCCTCCAGGCAGTGTGCAATCTGCGCCCCCAGCTCCCGCAGGTACCCCCGCTCCGAGTTACTGTGCTCACACAGGATGACGCTGCGGCCCTCCGCCACCGCATCCAGGACCTCGTGGTGCGACATCTCACCTGCGGAAGGAAAAAGGCGCCCATCAGCCACAGGAAGAAGGAGTGTGAGGACAGGAGAACATGGCTGCTGGCTATAAAGACAGCGCTGCCCCCGTGCACAGGATGTGTGAGGTACTGCAGGTCAGAGGTGCAATACCCGACAACACCTGAGGAGAGAGGCGGCGCCGTGCTCCCAAATGACGTATCAGCCCCCCATCACCGACCGCTAATAGACGCCATGACGCCCACCGTGGCAGTCTCTGCACCACGTTACCTGTCAGGTAGAGATCGGCGGGGACGCCACTCAATATGCTGCTTCCGGAGCCGGCGCAGACGGCCATCACACTCACAGGGGAGTCTGGGAAAACCAAGAAGGAAAGAAGCGTGAAGGGTCCTCCGGAGGTATACACACAGGGGGCTGATGGGGGCGCACTCACCCAACGCCTTCCCTCGCCCCAGGGCGAGACGCACTGCTTCAGGCCGACGTGACCTTTGATGCGTTCAACAGCGACAGCCATGGACACCGGGTCCACGAGAGTGCAGAGGCGGCCCATTCCCGCGTCCAGAAGAGGGGGCTGCAGAGACAGATTATACCCGGGGGTCCGCCATTAGGGACTAGTGAGAATATGCTGCGGGGGTCCACCCTGTAGCGACTAGTAATATTACCCGGGCTGTACATCGCCGCGGGGTCTAGAATATTATACCCGGGGTCTGTACAATGGGCCAGAGAGGTCTAGTAATATTAACCCGGGGGTCGTACAATGCGGCCAGCAAGGGGCTAGTAATATATACCCGGGGGTCTGTACCATGCGGCCACAGAGGGCTAGTAATATTAACCCCGGGGTCTGTACATGGGGCCCGCAGAGGGCTAGTAATATTATACCCGGGGGTCTGTACAATGCGGCCAGCAGAGGGTCTAGTAATATTATACCCGGGGTCTGTACCATGCGGCCAGCAGAGGGGGCTAGTAATATTATACCCGGGGGTCTGTACCCATGCGGCCAGCAGAGGGGCTAGTAGTATTATACCCGGGGGTCTGTACCATGTGGCCAGCAGAGGGGGCTAGTAATATTATACCCGGGGGTCTGTACAATGCGGCCAGCAGAGGGGCTAGTAGTATTATACCGGGGGTCTGTATGCAGCCAGCAGAGGGGGCTAGTAATATTATACCCCAGGGGTCTGTACAATGCGGCCAGCAGAGGGGCTAGTAATATTATACCCGGGGTCTGTACAATGCGGCCAGCAGAGGGGGCTAGTAATATTATACCCGGGGGTCTGTACAATGCGGCCAGCAGAGGGTCTAGTAATATTATACCGGGGGTCTGTACAATGCGGCCATCAGAGGGGGCTAGTATATTATACCCGGGGTCTGTACAATGCGGCCAGCAGAGGGTGCTAGTAATATTATACCCCGGGGTCTGTACAATGCGGCCAGCAGAGGGTCTAGTAATATTAACCCGGGGGTCTGTACCATGCGGCCAGCAGAGGGTCTAGTAATATTACACCCGGGGTCTGTACAATGCGGCCATCAGAGGGTCTAGTAATATTATACCCGGGGGTCTGTACAATGCGGCCAGCAGAGGGCTAGTAATATTATACCCGGGGTCTGTACAATGCGGCCAGCAGAGGGTCTAGTAATATTATACCCAGGGGTCTGTACAATGCGGCCAGCAGAGGGGCTAGTAATATTATACCCGGGGTCTGTACAATGCGGCCAGCAGAGGGGCTAGTAATTTATACCCGGGGGCTGTACAATGCGGCCAGCAGAGGGGCTAGTATATTACAGCAGAGGGGGCTAGTAATATTATACCCGGGGTCTGTACATGGGCCGCAGAGGGGGCTAGTATATTATACCCGGGGGTCTGTACAATGCGCCAGCAGAGGTCTATATATATACCCCGGGGGTCTGTACAATGCGGCCAGCAGAGGGCTAGTATATTACCCCGGGGGTCTGTACAATGCGCCAGCAGAGGGGGCTAGTAATATTATACCCGGGGTCTGTACATGCGGCCAGCAGAGGGGCTAGTAATATTAACCCGGGGGTCTGTACAATGCGGCAGCAGAGGGGCTAGTATTTATACCGGGGGTCTGTACAATGCGGCCAGCAGAGGGCTAGTAATAATACCCCGGGGGTCTGTACATGCGGCCACAGAGGGCTAGTAATATTATACCCGGGGGTCTGTACATGCGGCCAGCAGAGGGCTAGTAATATATACCCGGGGTCTGTACAATGGGCCAGCAGGGGCTAGTATATTATACCCGGGTCTGTACAAGCGGCCAGCAGAGGCTGTATATTATACCGGGGTCTGTACATGCGGCCAGCAGGGGGCTAGTAATATTATACCCGGGGGTCTGTACAATGCGCCGCAGAGGGCTAGTAATATTATACCCGGGGTCTGTACAATGCGGCAGCAGAGGGGCTAGTATATTATACCCGGGGTCTGTACAATGCGCAGCAGAGGGCTAGTATATTATACCGGGGTCTGTAAGCGGCCAGCAGAGGGTCTAGTAATATTATACCCCGGGGGTCTGTACATGCGCCAGCAGAGGGTATAGTATTATACCCGGGGGTCGACATGCGGCCAGCAGAGGGCTAGTATATTATACCCGGGGTCTGTACAATGCGGCCAGCAGAGGGGCTAGTATATTATACCGGGTCTGTACAATGGGCCAGCAAGGGCTAGTAATATTATACCCGGGGTCTGTACAATGCGCCAGCAGAGGGCTAGTAATATATACCCGGGGTCTGTACAATGGGCCAGCAGGGGCTAGTATATTATACCCGGGGTCTGTACAATGCGGCCACAGAGGGCTAGTATATTATACCCGGGGGTCTGTACAATGGGCAGCAGAGGGGCTAGTATATTATACCGGGGGTCTGTACAATGCGGCCAGCAGGGGCTAGTATATTATACCCGGGTCTGTACAATGCGGCCAGCAGAGGGGCTAGTATATTATACCCGGGGTCTGTACATGCGGCAGCAGAGGGCTAGTATATATACCCGGGGGTCTGTACAATGCGGCCAGCAGAGGGCTAGTAATATTATACCCGGGGTCTGTACAATGCGGCCAGCAGAGGGGCTAGTATATTATACCCGGGGTCTGTACAATGCGCCAGCAAGGGGCTAGTAATATTATACCGGGGTCTGTATGCGGCCAGCAGAGGGCTAGTAATATTTACCCGGGGTCTGTACAATGCGGCCACAGGGGGCTAGTATATATACCCGGGTCTGTACATGCCCACAGAGGGGGCTAGTATATTAACCCGGGTCTGTACATGGGCCAGCAGAGGGCTAGTAATTTACCCGGGGTCTGTACAATGCGGCCACAGAGGGGCTAGTATATATACCCGGGGTCTGTACAATGGGCCAGCAGAGGGGGCTAGTATATTATACCCGGGGTCTGTAATGCGGCCAGCAGAGGGGCTAGTAATATTATACCCGGGTCTGTACAATGGGCCAGCAGGGGCAGTATATTTACCGGGTCTGTACATGGCCAGCAGAGGGCTAGTATATTTACCCGGGTCTGTAAAGCGCCAGCAGAGGGTAGTATATTAACCCGGGGTCTGTACAATGCGCCAGCAGAGGGCTAGTAATATTATACCGGGTCTGTACATGCGGCCAGCAGAGGCTAGTAATATTATACCGGGGTCTGTACAATGCGGCCAGCAGAGGGCTAGTATATTATACCGGGTCTGTATCGCCACAGGGCTAGTAATATACCGGGGGTCTGTACATGCGGCCAGCAGAGGGGCTAGTAATTTAACCCGGGGTCTGTAATGCGCCAGCAGAGGCTAGTAATTATACCGGGGTCTGTATGCGCAGCAGAGGGCTAGTAATATTATACCCGGGTCTGTACAATGGCAGCAGAGGGCTAGTATATTCCGGGGGTCTGTACATGCGGCCACAGGGGCTAGTAGTATATACCCGGGGGTCTGTACAATGCGGCCAGCAGAGGGTCTAGTAATATTATACCCGGGGGTCTGTACAATGCGGCCAGCAGAGGGCTAGTAATATTATACCCGGGGGTCTGTACAATGCGGCCAGCAGAGGGCTAGTAGTATTATACCCGGGGGTCTGTACAATGCGGCCAGCAGAGGGGCTAGTAATATTAACCCGGGGGTCTGTACAATGCGGCCAGCAGAGGGCTAGTAATATTATACCCGGGGGTCTGTACAATGCGCCAGCAGAGGGGGCTAGTATATTATACCCCAGGGGTCTGTAAATGCGCCAGCAGGGGCTAGTAATATTATACCCGGGGGTCTGTATGCGGCCAGCAGAGGGGGCTATAATATATACCAGGGGGTCTGTACATGCGGCCAGCAGAGGGTCTAGTAATATTATACCCGGGGGTCTGTACAATGCGGCCAGCAGAGGGTCTAGTATATTATACCCGGGGGTCTGTACAATGCGGCCAGCAAGGGGCTAGTAATATTATACCCGGTGGGCTGTACAATGCGGCCAGCAGGGGCTAGTAATATTATACCCGGGGTCTGTACAATGCGGCCACAGAGGGTCTAGTGTATTTTACCCGGGGTCTGTACACGCCAGCAGAGGGTCTAGTAATATTATACCCCGGGGTCTGTAAAGCGGCCGCGAGGGCTAGTAAATTATACCCGGGGTCTGTACAATGCGCCAGCAGAGGGGCTAGTATATAATACCCGGGGTCTGTACATGCGGCCACAGGGGCTAGTAATATTATACCGGGGTCTGTACATGCGGCCAGCAGAGGGGCTAGTATATTATACCGGGGTCTGTACAATGCGCCAGCAGGGGGCTAGTAGTATTATACCCGGGGGTCTGTACATGGGCCAGCAGGGGCTAGTAATATTATACCCGGGGTCTGTACAATGCGGCCAGCAGAGGTCTAGTAATATTATACCCGGGGTCTGTACAATGCGCCAGCAGAGGGGGCTAGTAGTATTATACCGGGGGTCTGTACATGCGGCCAGCAAGGGGCTAGTAATATTATACCCGGGGTCTGTAC
>JARQOD010000007.1:97962034-98014405 GCA_033576555.1 Oophaga sylvatica | reverse complement strand
TTGGAATTTCAGCTTGCTTTCCTGCCATCATTCAGATAATGACTTTCTGTTTTTTTTTCTGTGGTTGGATTTTCCTTGCTTTTTGCAGTCTTGCCTTGGACTTCAGCCGGGTCCCCTTTGGGGCTTGCGCTGCCCTCTGTTCTCATTTTGTATTTGCACTTGTTCTCTGTTCCATTGATATTTTTTATTGCTGGGTAGCTGTGTGTCACACCAGAGATCTGATATAGGTGGTCGAGATCGTGTGGTTTCAGGGTTTTTGTAATCAGAAGTGCTGGTATTTTGTTAGGGTTTTTCTGGGTTGGAGACAGAATTTCTCTCCTGTACTTTACTTTCTAGACAGATTTGGGCCCCAGCGTTTGCTCATTCTATTTTCTGCCTGTGTTCGGTTTTCCTCTTGTCTAAACCGCCATTACATGTTTGGGGGCTTCCTATTGCTTTGGGGCTTTACTCCGGGGCAGTTAGCTTTCCTCTTTCTGTCTTCAGGTGTAGCTAACGTACACGTAGGTGTAGCTCGCTGTGCCGAGGCGTCTAGGATCAACGTAGGTACGCTCCACGGCTACTTCTAGTTGTGCGGTTAGTTTAGGGATCTGCAACCCATTAGGTTCCAGTCTCTCTGGTGTCTTGCTGCTTTGGCGGTATTTTGCTCCTGTCCTCCTCAGCTACCAAATCATAATAGGGAAGATTGGAGAGGGAAAACTCTGCTTCATCGCCTTAAAGGGAAGGACTGGAGAGGGATGTCACAGCTCACCTCCTCCCTCCCCTCCCTTCACAATGACCACACACTTCAATACAAAAGAAAGAGGCAGAGTCCGGTCTTTGCTGCTAATATACGTGTGTATTTCCTGAAACATGAAATTAGTGTAAAAAGCCTCAGTGTCTGGTGTGAAAATAGCAAGAGTCCTAGTTTAATTTTTTAACAGAGAATGTAATTTAATGTATTTTGGAAAAAAAAATGCATTTTACTTAAAATCTTGATTGAAGCAATCAATCATTTTCAGATGATTCCAGGCCGCCGTATACGTGGAGATCTCTTGGACAGCACTGGAGCTGTTCTAGCGTTAAGCTTGCAATGGTTGGATACAGTCCTAGGGACCTTAGAGTGTTTCACGCGGGTCCTGTGCTCCTAGAGGCTTGGCAGTATTGAGATTCCTGATGTATTTATTATTTGTAAATGAAATCAAGGCTGAAGACCGTTACATAATAAATGATGTGTAGGGGCCTCGTTATAGACTATTACACAATGGCGGCTCTGTGAGGAGGTTTCCAATGATGTAACCTACGTTATGTGCGGCGTTCCCCCCTGATTGCTGCCATTCGTCCTCGTAGGTCTGAGCCGCCTGTATCACCGGATCCTTCCTAGTAGATACTTTTCTTATTTCTCTTCTTCTCATCTTCGGAGAACAGGAACACATCGGTGGCCAGTGACCCGAGCTTGGGCTGATCCTTCAGGATCTCCGTCTTCCGCTCCTCGCCGCTGTCCATCAGGTCATCGATCACCACAATCACGTTCTTCTTTCCTGTATTTTGGAAATATAATATTCTCTCGTTAGAACAGAATTACAAGATTGTGATGACAGATAATAATAATAAAAACAGGAGAAAAGGATTCGGATGGGATTCGAGCCCGGCTTGGAGAGCAGGAGGTCCCATCATGGCGCTTCTTCTGCTCTGCACATCACATGTGGACGGTGTCGTCTAGTTTCCCCAGAGCTGCGCTCGTCTGCTCCACTTTTCTCGCCTTCCATTCATTACTTTAGTCACTCAGATGATCGGAGGAGCCGCTCACTTAGGTCGGCTCCAGGTTGATGCGGACCCTCGATGTGGCAGAGTTCTTGTAGGCCCCTCTTAACTTTCAATTTTTCTCCCTCACCTTCCAAGAGCGGTCATTTTTTGTGCCTTTCAGATGAGCGCAGGATCAGTGTTTGTTTTTTAAGGTACAAGATGTGTTTTATCATTAATAATTTGATGTCGTTCTGATCTTTATTTTCTTCATTTTTTGGTAAGCAAAACAAAAAAAAATGGATTTTTGCCATTTTTTATTTTCTCCTCTCTTGGTGTTCATTGTCCGTTGTGAATATGATGATGTCTCATGGTTCAGACAGCTCTGCATAAAGCTGTACCAAGTATGTGGATCTTTTTATTTTTAGATATAAGACCTGTTATATATATATCTATATACTTTTTTTTTCAAATATTATTAGTTTTTTTTAATGTAATTTTTGTTCAGCCCCACAGGGTAGATAACCAGGGTCCCTAGATCAGTTGTAGACTAATACTTCTCTTAGAGATTAGAATTTAATTTTAATTCTACTTTCACCAAAGTGCGGAATTTTTTGCAATTTTCTGTCTCGCGGATTCATGTGGAACGCTTGCCGCCATTTTTTCTGAACAATAATGGGCCATAAAAAGGTTAAAAAAAATAAAAAAATCTTCATACTCACCTCTGTGGCCCCTCTGCTACCCACCACCACCCGTCCAGTCCTTGTCACATTTTTTATTCCCGCCACTCACGTTGGTATCTTCAGGCCTCTCACATTGTGCCAGACTTCCAACCATCATGGCACCCGGGAAGGTTCAACCCATGTGGTGCACGCGGTGAAGTCATGATGCTGTTGGCCTCAAATCGCGCAAATCAAATTTCCCTGGAAAATCTGCACAAACGGGCGAATTTGAATTCACCTTTCGCCTGATGTATCGTGAATATACGATCTCCTCTGGTTGGGCTTCATAGGTGACATGGTGGCCTTCACAAGGCCCCTAGCTGTCATCACAATGCCTCCAGCCCTTTTTTAGAGCAAGATCAGTGGGCTTCATAATGGACACCTTCCCCCTTTCCACCTATTATTTGTGACTCTTACTGCTGTGATTGAAGTTAACTCTTATACCAGCTGTCTACCACAGCCGCCACCTGTGCCCTATGAAGTGGGCTTAGCTCTTGAGTCTGCTCCATGCATGTACTGCACACATCACCGGTACTTGCACAGCAGATATCACAAACTGAAACCTGAGCAAAGTGAGCCCCAGCGCCCGTGAGCCCCAGTCCGTGGGCCCCAGCATGTGCCTGGGTACGCCGGGTGACGGAGCGTTCCTCGTACATGAGGATAATAGCGAGTCTCTAGAGGTGGAGGTTGAGTTCCTCGCTGACTGCCATCCATGAGTAACAATGTGGATTGGGTATCATTGAAGCCAATGCCCATCTGAAATATAACGGGTATTATGATCTGTAATCAATGCGTGCTGGGAGTTGTAGTTTTTCAACAGTTTAGGAACACTGGTGATGCCATTGCACTCAGGTTGATGGCGACCATCGATCAATGACCAAATGTACAACATGGCCTCACCATTCACTTTCATTGTCAGGGCAGTGAGAAGGGACTTCTCCCATTGGATGTTGACTATCCCAAAAAATAATTAATAAGTACATGTGCCCGATACCTCGGAGGTGTCTCTATGGCTTTATCCCTGTATTAAGCCGTCCTCTCCCAGGGTCCCATCACTATCTCTTACCCAGATTGTCGAACAGCTCTTGTAGCTCATCGTCATACAGAGAGTCTGTGACGTCAGTGAGATTGACTCGTCCTCTGTTCTTGGTATGATACAGAATCCCAAAGTCACACCTCGACACGTTACTCGAGAACTCGTCTGACCCATTGTTGGTGATACAACAAGGCTGGACGCTCTTTACAAAGGACTCGGCTTTCAGTCTTGTCGTCAACCATTCATATTCACTCTCTGCTGACCTCGAAAAAATCCCCACTTTTACATTCTGAAAATAAGAATAGAAAAACCATTGTTAACTGCATAGAAAGTCAATCACTGACTGCACAGAAAGTCAATCACTGACTGCATAGAAAGTCAATCACTGACTGCTTAGAAAGTCAATCACTGACTGCATAGAAAGTCAATCACTGACTACATAGAAAGTCAATCACTGCCTGCATAGAAAGTCAATCACTGACTGCATAGAAAGTCAATCGCTGACTGCATAGAAAGTCAATCGCTGACTGCATAGAAAGTCAATCACTGACTGCATAGAAAGTGAATCGCTGACTGCATGGAAAGTCAATCACTGACTGCATAGAAAGTCAATCACTGACTGCTTAGAAAGTCAATCACTGACTACATAGAAAGTCAATCACTGACTACATAGAAAGTCAATCACTGACTACATAGAAAGTCAATCACTGCCTGCATAGAAAGTCAATCACTGACTGCATAGAAAGTCAATCACTGACTGCATAGAAAGTCAATCACTGCCTGCATAGAAAGTCAATCCCTGACTGCATAGAAAGTCAATCACTGCCTGCATAGAAAGTCAATCACTGACTGCATAGAAAGTCAATCACTGACTGCATAGAAAGTCAATCACTGACTACATAGAAAGTCAATCACTGACTGCATAGAAAGTCAATCACTGACTACATAGAAAGTCAATCACTGCCTGCATGAAAGTCAATCACTGACTGCATAGAAAGTCAATCACTGACTACATAGAAAGTCAATCACTGACTGCATAGAAAGTCAATCACTGACTACATAGAAAGTCAATCACTGACTACATAGAAAGTCAATCACTGACTACATAAAAAGTCAATCACTGCCTGCATAGAAAGTCAATCACTGACTGCATAGAAAGTCAATCGCTGACTGCATAGAAAGTCAATCGCTGACTGAATAGAAAGTCAATCCCTGACTACATAGAAAGTCAATCACTGACTACATAGAAAGTCAATCACTGACTACATAGAAAGTCAATCACTGACTACATAGAAAGTCAATCACTGCCTGCATAGGAAGTCAATCACTGACTGCATAGAAAGTCAATCACTGACTGCATAGAAAGTCAATCGCTGACTGCATAGAAAGTCAATCGCTGACTGCATAGAAAGTCAATCACTGACTACATAGAAAGTCAATCACTGACTACATAGAAAGTCAATCACTGACTACATAGAAAGTCAATCACTGCCTGCATAGAAAGTCAATCACTGACTGCATAGAAAGTCAATCACTGCCTGCATAGAAAGTCAATCACTGACTGCATAGAAAGTCAATCGCTGACTGCATAGAAAGTCAATCACTGACTGCACAGAAAGTCAATCACTGACTGCTTAGAAAGTCAATCACTGACTACATAGAAAGTCAATCACTGACTACATAGAAAGTCAATCACTGCCTGCATAGAAAGTCAGTCAGTGACTGCATAGAAAGTCAATCACTGACTGCATAGAAAGTCAATCACTGACTGCATAGAAAGTCAATCGCTGACTGCATAGAAAGTCAATCACTGACTGCATAGAAAGTCAATCACTGACTGCATAGAAAGTCAATCACTGACTGCATAGAAAGTCAATCACTGACTGCATAGAAAGTCAATCACTGACTGCATAGAAAGTCAATCACTGACTGCATAGAAAGTCAATCACTGACTGCATAGAAAGTCAATCGCTGACTGCATAGGAAGTCAATCACTGACTGCATAGAAAGTCAATCACTGACTGCATAGAAAGTCAATCACTGACTGCATAGAAAGTCAATCGCTGACTGCATAGAAAGTCAATCACTGACTGCATAGAAAGTCAATCACTGACTGCATAGAAAGTCAATCACTGACTGCATAGAAAGTCAATCACTGACTGCATAGAAAGTCAATCGCTGACTGCATAGAAAGTCAATCGCTGACTGCATAGAAAGTCAATCGCTGACTGCATAGAAAGTCAATCGTTGACTGCATAGGAAGTCAATCACTGACTGCATAGAAAGTCAATCGCTGACTGCATAGAAAGTCAATCACTGACTGCATAGAAAGTCAATCGCTGACTGCATAGAAAGTCAATCACTGACTGCATAGAAAGTCAATCGCTGACTACATAGAATGTCAATCACTGACTGCATAGAAAGTCAATCACTGACTGCATAGAAAGTCAATCACTGACTGCATAGAAAGTCAATCGCTGACTGCATAGGAAGTCAATCACTGACTGCATAGAAAGTCAATCGCTGACTGCATAGGAAGTCAATCACTGACTGCATAGAAAGTCAATCACTGACTGTATAGAAAGTCAATCCTGACTGCATAGAAAGTCAATCACTGACTGCATAGAAAGTCAATCGCTGACTGCATAGAATGTCAATCACTGACTGCATAGAAAGTCAATCACTGACTGCATAGAAAGTCAATCACTGACTGCATAGAAAGTCAATCACTGACTGCATAGAAAGTCAATCGCTGACTGCATAGAAAGTCAATCGCTGACTGCATAGAAAGTCAATCGCTGACTGCATAGAAAGTCAATCACTGACTGCATAGAAAGTCAATCACTGACTGCATAGAAAGTCAATCACTGACTGCATAGAAAGTCAATCGCTGACTGCATAGAAAGTCAATCACTGACTGTATAGAAAGTCAATCCCTGACTGCATGGAAAGTCAATCACTGACTGCATAGAAAGTCAATCGCTGACTGCATAGAAAGTCAATCGCTGACTGCATAGAAAGTCAATCACTGACTGCATAGAAAGTCAATCCCTGACTGCATAGAAAGTCAATCACTGACTGCATAGAAAGTCAATCGCTGACTGCATAGAAAGTCAATCGCTGACTGCATAGAAAGTCAATCGCTGACTGCATAGAAAGTCAATCACTGACTGCATAGAAAGTCAATCACTGACTGCATAGAAAGTCAATCACTGACTGCATAGAAAGTCAATCACTGACTGCATAGAAAGTCAATCACTGACTGCATAGAAAGTCAATCACTGACTGCATAGAAAGTCAATCGCTGACTGCATAGGAAGTCAATCACTGACTGCATAGAAAGTCAATCACTGACTGCATAGAAAGTCAATCACTGACTGTATAGAAAGTCAATCCCTGACTGCATAGAAAGTCAATCACTGACTGCATAGGAAGTCAATCACTGACTGCATAGGAAGTCAATCACTGACTGCATAGAAAGTCAATCGCTGACTGCATAGAAAGTCAATCACTGACTGCATAGAAAGTCAATCGCTGACTGCATAGAAAGTCAATCACTGACTGTATAGAAAGTCAATCACTGACTGCATAGAAAGTCAATCGCTGACTGCATAGAAAGTCAATCGCTGACTGCATAGAAAGTCAATCGCTGACTGTATAGAAAGTCAATCCCTGACTGCATAGAAAGTCAATCACTGACTGCATAGAAAGTCAATCGCTGACTGCATAGAAAGTCAATCACTGACTGCATAGAAAGTCAATCACTGACTGCATAGAAAGTCAATCACTGACTGCATAGAAAGTCAATCACTGCATAGAAAGTCAATCACTGACTGCATAGAAAGTCAATCACTGCATAGAAAGTCAATCACTGACTGCATAGAAAGTCAATCACTGACTGCATAGAAAGTCAATCACTGACTGCATAGAAAGTCAATCACTGACTGCATAGAAAGTCAATCACTGACTCCATGGAAAGTCAATCACTGACTGCATAGAAAGTCAATCACTGACTGCTTCTTAATTGTCATGAGGTCTTTGAGTCTCTTCCTTCTTATTCGGAACAATTTTCTTCAGCCATTTCTTGTGTGTTTTTTTCAGAGAAATCAGATGTCGGGCACCATTACAGCTGCCCCATCAGTTAACACTCATTAATTATCCCCAGGTTTGGTCTATATCACTGAATAACAAGCAAAATGTGCAATTTAGAGGCCTGGAAAAGTGTAATAACCGAAAGCCAGCAAGGATCTGAGAGATGGAAGTATCAGGATATTCTGGACATTGATCATGATGTAAAAAATCTGAACCGGACATCAGTCTGAAATTCAGAAACTAAGGACCATACATTCACATAGGTAAGGAACTGGTTAAAAAACAGGTAAGAGTCGCCATAAATGGAAGATTCGCTAAATAGGCTAGCGTGAGCAGTGGAGACAACAAGGACAACGGCGGAGGTCATTGTGAGGTGACTTCAAAAGTTTATTTTTTTTCGAATATTTTTGACCTCCAGAATGCAGCAAAATTCAAAACGCGAAAAAATTCCTAATTGTTAGAATTTATGGAAAATTGGTAGAGAAATGGATTTTTTTAGAATTGTTTCTATCATCTGTAAAATTGAGAGGTTTGGAGATTGCCCCTGTGATCATGATTGTGCTCAGTGACTACAGACAGTGTCCGGTCAGCGCCGTTATACTGATCACACCGATACCTGGTGATGTGTGGGACTGTGGGTGGAGCAGTGGGCGGGGCTTTATGTGCTGCTCTGATTAGCTATTCATAATGCAGCCTGCTGTCAGTTGACTGACCCCTCACTGCCCCGCCCCCTACTTTACATAATGAATATATGTATATGTGCTTGAGGTAATCCTGATAGTAAAAAAAATCCATTTGAAAATGGCGCCCGCCGCACCTGCACAGTAGCAGCTATCTGTGTTTATGGAGGTGATGCAATAGCTGCTATCGTACAGGCACTGGCAGCGCCATCTTGCTAGAGAAGAAAACAAAATTCCTCCTCCAAGATGGCGCTGTACACACAGTATGATGTCTCCACAGTACATTCCCTCCACACAGTATGATGTCTCCACAGTACATTCCCCATACACAGTATGATGTCTCCACAGTACATTCCCTCCACACAGTATGATGTCTCCACAGTACATTCCCCCACACACAGCATGATGTCTCCACAGTACATTCCCCCACACACAGTATGATGTCTCCACAGTACATTCCCTCCACACAGTATGATGTCTCCACAGTACATTCCCTCCTCACACAGTATGATGTCCCCACAGTACATTCCCTCCACACAGTATGATGTCTCCACAGTACATTCCCTCCACACACAGTATGATGTCTCCACAGTACATTCCCTCCACACAGTATGATGTCTCAACAGTACATTCCCCCACACACAGTATGATGTCCTCACAGTACATTCCCTCCACACACAGTATGATATCTCCACAGTACATTCCCCATACACAGTATGATGTCTCCACAGTACATTCCCTCCACACAGTATGATGTCCTCACAGTACATTCCCCTCACACAGTATGATGTCTCCACAGTACATTCCCCCACACAGTATGATGTCTCCACAGTACATTCCCTCCACACAGTATGATGTCTCCACAGTACATTCCCCCACACACAGCATGATGTCTCCACAGTACATTCCCCCACACAGTATGATGTCTCCACAGTACATTCCCTCCACACAGTATGATGTCTCCACAGTACATTCCCTCCACACAGTATGATGTCTCAACAGTACATTCCCCATACACAGTATGATGTCTCCACAGTACATTCCCTCCACACAGTATAATGTCTCCACAGTACATTCCCCCACACACAGTATGATGTCTCCACAGTACATTCCCTCCACACAGTATGATGTCTCCACAGTACATTCCCCCACACAGTATGATGTCTCCACAGTACATTCCCCCACACACAGTATGATGTCCCCACAGTACATTCCCCCACACACAGTAAGACGTCTCCACAGTACATTCCCCCACACACAGTATGTTCAAACTCCAACAGTGATGCTCACATACATTCCCCCACACACAGTATGATGTCCTCCACAGTACATTCCCCCACACAGTATGATCCCACAGTACATTCCCCCACAGTATGATGTCCCACAGTACATTCCCCACACACAGTATGATGTCTCCACAGTACATTCCCCCACACACAGTATGATGTCCCACAGTACATTCCCCCACACACAGTATGTTCTCCACAGTACATTCCCCCACACAGTAGAGTCTCACAGACATTCAGTATGCTCCACAGTACATTCCCCCACACACAGATGATGTCTCCACAGTACATTCCCCCACACAGTATGATTCCCACAGTACATTCCCCCACACAGTATGATGTCTCCACAGTACATTCCCCCACACACAGTATGATGTCTCCACAGTACATTCCCCCACACACAGTATGATGTCCCACAGTACATTCCCCCATCACACAGTATGATGTCTCCACAGTACATTCCCCCACACACAGTATGATGTCTCCACAGTACATTCCCCCACACAGTATGATGTCTCCACAGTACATTCCCCCAACACAGTATGATGTCTCCACAGTACATTCCCCCACACACAGTATGAGTCTCCACAGTACATTCCCCCACACACAAGATGTCTCCACAGTACATTCCCCCACACAGTATGATGTCTCCACAGTACATTCCCCACACACAGTATGATGTCTCCACAGTACATTCCCCACACACAGTATAGTCTCCACAGTACATTCCCCCACACAGTATGATGTCTCCACAGTACATTCCCCCACACACAGTATGATGTCTCCACAGTACATTCCCCCACACACAGTATGATGTCTCCACAGTACATTCCCCCACACAGTATGATGTCTCCCAGTACATTCCCCCACACACAGTATGATGTCTCCACAGTACATTCCCCCACACACAGTATGATGTCTCCACAGTACATTCCCCCCACACAGTATGATGTCTCCACAGTACATTCCCCCACACACAGTATGATGTCTCCACAGTACATTCCCCCACACACAGTATGATTCCCACAGTACATTCCCCCACACACAGTATGATGTCTCCACAGTACATTCCCCCACACACAGTATGAGTCTCCACAGTACATTCCCCCACACACAGTATGATGTCCCCACAGTACATTCCCCCACACACAGTATGATGTCTCCACAGTACATTCCCCCACACACAGTATGATGTCCCACAGTACATTCCCCCACACACAGTATGATGTCCCACAGTACATTCCCCACACACAGTATGAGTCTCCACAGTACATTCCCCCACACACAGTATGATGTCCCACAGTACATTCCCCCACACACAGTATGATGTCTCCACAGTACATTCCCCCACACACAGTATGATGTCTCCACAGTACATTCCCCACACACAGTATGATGTCCCACAGTACATTCCCCCACACACAGTATGATGTCTCCACAGTACATTCCCCCACACAGTATGATGTCTCCACAGTACATTCCCCACACACAGTATGATGTCTCCACAGTACATTCCCCCACAACAGTATGATGTCCCCACAGTACATTCCCCCACACACAGTATGATGTCCACAGTACATTCCCCCACACACAGTATGATGTCTCCACAGTACATTCCCCACACACAGTATGATGTCCCACAGTACATTCCCCACACACAGTATGATGTCTCCACAGTACATTCCCCCACACACAGTATGATGTCCCACAGTACATTCCCCCACACACAGTATGATGTCCCACAGTACATTCCCCACACACAGTATGATGTCTCCACAGTACATTCCCCCACACACAGTATGATGTCTCCACAGTACATTCCCCCACACACAGTATGATGTCTCCACAGTACATTCCCCCACACAAGTAGATGTCCCACAGTAACATTCCCCACACACAGTATGATGTCCACAGTACATTCCCCCCACACAGTATGATGTCCCCACAGTACATTCCCCCACACACAGTATGATGTCTCCCACAGTACATTCCCCCACACACAGTATGATGTCCCACAGTACATTCCCCACACACAGTATGATGTCCTCCACAGTACATTCCCCCACACACAGTATGATGTCTCCACAGTACATTCCCCCACACAGTATGATGTCCCACAGTACATTCCCCACACACAGTATGATGTCCCCACAGTACATTCCCCACACACAGTATGATTCCCACAGTACATTCCCCACACAGTATGATGTCCCACAGTACATTCCCCACACACAGTATGATGTCCCCACAGTACATTCCCCCACACAGTATGATGTCCCACAGTACATTCCCCCACACACGTATGATATCCCCACAGTAAATTCCCCCACACAGTATGATGTCTCCACAGTACATTCCCCACACAGTATGATGTCCCCACAGTACATTCCCCCCACACAGTATGATATCCCACAGTAAATTCCCCACACACAGTATGATGTCCCCACAGTACATTCCCCCACACACAGTATGATATCCCCACAGTACATTCCCCATACACAGTATGATGGTGGTAGAAGACAGGAGTGTGACTATGGGGGTGCCGAGGGGCTCTTACATATAAATGGTAGGTTGGGGCCATTGCATAGATTATATTCAGGGGCCAGGGTTTAGATTGTGTTTCTATGGGAGGAAAATAATGAACTTCTCCAATTACCTTTTTGGAAGATTTTCCTAAAAAATAGAACAAAAGAAGATTTTAATAACTTTAATATTGACAAAAAACAAAGAAAAAAAGGAATGCCATACAAAAAATAAATAAAAATATACAATATTTTATTATGTCAAAATGACAGAAATAATCACAAATTCATTTTTAAAGACATATAACCCTAATAATTATTAAAAGATATATGGGTCCAGGGCATAAAAAGAGCACACCTAAATTACAACCATCATCTTCTCAATATGTGATACAACATAGAACATAAGAAAAGGCGCTTGGGATAACAAGGGACCAGCCCTACACATTCATCAAAGACGCCACAAAGAGAGATAGGAAAATTGCTAAAATAAATTAATAATAAAGTGCCTCAGTGCTCACCCATAAAGTGTAGTGCCCAGATGCCCAGGAGCCAAGTATAGCCCCTGACGCGCGTTTCGCATAAGCTTTATCGAAGGGATATATGTAATTTAGGTGTGCTCTTTTTATGCCCTGGACCCATATATCTTTTAATAATTATTAGGGTTATATGTCATTAAAAATGAATTTGTGATTATTTCTGTCATTTTGACATAATAAAATATTGTATATTTTTATTTATTTTTTATGGAACTCCTTTTTTTCTTTGTTTTTTGATTGTATTTTGGAGTATACACAATAATATCCTATAAACTTAATTGAGTACTCTAGATTAAATTAATCCATTTGGATAATACTTTATATAGATACTTATTTGTACCCAGGGTGTGTTGGGACCTTTTTATAACTTTAATATTGAGCTGGAGACAAAGTAAGAAAAGTCGATTACTTATCACTCCCCGCATCTGCTCCAGTTTATCTTCAAATGAATTACTTTTTCTGTAACTAAATTCACCTACAAGAAATGGAAACAAGAAGATAAAGAAAAAAGTGAGAACGATAATGTAGGATGGAGGTGGCTCAGTCTGGTGTTATGTGAAATGTGGACAAGACACTGACAAGACACAAACAAAACACAAGCAAGACACGGACAAAACACAGACACGATACAGACAGGACACAGACAAAACACAAACAAGACACGGACAAGACACAAACAAAACACAAGCAAGACACGGACAAAACACAGACACGATACAGACAGGACACAGACAGGACACAGACAGGACACAAACAAGACACGGACAAGACACAAACAAAACACAAGCAAGACACGGACAAAACACAGACACGATACAGACAGGACACAGACAGGACACAGACAAAACACAAACAAGACAGGGACAGGACATAGACAAAGCACAAACAAGACACGGCCAAGACACAGACAAGACACGGACAAGACACGGACAAGACACAAACAAAACACAAGCAAGACACGGACAAGACACAGACAAGACACGGACAAGACACAGACACGACACAGACAGGACACAGACAAAACACAAACAAGACACGGACAGGACATGGACAGGACACAGACAAGACACGGACAGGACATGGACAGGACACGGACAGGACATGGACAGGACATAGACAAAGCACAAACAAGACACAAGGCACAGATAATATACAGACAATATATACGGGAAGTCATGGACCCAGACTACACGCGCACCCTCATATCCCATACTTGTGTGTATACATTACCTGCGCTCTCCTCTGGCTGCACTTGATTACTCTTCGTCCTTTGTGGGGTCTTCTCCTGGTCTTCTTCATTGGTTTCTGTGGGGTGACAGGCAGGGATGTTAGCAGCGGTCAGTCCGGCCATACAGGGCAGTGACTGACTATATAATTGTGTCTGTAGGATTATTATTGTAAGTATATACAAGGTCTCTGCTGGATACTTCCACATATCTATACACATCATTGCTTTTCATGTTTTTTCCTGTAATTATGTATCTGTGTCACTGTGTTACACGTCCACTGTCATGTTACATTATCAGCTATACTTTATACTCTTATTAACCCTTGTGTCGCTTTCTTGCCTTTTCCTTGCACTTGTTTACCTGGTCTTTTACATTTTTGTGCTCTGTATAAAGCTTTTTCTCACCTTCCCTCCATTATCACTTACCTAATATTGTCTGTGGTGGCTCTGGAGAATTGTCCGTCCTTTGTGTAGTCCTGTCCTCTGACCTGACATCGTTTCCTGTGGGGTGATGTACATCCAGTTGGAATCAAAATGAAACCTTTCCCCATTATTAGCATTAGTAGGAACGTCTACAAACCTTCTGCTGTTTTCAATAAACCAACAAACAAGAACAACAGAAGTAGCTGAGCACAACTACTGTAATATGCAAAAATTGTGTCCAGATTCACCACAAAATGTCAATTTTACTGACTACTTCAATCATGACTACAGTCTTTAGTACTTAGTAGAGACCCTCTGGCTGTTATGACCTGCTGCCCCTCTGGCTGTTATGACCTGCTGCCCCTCTGGCTGTTATGACCTGGTGCCCCTCTGGCTGTTATGTGCTGCTGCCCCTCTGGCTGATATGACCTGCTGCCCCTCTGGCTGATATGACCTGCTGCCACTCTGGCTGTTATGTCCTGCTGCCCCTCTGGCTGTTATGACCTGCTGCCCCTCTGGCTGATATGACCGGCTGCCCCTCTGGCTGATATGACCAGCTGCCCCTCTGGCTGTTATGACCTGCTGCCCCTCTGGCTGTTATGACCTGCTGCCCCTCTGCTGATATGACCTGCTGCCCCTCTGGCTGTTATGACCTGCTGCCCCTCTGGCTGTTATGACCTGCTGCCTGTTGTGAATGGACTTGAAATGAGTTCTGAACAGAGGCTCCCTCTGGTGGTTACAAGCGGTACTGGACTGTCCAGTGAAGATTGTGAGGATTGGGAATCAGGTGTTACTGACTGGTCTTATATAAGGGAGTCGCCTTCCCATCAGGGTTGCCGGTGATCAATTGTTCTGGTCTCAATCCTTGATTCCTGTTTCCTTTGTAGCCTGCTGTGTCGTGTCTGCATCTCCTGCTAACAGATAAGACATTTTCTTCTTTTTGTTTTTTGTGCTTGATTTTTGCATTTTGTCCTGCACTTCTGTGGGGGCCTTCAGGGTCCCCTCCGGGGCTTTTGCCCTCTCAGTTTAGTTCAGCCACTGATGTTTGTACATTTGCTTTTTCCAGTTTTTTCAGTGGCTGCTGTTTTGATTTTGTTACACCAGAGAACTAATTTAGGTGGTAGAGGTCGTGTGATCTCAGGTGTTTTTGAAATTAGTAGAGTTGGTGCTTTTCAGGGTTTTCTGGGATTGCAGTAAGTGCCCTTCCTATCCTTTTCTATTTAGGTGGTTTGGGCCCCAACGTTTGCTCATGCTATTTTCGGTCTGTGTCAGTATTCTTCTTGTCTAACCGCCATTACATGTTTGGGGGCTTTCTGTTATCTTTGGGTTCTGCTCCGGGCAGATAGCTTTCCTCTTTCTATCTTCAGGTGTAGTTAGTTTCTCAGGCTGTGACGAGGCGTCTAGGACCAACGTAGGAACGCTCCACGGCTGCCTCTGGTTGTGGTGGTTGGTCAGGGTACTGCAATCTCATAGATTCCAACTGCTCTGGTGTATTGCCTTTTTACCTGCACTCCTCAGCTACCAAAACATAACAGTATCACCGGCCCAAAAAATTGAAAATTGTATGGTACTCACAGAAGGGAAAAATATTGTGAAAGAAAAAAGGTTGTCAGAGTTGTCAGAAATATTTTTCTGTTTGTTGCATTTTTTTTTTCCCTCTGTATCTCTGGGTGCTGGGGAGGATTTTTTCTGTCAATGGAGTTTGCACAGTTGTCTGGCCGTGTAGATCAGCTTGCCACTGAGGTTCGGAGTATTGCTACCTATCTTGCTAGGTTGCCTGTTGTGGAACCTAGGATTCCCATGCCAGATTTGTTTTTGGGGGATCGAGCTAAGTTTCAGAATTTCAAAAATAATTGTAAATTGTTTCTTGCCTTAAAATGTAAGTCCTCAGGAAACGCAGCGCAGCAGGTTCAAATTATCATCTCTCTCCTGCGCGGCGATCCTCAGGATTGGGCTTTTTCCCTGATACCTGGGGATCCTGTTTTGAGTGATGTTGATGCATTTTTTCAGGCCTTGGGGTTATTGTACGATGAGCCTAATGTCACTGATCAAGCTGAAAAAGCCTTGTTGGCATTAAATCAGGGGCTTGATGACGCTGAGTTATTGTTATGTTTCGGTAGCTGAGGAGTAGCAGGCAAAAAAGGCAATACACCAGAGCAGTTGGAATCTATGAGATTGCAGTACCCTGACTAACCACCACAACTAGAGGCAGCCGTGGAGCGTTCCTACGTTGGTCCTAGACGCCTCGTCACAGCCTGAGAAACTAACTACACCTAAAGATAGATATAGGAAAGCTATCTGCCCCGACCAGAACGCCAAAGATAATAGAAAGCCCCAAACATGTAATGGCGGTTAGACAAGATGAAATACTGACACAGAAAGAAAATAGTATGAGCAAACGCTGGGGCCCAAACTAACTAAATAGAAAAGGATAGGAAGGGTACTTACTGCAATCCCAGAAAACCCTGAAAAGCACCAACTCTACTAATTTCAAAAAACACCTGAGATCACACGACCTCTACCACCTAAATTAGTTCTCTGGTGTAACAAAATCAAAACAGCAGCCACTGAAAAAACTGGAAAAAGCAAATGTACAAACATCAGTGGCAGAACAAAACAGAGGGCAGAAGCCCACGGAGGGGACCCTGAAGGCCCCCACAGAAGTTCAGGACAAAATGCAAAAATATAGCACAAACACAAAAGAAGAAAATGTCTTATCTGTTAGCAGGAGATGCAGACACGACACAGCAGGCTACAAGGGAAACTGGAATAAAGGATTCAGACCAGAACAATTGATCACCGGCAACCCTGATGGGAAGGTGACTCCCCTATATAAGACCAGTCAGTAACACCTGATTCCCATTCCTCACAATCTTCACTGAACAGACCCGTACCGCTTGTAACCACCAGAGGGAGTCTCTGCTCAGAACTCATCTCAAACCCATTCACAACAGTACCCCCCCCTTGAGGAGGGGTCACCGAACCCTCATTTGAGCAACCAGGTCGGTCAGGATGAGTTCTATGATACGCACGGATGAGTCTCCTAGCATGGATGTCCGAAGCAAACACCCAAGAATTGTCTTCCTGACCATAACCTCTCCACTTAACCAAATACTGGAGTTTCCGTCTAGAAAAACGAGAATCTAATATTTTCTCAACCACATACTCCAGATTGCCCTCAACCAAAACAGGGTCAGGAGGCACAGCAGCAGGAACCACTGGCTCAACAAACCTTTTCAACAAGGACTTGTGGAACACGTTATGGATCTTAAATGTCCCTGGAAGAAGCAAACGAAAAGAAACAGGATTAAGAATCTCAATGATCTTATAAGGTCCACTGAACCTAGGCTTAAATTTAGGAGATGCTACTCTCATAGGAATATTCTTTGAGGACAACCAGACCAAGTCCCCCACTTTAAACCGAGGACCATCAGTCCTATGCCGGTTAGCAAACCGCGGGGCCTTCTCCTGAGAGAGAGACAACCTCTCTACTACCTGGTCCCAAATCTGTTGCATACGCTCCACAACAGAGTCAACACCTGGACAGACAGAAGCCTCCGTCTGTCCCGAAGAAAATCGAGGGTGAAACCCAGAATTACAGAAAAACGGAGACATCAAAGTGGCAGAGCTAGCCCTATTATTAAGAGCAAACTCAGCCAAAGGTAAAAAAGAGACCCAGTCATCCTGATCAGCAGACACAAAGCATCTTAGATAAGTCTCCAATGTCTGGTTTGTTCTCTCAGTTTGACCATTGGTCTGAGGATGAAATGCCGAGGAGAAAGACAATTGAACACCCAGTTTAGAACAAAAAGTCCTCCAAAATCTGGAAACAAACTGGACTCCTCTGTCAGACACAATGTTCTCAGGAATGCCGTGTAAACGAACCACGTGCTGAAGGAACAACGGCACCAATTCAGAGGAGGATGGCAACTTAGGTAATGGCACAAGATGTATCATTTTGGAAAACCTATCACAAATTACCCAGATGGTGGTCATTCTCTGAGAAACAGAAAGGTCGGAAATGAAATCCATAGAGATATGGGTCCATGGTCTCTTGGGCACAGGCAATGGCATCAACAAACCACTAGAGCGAGAGCAAGGCTTGGAGCGAGAGCAAGTCCCGCAGGACTGCACAAATTCCCTGACATCACGAGACAAGGTAGGCCACCAAAAGGACCGACTAACCAAGTCTCTGGTACCAAAAATTCCGGGATGCCCAGCCAATGCGGAACAATGAATCTCAGACATCACACTCTTTTTCCACTTGTCCGGGACAAACAATTTTCCAACAGGGCAGCACTCGGGCCTATCCTCCTGACACCCCTCCAGAGCAAGTCTCAAATTGGGCGATATGGCGGAAAGAATTACACCCTCTTTCAAAATAACAGAAGGATCAGATAACTCAGGAGAGTCCGCAAGGAAACTCCTCGAGAGGGCATCCGCCTTAACATTCTTAGTGCCAGGAAGAAAGGAAACCACAAAATTAAAACGTGTGAAAAACAAGGCCCACCTGGCCTGTCTAGGATTGAGTCGCTTGGCAGATTCCAGATAGACCAGATTCTTATGGTCCGTAAGGACCACCACCTGATGTTTGGCTCCCTCCAGCCAATGTCTCCACTCTTCAAAAGCCCACTTCATGGCCAATAACTCCCGATTACCCACGTCATAATTACGTTCAGTAGGAGAAAATTTTCGAGAGAAAAAGGCACAAGGGTTACTTTTAGAGGTCTCTGGATCTTTTTGGGACAAAACGGCACCTGCCCCAATTTCAGAGGCATCAACCTCCACCTGAAATGGCAGAGAAACATCAGGCTGCCGTAAACAGGAGCAGAAGTGAATCTCTGCTTAAGTTCCTGAAACGCAGAGACTGCCTCCGGAGGCCAATTCACCACATCAGAACCTTTTCTGGTCAAATCAGTTAATGGTTTAACAATAACCGAGAAATTACCAATAAATTTACGATAAAAATTGGCAAAACCCAAAAATCTCTGAAGAGCCTTTAATGAATTAGGTTGGACCCAATCACAGATGGCCTGAACCTTGACCGGGTCCATTTCGATAACAGATGGGGACAAAATGAATCCCAGAAATGAGATCCTCTGTACGCCAAAAAGACACTTTGATCCCTTCACATACAGAGCATTCTCTCTCAAAATCTGGAACACAGTTCGAACATGTTTCACATGAGAGTCCCAGTCATTAGAAAAAATCAAGATATCATCCAAATAAACAATCAGAAATTTGTCCACAAAATCCCTGAAAATGTCATTCATGAAGGACTGGAAGACGGAAGGAGCATTAGTGAGCCCAAAGGGCATCACTAGGTACTCAAAATGCCCTTCAGGGGTATTGAATGCCGTCTTCCATTCATCCCCGTGCTTAATGCGAATAAGGTTATACGCCCCCCTGAGGTCAAGCTTGGTAAACCAAGTAGCGTTTTTCACCCTGGAAAACAGGTCAGAAATCAAGGGTAACGGGTATTGATATTTCACAGTAATATTGTTCAAGAGACGATAATCAATACACGGCCTTAATGAACCATCTTTTTTGGCCACAAAGAAAAAACCGGCACCTAAGGGTGAAGAGGATGGTCTGATATGACCCTTCTCCAATGACTCCTTGATATAAGACCGCATAGCGTCATGTTCAGGTACAGACAAGTTAAAAAGGCGACCTTTAGGGAATTTACTACCCGGCACTAATTCAATAGCGCAGTCATAACTCCTATGGGGAGGTAAGGATGCAGATTTACTTTCGCTAAACACATCAGAAAAATCAATCAAAAAGTCAGGAACATCCTGAGCCTGGGGGAGGCAGAAAAAACAGGAGTGTTGGTATTAACACATTGGCAGCCCCAACTGGTTACAGACACAGATTTCCAATCCAAAACAGGATTATGAGACTGTAACCAAGGGAAACCCAGCACGATAATGTCATGCAGATTATACAGAACCAAAAATTTGCAGCACTCCTGGTGATCGGGATCAACCCTCATTATCACCTGAGTAGAAAACTGGGGTTTATTCTCAGCCAAAGGGGTAGAATCGATCCCCAGTAGGGGAATAGACTTCTGTAGGGGTATCAAGGGAAACCCACAACGTTTAGCAAAATCATAATCCATCAGGTTAATAGCTGCTCCAGAATCAACGAAAGCCTGAGCAGAAAATGAGGACAGAGAGCATATCAGAGTGACAGTTAATAAAAACTTAGTCTGAACACTACCCAAGACAACTGAGCGTGCAAAACGTCTTCCCCGCTTAGGGCAGACTGAAATAGCATGAGAGGCATCACCACAGTAGAAACATAACCCATTGCGCTTTCGAAACTCATGACGCTGTGCCCCAGACACCACTCCATCACACTGCATGGGCTCAGAAGCTGGTTCACAAGGCAACACCATTCCACGCATACTTCTCCGCTCACGCAAACGTCTGTCAATTTGAATCGCTAATGACATAGAATCATTGAGACCAGATGGACAGGGAATCCCACCATAACATCCTTTACATTATCTGACAGACCCTTCCGGAAAAGGGCTGCCAAAGCGTCGTCATTCCATTTGGTCAGGACTGCCCACCTACGGAATCTCTGACAGTATAACTCAGCGTCATCAAGCCCCTGATTTAATGCCAACAAGGCTTTTTCAGCTTGATCAGTGACATTAGGCTCATCGTACAATAACCCCAAAGCCTGAAAAAATGCATCAACATCACTCAAAACAGGATCCCCAGGTGTCAGGGAAAAAGCCCAATCCTGAGGATCGCCGCGCAGGAGAGAGATGACAATTTGAACCTGCTGCGCTGCGTTCCCTGAGGACTTAGATTTTAAGGCAAAAAACAATTTACAATTATTTTGAAATTCTGAAACTTAGCTCGATCCCCTAAAAACAAATCTGGCATGGGGATCCTAGGTTCCACAACAGGCAACCTAGCAAGATAGGTAGCAATACTCTGAACCTCAGTGGCAAGCTGATCCACACGGCCAGACAACTGTGCAAACTCCATTGAGAGAAAAGATCCTCCCCAGCACCCAGAGATACAGAGGGAAAAAAAAAAATGCAACAAATAGAAAAATAACTCTGACAACCTTTTTTCTTTCACAATATTTTTTCCCTTCTGTGAGTACCATACAATTTTCAATTTTTGGGTCGGTGATACTGTTATGTTTCGGTAGCTGAGGAGTGCAGGCAAAAAAGGCAATACACCAGAGCAGTTGGAATCTATGAGATTGCAGTACCCTGACTAACCACCACAACTAGAGGCAGCCGTGGAGCGTTCCTACGTTGGTCCTAGACGCCTCGTCACAGCCTGAGAAACTAACTACACCTGAAGATAGATATAGGAAAGCTATCTGCCCCGGAGCAGAACCCCAAAGATAATAGAAAGCCCCCAAACATGTAATGGCGGTTAGACAAGATGAAATACTGACACAGAAAGAAAATAGTATGAGCAAACGCTGGGGCCCAAACTAACTAAATAGAAAAGGATAGGAAGGGTACTTACTGCAATCCCAGAAAACCCTGAAAAGCGCCAACTCTACTAATTTCAAAAAACAGCTGAGATCACACGACCTCTACCACCTAAATTAGTTCTCTGGTGTAACAAAATCAAAACAGCAGCCACTGAAAAAACTGGAAAAAGCAAAAGTACAAACATCAGTGGCAGAACAAAACTGAGAGGGCAGAAGCCCCTGGAGGGGACCCTGAAGGCCCCCACAGAAGTGCAGGACAAAATGCAAAAATATAGCACAAACACAAAAGAAGAAAATGTCTTATCTGTTAGCAGGAGATGCAGACACGACACAGCAGGCTACAAGGGAAACTGGAATAAAGGATTCAGACCAGAACAATTGATCACCGGCAACCCTGATGGGAAGGTGACTCCCCTATATAAGACCAGTCAGTAACACCTGATTCCCATTCCTCACAATCTTCACTGAACAGACCCGTACCGCTTGTAACCACCAGAGGGAGTCTCTGCTCAGTACTCATCTCAAACCCATTCACAACAGTTATACTGTCAGAGATTCCGTAGGTGGGCAGTCCTGACCAAATGGAATGACGACGCTTTGGCAGCCCTTTTTCGGAAGGGTCTGTCAGATAATGTAAAGGATGTTATGGTGGGATTCCCTGTCCCCTCTGGTCTCAATGATTCTATGTCATTGGCGATTCAAGTTGACAGACGTTTGCGTGAGCGGAGAAGTATGCGTGGAATGGTGTTGCCTTGTGAACCAGCTTCTGAACCCATGCAGTGTGATAGAGTGGTGTCTGGGGCACAGCGTCATGAGTTTCAAAAGCGCAATGGGTTATGTTTCTACTGTGGTGATGCCTCTCATGCTATTTCAGTCAGCGGGAAGACGTTTTACACGCTTAGTTGTCTTGGGTAGTGTTCAGACTAAGTTTTTATTAACTGTTACTCTGATATGCTCTCTGTCCTCATTTTCTGCTCAGGCTTTCGTTGATTCGGGAGCAGCTATTAACCTGATGGATTTCGATTTTGCTAAACGTTGTGGGTTTCCCTTGATACCCCTACGGAAGTCTATTCCCCTACTGGAGATCGATTCTACCCCTTTGGCTGAGAATAAACCTCAGTTCTCTACTCAGGTGATAATGAGGGTTGAACCTGATCATCAGGAGAGCTGCAAATTTTTGGTTCTGTATAATCTGCATGACATTATCGTACTGGGTTTCCCTTGGTTACAGTCTCATAATCCTGTTTTGGATTGGAAATCTGTGTCTGTAACCAGTTGGGGCTGCCAATGTGCTAACACCAACACTCCTGTTTTTTCTGCCTCCCCCCAGGCTCAGGATGTTCCTGACTTTTTGATTGATTTTTCTGATGTGTTTAGCGAAAGTAAATCTGCATCCTTGCCTCCCCATAGGAGCTATGACTGCGCTATTGAATTAGTGCCTGGTAGTTAATTCCCTAAAGGTCGCCTTTTTAATTTGTCTGTACCTGAACATGACGCTATGCGGTCTTATATCAAGGAGTCATTGGAGAAGGGTCATATCAGACCATCCTCTTCACCCTTAGGTGCCGGTTTTTTCTTTGTGGCCAAAAAGGATGGTTCATTAAGGCCGTGTATTGATTATCGTCTTTTGAACAATATTACTGTGAAATATCAATATCCGTTACCCTTGATTTCTGACCTGTTTTCCAGGGTGAAAAACGCTACTTTGTTTACCAAGCTTGACCTCAGGGGGCATATAACCTTATTCGCATTAAGCACGGGGATGAATGGAAGACTGCATTTAATACCCCTGAGGGGCATTTTGAGTACCTTGTGATGCCCTTTGGGCTCACTAATGCTCCTTCTGTCTTCCAGTCCTTCATGAATGATATTTTCAGGGATTTTGTGGATAAATTTCTGATTGTTTATTTGGATGATATCTTGATTTTTCCAATGACTGGGACTCTCATGTGAAACATGTTCGAACTGTATTCCAGATTTTGAGAGAGAATGCTCTGTATGTGAAGGGATCAAAGTGTCTTTTTGGCGTACAGAGGATCTCATTTTTGGGATTCATTTTGTCCCCATCTGTTATTGAAATGGACCCGGTCAAGGTTCAGGCCATCTGTGATTGGGTCCAATCTACTTCATTAAAGGCTCTTCAAAGATTTTTGGGTTTTGCCAATTTTTATCGTAAATTTATTGGTAATTTCTCGGTTATTGTTAAACCATTAACTGATTTGACCAAAAAGGGTTCTGATGTGGTGAATTGGCCTCCTGAGGCAGTCTCTGCATTTCAGTAACTTAAGCAGAGATTCACTTCTGCTCCTGTTCTACGGCAGCCTGATGTTTCTCTGCCATTTCAGGTGGAGGTTGATGCCTCTGAAATTGGGGCAGGTGCCGTTTTGTCCCAAAGAGATCCAGAGACCTCCAAAAGTAACCCTTGTGCCTTTTTCTCTCGAAAATTTTCTCCTACTGAACGTAATTATGACGTGGGTAATCGGGAGTTATTGGCCATGAAGTGGGCTTTTGAAGAGTGGAGACATTGGCTGGAGGGAGCCAAACATCAGGTGGTGGTCCTTACTGACCATAAGAATCTGGTTTATCTGGAATCTGCCAAGCGACTTAATCCTAGACAGGCCAGGTGGGCCTTGTTTTTCACACGTTTTAATTTTGTGGTTTCCTTTCTTCCTGGCACTAAGAATGTTAAGGCGGATGCCCTCTCGAGGAGTTTCCTTGCGGACTCTCCTGAGTTATCTGATCCTTCTGTTATTTTGAAAGAAGGTGTAGTTCTTTCCGCCATCTCGCCCAATTTGAGACTGGCTCTGGAGGGGTGTCAGGAGGATAGGCCCGAGCGCTGTCCTGTTGGGAAATTGTTTGTCCCGGACCAGTGGAAAAAGAGTGTGATGTCTGAGATTCATTGTTCCGCGTTGGCCGGTCATCCCGGAATTTTTGGTACCAGAGACTTGGTTAGTCGGTCCTTTTGGTGGCCTACCTTGTCTCGTGATGTCAGGGAATTTGTGCAGTCCTGCGGGACTTGCTCTCGCTCCAAGCCTTGCTCTCGCTCTAGTGGTTTGTTGATGCCATTGCCTGTGCCCAAGAGACCATGGACCCATATCTCTATGGATTTCATTTCCGACCTCCCTGTTTCTCAGAGAATGACCGTCATCTGGGTGATTTGTGATAGGTTTTCCAAGATGATACATCTTGTGCCATTACCTAAGTTGCCTTCCTCCTCTGAATTAGTGCCTTTGTTCCTTCAGCACATGGTTCGTTTACACGGCATTCCTGAGAACATCGTGTCTGACAGAGGAGTCCAGTTTGTTTCCAGATTTTGGAGGACCTTTTGTTCTAAACTTGGCGTTCAATTGTCTTTCTCCTCGGCGTTTCATCCTCAGACCAATGGTCAAACTGAGAGAACAAACCAGACATTGGAGACTTATCTAAGATGCTTTGTGTCTGCTGATCAGGATGACTGGGTCTCTTTTTTGCCTTTGGCTGAATTTGCTCTTAATAATAGGGCTAGCTCTGCCACTTTGATGTCTCCATTTTTCTGTAATTCTGGGTTTCACCCTCGATTCTCTTCAGGACAGACGAAGGCTTCTGTCTGTCCAGGTGTTGACTCTGTTGTGGAGCGTATGCAACAGATTTGGGACCAGGTAGTGGAGAGGTTGTCCCTCTCTCAGGAGAGGGCCCAGCGGTTTGCTAACCGGCATAGTTTAAAGTGGGGGACTTGGTCTGGTTGTCCTCAAAAAATATTCCTATGAGAGTGGCATCTCCTAAATTTAAGCCTAGGTTCATTGGACCTTATAAGATCATGGAGATTCTTAATCCTGTTTCTTTTCGTTTGCTTCTTCCAGGGACATTTAAGATCCATAACGTGTTCCACAAGTCCTTGTTGAAGAGGTTTGTTGAGCCAGTGGTTCCTACTGCTGTGCCTCCTGACCCTGTTCTGGTTGAGGGCAATCTGGAGTTTGTGGTTGAGGAAATATTGAATTCTCGTTTTTCTAGACGGAAACTCCAGTATTTGGTTAAGTGGAGAGGTTATGGTCAGGAAGACAATTCTTGGGTGTTTGCTTCGGACATCCATGCTAGGAGACTCATCCGTGCGTATCACAGAACTCATCCTGACCGACCTGGTTGCTCAAGTGAGGGTTCGGTGACCCCTCCTCAAGGGGGGGGTACTGTTGTGAATGGACTTGAAATGAGTTCTGAACAGAGGCTCCCTCTGGTGGTTACAAGCGGTACTGGACTGTCCAGTGAAGATTGTGAGGATTGGGAATCAGGTGTTACTGACTGGTCTTATATAAGGGAGTCGCCTTCCCATCAGGGTTGCCGGTGATCAATTGTTCTGGTCTCAATCCTTGATTCCTGTTTCCTTTGTAGCCTGCTGTGTCGTGTCTGCATCTCCTGCTAACAGATAAGACATTTTTCTTTTTTGTTTTTTGTGCTTGATTTTTGCATTTTGTCCTGCACTTCTGTGGGGGCCTTCAGGGTCCCCTCCGGGGGCTTTTGCCCTCTCAGTTTAGTTCAGCCACTGATGTTTGTACATTTGCTTTTTCCAGTTTTTTCAGTGGCTGCT
Organism: Oophaga sylvatica; assembly: GCA_033576555.1. NCBI lineage: Eukaryota > Metazoa > Chordata > Amphibia > Anura > Dendrobatidae > Oophaga > Oophaga sylvatica. The sequence goes on along the minus strand of JARQOD010000007.1, from coordinate 97,988,127 downwards.
GTTTTGATTTTGTTACACCAGAGAACTAATTTAGGTGGTAGAGGTCGTGTGATCTCAGGTGTTTTTGAAATTAGTAGAGTTGGTGCTTTTCAGGGTTTTTTTTTGGGATTGCAGTGGGTGACCTTCCTATCCTTTTCTATTTAGGTGGTTTGGGCCCCAACGTTTGCTTATGCTATTTTCTGTCTGTGTCAGTATTCTTCTTGTCTAACCGCCATTACATGTTTGGGGGCTTTCTATGTTCTTTGGGGATCTGCTCCAGGGCAGATAGCTTTCCTCTTTCTATCTTCAGGTGTAGTTAGTTTCTCAGGCTGTGACGAGGCGTCTAGGACCAACGTAGGAACGCTCCATGGCTGCCTCTAGTTGTGGTGGTTAGTCGGGGTACTGCAATCTCATAGATTCCAACTGCTCTGGTGTATTGCCTTTTTACCTGCACTCCTCAGCTACCAAAACATAACAGCTGCCCCTCTGGCTGTTATGACCTGGTGCCCCTCTGGCTGTTATGTCCTGCTGCCCCTCTAGCTGATATGACCTGCTGCCCCTCTGGCTGTTATGTCCTGCTGCCCCTCTGGCTGTTATGACCTGCTGCCCCTCTGGCTGTTATGTCCTGCTGCCCCTCTGGCTGATATGTCCTGCTGCCCCTCTGGCTGATATGACCTGCTCCCCCTCTGGCTGTTATGACCTGCTGCCCCTCTGGCTGTTATGACCTGCTGCAAACCTGGCAGTGTTCCTGAGAAATGTGTAGCTATAACTGTAGGTGGATGACAAAAACCTTGCAAAAGCCGCTCTTCTTAGCAGATCCCAGAGGATCTTTCATCCTTTAAGCCCTGTATAGAGATCTGGACTTACGCGGGGCCACCTGGTTACAGCCACAGAGCAGTAGCTGGCTGGTGGAGCGAGTTGACAGAGAATTGTCATGATGCCAGGTATTAACCATGAGGTAAAAGTCAGAGGCAGAATTATGAGACAGGTCGTCAGAATAACAAGTCATGGTCAGGAACTAATCACCAGGGACGCACGATACAAGCCAGGGTTAGTAGAGCTTAAGAAAGAGAAAAGGGAGGCGTCCCAGCTCCTTAAAACTTGAGTAAACTTTATTTTTCCATTAAAACATTAGTAAACGGCTATTCCTCAAAAAGTGAAGGTGCACATGTAGCATACAGGGATGCAGCGACGCGTTTCGATCTTATGATCTTAATCACAGCTGATCAAATCCTATTACATGCACATTTATATAGTTTGATCTGACCAATGAGATTGTAGGATTTATTCACATGGTTATATAACTATAAAAGTACAACATTGCGCACAATGTACTGAATATAATTAAAAAAACATAAAAGTACAAAGAAAAGACATGTAACATGTACATACTAGTGTATCCTCAATAGTGGAGCAGAATTTCATTTCTTTTATTTAAACCTGATGGATGCCTTGTCTCCAAATTATAAATCCTAAATGCCTCCCGGGTAAGAAGGTGTCTCTTAAAGTCACCTCCTCGTTTTGGATTTTTAAGTTGTTCTAAACCCATAATTTCAGTGATGCAACACTTTTATTAAGTTGTAGAATAAAGTGCTCAGATGCCATCGAAATATTCCAATTATTGATATTGTTATTGACAACATCTCTGATATGTTCACAAATACGAGTTCTCAGTTTTCTGGTGGTGAATCCTATATACATTCGATGCATTCGATTTCATACACTATGTTTTTTGAGTTGCAGTTAATAAAGTTATTAATCTTATCAGTCTGTGTACCGTCCTGATTTTTAAAGATTTTTCCTGTCTGTACATATTTACACGTTGCACATTTCGTAGTACCACACCTAAAAAAACCTTCTCACTCCAACCAATTCTTTTTTACAATTTTGGAATTGAAAATACCAGGTGAAATGGTGTCCCCTAATGAGGGAGCACGCCTCACTACCACATTAACGCCTGAGTCTCAGATATTAGCCAGCACTGCGTCTTCATAGAGGATGGGCAGACATGTAAAGATGATATTTCTGATCGGATTAAATTGTGGGCTGCGCCTCAGGCAGATATAAGGTTTATCTTTCTTCTCTACTCAGACATTTATTTTCTTTGGGATAGATTAGATCACTTCTATCCCTAGATTTTACTATGCTTTGCGCTCTCTCCAGTGCCCATGTTGGATAACTCTGTTTTTCTTGCAATTTTTTAAACTCGAGATCCATGTCATTCTCATGAGAGCAATTTCTTTTAAGACGTGTATAAGCACTGACCGGTATTGATTTCAAAATATGTTTAGGATGACTGCTCCTAGCATGTAGGATAGTATTCCCACAAAGCGGTTTCTCATGCGTCTTACTCATAATTGGATGGTTAGCCTGCCCTATGAACTCCAAATCCAAAAATGTGACTTGATTTTTATCATTTTTATATGTGAATTTAATGTTATACTCATTAGAATTGATATATTCGATGAATTTTGGTATGACAGATACATCACCCCCTCCATATAATAAGGGTGTCGTCGATGTACCTGCCATACCATATCAAATCCCGATGAAAAGGGTTATTAATAGAATAAACAAATTCACGTTCCCAAAATGCCATCGTGATGTTGGCTAAAGATGGTGAATACTTAGCCCCCATAGGAACTCCGGCTCTCTGAATATACATTTCATCATCAAATGGAAAGAAATTATGCTTGAGTAGAAAAACACCACTTGTAGCAAAAAAATAATCAAATCCTCTGAGTAGGTACTAGGATTGATTAAAAAGAATTTTAGAGCATTCATTGCTAAATCATGCGGTATACAGGTATATAGCGATATCACATCGCAACACAGCCAGGAAAAATTACTTTGCCATGTCTTATTGCCCAATACTCCTAGTACCTCTCTAGAATCCTTCAAATACCCAGGGAATTTACACACAATTGGTTGCAACAGTGAATCCGCCCATTGACATAAGTTTTCATTCATAGATCCCAGTGCAGACACTATTGGTCTCATTTGTGGTAAACTGTTGTGAACGTTCTGGAGACGACTTCTGAGCAGAGGCTCCCTCTGGTGGTTGCTGACGGTATTGAAGCTGTATTGAATGACAAGGCTTCCGCACCTGGAAGCGAGGACTGGCAATCAGGAGAGACTGACTGAGCTGATATAAGTGAGCTGCCTTCCCATGATCCTTGCCGGTGATCAGTTGTTGTTTCCTGGTTCATTTGGAAGTCAGCTGGTGTCTTGCCTTCATCTGCTACTTTCAGATAAGATATTTTTTGCTTGTTTCTATCGTATTTACTATTTTAATTTTTGTCTGCATTTTTGTGGAGGTTAGCCGGGTTCCTCTCCAGGGACCTGCGCTACCCACTGTTTTTCAGTAGCCACTGTTTATTGTTCAATTGCTCTGTCCTTGCTATTTGTGTGGCTGCTAGTTAGCCGCTTGTTCACACCAGAGATCTGATTTAGCGGGTGGCGAGATCGTGTGATCTCAGCATTTTTGAAATCAGAAGTGTTGGAAGTTTTTCTAGGGTTTTGCTGGGTTGCAGATAGTATTCTTTCCTATCCGTTCCTGTCTAGACAGTTTTGGCCCCAGCGTTTGCTCACTCTATTTTCTGCCTGTGTTTGTGTTTCGTCTTGTCTAACCGCCATTATATGTGTGGGGGCTACCTATTCCTTTGCGGCTCTACTCCGGGGCAGTTAGCTTTCTTGTTTCTATCTTTAGGAGTAGCTAGCTCTCCGGCTGTGCCAAGGCGTCTAGGACCACCGTAGGTACGTCCCACGGCTGCTTCTAGTTGTGCGGTTAGTTTAGGGGTCTGCAACCTATTAGTTCCCAACCTCTCTGTTGTTCGGCTGCCTTGGCTGTTTTTTGCTCCTGCCCTCCTCAGCTACCAAATCAGAACAGTAAACCTTTGACTTAATGCACTTTTGGTAATCCATAGATTATTGGCATTACTGGGTTTTTAACATATCAATAATCAGCTTGTTTTTTGTTTATTACACCCAGATCCAAACCTTCATTAATCATAATTTCAATTTTCTTATTAAATCCAATTGTCGGATTCCCTGTTATCTTACCATAAGTGGCAATGTCAGAGAGAAGTTCCTGCATTTTATCCTTATGATCATCTATCATTTTCAGCATAGAGGAATCATTCAGGCAGACTTTTGTACTCATCTAGTGAGCTAGTGACATTTTTCATCTCCTTTTAGATATCACAAAGTTTATTTTCTTCATATTTTATTATTATTTTCATGAAGTTGATGGAACAGTTTGTTAAGATCTGATACCACTCAGACACAGACAAGACACAGACAAGACACAGACAAGACACAATCAAGACACAGACAAGACACAATCAAGACACAATCAAGACACAATCAAGACACAGACAAGACACAATCAAGACACAGACAAGACACAGACAAGACACAACAGACACAGACAAGACACAGACAAGACACAGACAAGACACAATCAAGAACACAGACAAGACACAGACAAGACACAATCAAGACACAGACAAGACACAGACAAGACACAATCAAGACACAATCAAGACACAGACAAGACACACAAGACACAGACAAGACACAGACAGACACAGACAAGACACAGACAAGACACAATCAAGACACGACAAGACACAGACAAGACACAGACAAGACACAACAAGACACAGACAAGACACAACAAGACACACAACAGACACAGACAAGACACAGACAAGACACAGACAAGACACAGACAAGACACAGACAAGACACAGACAAGACACAGACAAGACACAATCAAGACAAGACAAGACACAGACAAGACACAAGCAAGACACAGACAAGACACAGACAAGACACAATCAAGACACAATCAAGACACAGACAAGACACAGACAAGACACAGACAAGACACAGACAAGACACAATCAAGACACAACAAGACACAGACAAGACACAGACAAGACACAGACAAGACACAGACAAGACACAGACAAGACACAATCAAGAACACAGACAAGACAACACATCAAGACACAGACAAGACACGGACCACAAGACACAATCAAGACACAATCAAGACACAGACAAGACACAATCAAGACACAGACAAGACACAGACAAGACACAAGACAAGACACCAGACACAGACAAGACACAATCAAGACACAATCAAGACACAGACAAGACACAGACAAGACACAATCAAGACACAGACAAGACACAGACAAGACACAATCAAGACACAATCAAGACACAGACAAGACACAGACAAGACACAGACAAGACAACAAACCATCAAGACACAATCAAGACACAGACAAGACACAGACAAGACACAATCAAGACACAGACAAACAGACAACCACAGACACAGACAACACATCAAGACACAGACAATGACACAATCAAGACACGACAAGACACAGACAAACAAAATCAGACACGCAAGACAAACAAGACACAATCAAGACAAGACAAGACAAGACACAGACAAGAACACAGACAATCAAGACACAACAGCACAGACAGACACAATCAGAACAGACAAGACACAGACAAGACACAGACAAGACACAGACAAGACACAATCAAGACACAGACAAGACACAGACAAGACACAATCAAGACACAATCAAGACACAGACAAGACACAGACAAGACACAGACAAGACACAGACAAGACACAATCAAGACACAATCAAGACACAGACAAGACACAGACAAGACACAATCAAGACACAGACAAGACACAGACAAGACACAATCAAGACACAGACAAGACACAATCAAGACACAGACAAGACACAATCAAGACACGGACAAGACACAATCAAGACACAGACAAGACACAGACAAGACACAGACAAGACACAATCAAGACACAGACAAGACACAATCAAGACACAGACAAGACACAATCAAGACACAGACAAGACACAGACAAGACACAATCAAGACACAGACAAGACACAATCAAGACACAATCAAGCCACATACAAGACACAGACAAGACACAATCAAGACACGGACAAGACACAATCAAGACACAGACAAGACACAGACAAGACACAATCAAGACACAGACAAGACACAATCAGACACAATCAAGACACAGACAAGACACAATCAAGACACAGACAAGACACAGACAAGACACAGACAAGACACAGACAAGACACAAGGCACAGATAATATACAGACAATATATACAGGGAAGTCATGGACCCAGACTACACGCGCACCTCATATCCCATACTTGTGTGTATACATTACCTGCGCTCTCCTCTGGCTGCACTTGATTACTCTTCGTCCTTTGTGGGGTCTTCTCCTGGTCTTCTTCATTGGTTTCTGTGGGGTGACAGGCAGGGATGTTAGCAGTGGTCAGTCCGGCCATACAGGGCAGTGACTGACTATATAATTGTGTCTGTAGGATTATTATTGTAAGTATATACAAGGTCTCTGCTGGATACTTCCACATATCTATACACATCATTGCTTTTCATGTTTTTTCCTGTAATTATGTATCTGTGTCACTGTGTTACACGTCCACTCTCATGTTACATTATCAGCTATACTTTATACTCTTATTAACCCTTGTGTCGCTTTCTTGCCTTTTCCTTGCACTTGTTTACCTGGTCTTTTACATTTTTGTGCTCTGTATAAAGCTTTTTCTCACCTTCCCTCCATTATCACTTACCTAATATTGTCTGTGGTGGCTCTGGAGAATTGTCCGTCCTTTGTGTAGTCCTGTCCTCTGACCTGACATCGTTTCCTGTGGGGTGATGTACATCCAGTTGGAATCAAAATGAAACCTTTCCCCATTATTAGCATTAGTAGGAACGTCTACAAACCTTCTGCTGTTTTCAATAAACCAACAAACAAGAACAACAGAAGCAGCTGAGCACAACTACTGTAATATGCAAAAATTGTGTCCAGATTCACCACAAAATGTCACTTTTACTGACTGCTTCAATCTCAGTTTTATTCACTACATCATGACTACAGTCTTTAGTACTTAGTACAGATCTTCTGGCTGTTATGACCTGCTGCACCTCTGGCCTTTATGACCTGCTGCCCCTCTGGCTGTTATGACCTGCTGCACCTCAGGCCTTTATAACCTGCTGCCCCTCTGGCTGTTATGACCTGCTGCCCCTCTGGCTGTTATGACCTGCTGCACCTCTGGCCTTTATGACCTGCTGCCCCTCTGGCTGTTATGACCTGCTGCCCCTCTGGCTGATATGACCTGGTGCCCCTCTGGCTGTTATGTCCTGCTGCCCCTCTGGCTGTTATGACCTGCTGTCCCTCTGGCTGTTATGTCCTGCTGCCCCTCTGGCTGTTATGTCCTGCTGCCCCTCTGGCTGTTATGTCCTGCTGCCCCTCTGGCTGTTATGACCTGCTGCTCCTCTGGCTGTTATGACCTGCTGCCCTCTGGCTGTTTTGACCTGCTGCCCCTCTGGCTGATATGACCTGCTGCCCCTCTGGCTGATATGACCTGCTGCCCCTCTGGCTGTTATGACCTGCTGCTCCTCTGGCTGTTATGACCTGCTGCCCCTCTGGCTGTTTTGACCTGCTGCCCCTCTGGCTGATATGACCTGCTGCCCCTCTGGCTGATATGACCTGCTGCCCCTCTGGCTGTTATGTCCTGCTGCCCCTCTGGCTGTTATGACCTGCTGCTCCTCTGGCTGTTATGACCTGCTGCCCCTCTGGCTGTTTTGACCTGCTGCCCCTCTGGCTGATATGACCTGCTGCCCCTCTGGCTGATATGACCTGCTGCCCCTCTGGCTAATATGACCTGCTGCCCCTCTCTGTTATGACCTGCTGCACACATCTTCTTAGCAGATCCCAGAGGATCGTTCATCCTTTAAGCCCTGTATAGAGATCTGGACTTACGCGGGGCCACCTGGGCTACAGCCACAGAGCAGTAGCTGGCTGGTGGAGCGAGTTGACAGAGAATTGTCATGATGCCAGGTATTAACCAGGAGGTAAAAGTCAGAGGCAGAATTATGAGACAGGTCGTCAGAATAACAAGTCATGGTCAGGAACTAATCACCAGGGGACGCACGATACAAGCCAGGGTTAGTAGAGCTTACCCTGACACACACTCAGAGCTCCGTGACATACAATGTCCAGGTCTAGTTATATAGAACCAGCTCCTGATGAAGCTTTGTGGTGAAACGTGTCAAGATGTTTCAGCAATCAGCACATTCGAGCTTTAGAGTCCGGGTGAGACAGTGGAGATCTATTAGTGGAGTCTTAGAAGAACTCTCATGATATATTAAAAGTAGAGAACGAGAAAATTGCCCAAATATATTAAATTCTTGACTCATCTGATTTGGCCCTAAATTGTTATTTGAATGAAATATTAAGTAGTTCCCAGGGAGGGGAGTCTTATAGGGGCAGTGACCATGGTGACCGCATCACAGGAGACCTCCACTTACCACCACTCAGCCCAGTGACTCCCATCTATATATCTGTATGGGGCGCTCGAGACGGAGCTTCTCCCTGTGAGGGTCTGCTAAGAAGGTGGCAGCACCTCACTCTCGAAGTGCGATCCTCCGACAGGATCTGCTGTCCTCCTGGACCAGGCTGCAATGTTCTCACTAACCAGATGGATGACCTCTCGTGTCCCGATAACCGGAGATCACAACGAGCCCTCACTCATCACCTGACCGCATCCAGGAGACATTACCCAGCGACTCCTCGGGGGTGGAGCCGCGGTGTGAGGACATTTCTAACAGTGGGCCTGACTCTCCAGCTATTGGGAGACCAGGTCCGGAACATTGCAAATGACCCTCCACATTTCACCATAAGGTCGGAGTAAGATGCCCAAATAATTCTCTTCTTACGATGCCGCTTTATATGCCTCAGCGCCATCAGCGGCTAATCCAACCCCCCTCCATTATGGATACAGTGGTCTGATCCTGACGGGGGACCAATCAGCATTTGTCCTCCTCTGGGGGGATTGTTATTACATGTTGGTTGGTTTGAGGGTCTCAGCAGATGACGGAACCTTTCTCAATCCATATGAATAAGAGGGTGATAGAACCCGAGTGTCTGTGACGAGGCGAAACAGGTGATAGAACCCGAGCGTCCATGATGAGGCGAAACGTGTAATAGAACAGGAGCGTCCGTGATGAGGCGAAACGTGTGATAGAACCCGAGCGTCTGTGATGAGGAGAAATGTGTGATAGAACCCGAGCGTCCGTGATGAGGAGAAATGTGTGATAGAACCCAAGCGTCTGTGATGAGGAGAAACGTGTGATAGAACCCGAGCATCTGTGATGAGGAGAAACATGTGATAGAACCTGAGCATCTGTGATGAGGAGAAATGTGTGATAGAACCCAAGCGTCTGTAAGGAGGAGAAACGTGTGATAGAACCTGAGCGTCTGTGATGAGGAGAAACGTGTGATAGAACCCGAGCGTCCGTGATGAGGAGAAATGTGTGATAGAACCCGAGCGTCCGTGATGAGGAGAAATGTGTGATAGAACCCAAGCGTCTGTGATGAGGAGAAACGTGTGATAGAACCAGAGTGTCCGTGATGAGGTGAAACGTTGATAGAACCCGAGCGTCCGTGATGAGGAGAAATGTGTGATAGAACCTGAGCGTCCGTGATGAGGCGAAACGTGTGATAGAACCAGAGTGTCCGTGATGAGGTGAAACGTGTGATAGAACCTGAGCGTCCGTGATGAGGAGAAACGTGTGATAGAACCCGAGCGTCCGTGATGAGGAGAAACGTGTGATAGAACCAGAGTGTCCGTGATGAGGTGAAACGTGTGATAGAACCCGAGCGTCCGTGATGAGGAGAAATGTGTGATAGAACCCAAGCGTCTGTGATGAGGAGAAACGTGTGATAGAACCAGAGTGTCCGTGATGAGGTGAAACGTGTGATAGAACCCGAGCGTCCGTGATGAGGAGAAATGTGTGATAGAACCCGAGCGTCCGTGATGAGGAGAAATGTGTGATAGAACCCGAGCGTCCGTGATGAGGAGAAATGTGTGATAGAACCTGAGCGTCTGTGATGAGGAGAAACGTGTGATAGAACCCGAGCATCTGTGATGAGGAGAAATGTGTGATAGAACCCGAGCGTCCGTGATGAGGAGAAATGTGTGATAGAACCCGAGCGTCCGTGATGAGGAGAAACGTGTGATAGAACCCGAGCGTCCGTGATGAGGAGAAACATGTGATAGAACCTGAGCGTCTGTGATGAGGAGAAATGTGTGATAGAACCCAAGCGTCTGTGATGAGGAGAAACGTGTGATAGAACCTGAGCGTCCGTGATGAGGAGAAACGTGTGATAGAACCAGAGTGTCTGTGACGAGGCGAACAAGTGATAGAAACCGAGCGTCCGTGATGAGGCGAAACGTGTGATAGAACCCGAGCGTCCATGATGAGGAGAAACATGTGATAGAACCTGAGCGTCCGTGATGAGGCGAAATGTGTGATAGAACCCGAGAGTCCGTGATGAGGCGAAATGTGTGATAGAACCCGAGCGTCCGTGATGAGGAGAAACAAGTGATAGAACCCGAGCGTCCGTGATGAGGCGAAATGTGTGATAGAACCTGAGCGTCCGTGATGAGGCGAAATGTGTGATAGAACCCGAGAGTCTGTGATGAGGCGAAATGTGTGATAGAACCCGAGCGTCCGTGATGAGGAGAAACAAGTGATAGAACCCGAGCGTCCGTGATGAGGCGAAATGTGTGATAGAACCCGAGCGTCCGTGATGAGGAGAAACGTGTGATAGAACCCGAGCGTCCGTGATGAGGCGAAATGTGTGATAGAACCCGAGCGTCCGTGATGAGGTGAAACGTGTGATAGAACCGTAGCGTCCGTGATGAGGCGAAATGAGTGATAGAACCCGAGCGTCCGTGATGAGGAGAAACGTGTAATAGAACCCGAGCGTCCGTGATGAGGCGAAATGTGTGATAGAACCCGAGCGTCCGTCATGAGGTGAAACGTGTGATAGAACCCGAGCGTCCGTGATGAGGTGAAACGTGTGATAGAACCTGAGCGTCCGTGATGAGGTGAAACGTGTGATAGAACCCGAGCGTCCGTGATGAGGTGAAACGTGTGATAGAACCCGAGCGTCCATGATGAGGTGAAACGTGTGATAGAACCCGAGCGTCCATGATGAGGTGAAACGTGTGATAGAACCCGAGCGTCCGTGATGAGGGAAACGTGTGATAGAAGCCGAGCGTCCGTGATGAGGAGAAACGTGTAATAGAACCCGAGCGTCCTTGATGAGGCGAAATGTGTGATAGAACCCGAGCGTCCGTCATGAGGTGAAACGTGTGATAGAACCCGAGCGTCCGTGATGAGGTGAAACGTGTGATAGAACCCGAGCGTCCATGATGAGGTGAAACGTGTGATAGAACCCGAGCGTCCGTGATGAGGAGAAATGTGTGATAGAACCCGAGCGTCTGTGATGAGGAGAAACGTGTGATAGAACCCGAGCATCCGTGATGAGGTGAAACATGTGATAGAACCCGAGCGTCCGTGATGAGGAGAAATGTGTGATAGAACCCGAGCGTCCGTGATGAGGAGAAACAAGTGATAGAACCCGAGCGTCCGTGATGAGGCGAAACGTGTGATAGAACCCGAGCGTCCGTGATGAGGACAAACGTGTGATAGAACCTGAGCGTCCGTGATGAGGTGAAACGTGTGATAGAACCCGAGCGTCCGTGATGAGGACAAACGTGTGATAGAACCGGAGCGTCCGTGATGAGGAGAAACGTGTGATAGAACCCGAGCGTCCGTGATGAGGTGAAACGTGTGATAGAACCCGAGCGTCCGTGATGAGGAGAAACAAGTGATAGAACCCGAGCGTCCGTGATGAGGAGAAACGTGTGATAGAACCTGAGCGTAAGTGATGAGGCGAAATGTGTGATAGAACCCGAGCGTCCGTGATGAGGAGAAATGTGTGATAGAACCCGAGCGTCCGTGACGAGGAGAAATGAGTGATAGAACCCGAGCGTCCGTGATGAGGAGAAACAAGTGATAGAACCCGAGCGTCCGTGATGAGGCGAAACGTGTGATAGAACCCGAGCGTCCGTGATGAGGACAAACGTGTGATAGAACCTGAGCGTCCGTGACGAGGTGAAACGTGTGATAGAACCCGAGCGTCCGTGATGAGGACAAACGTGTGATAGAACCGGAGCGTCCGTGATGAGGCGAAATGTGTGATAGAACCCGAGCGTCCGTGATGAGGAGAAACAAGTGATAGAACCCGAGCGTCCGTGATGAGGCGAAACGTGTGATAGAACCCGAGCGTCCGTGATGAGGACAAACGTGTGATAGAACCTGAGCGTCCGTGATGAGGTGAAACGTGTGATAGAACCCGAGCGTCCGTGATGAGGACAAACGTGTGATAGAACCCGAGCGTCCGTGACGAGGAGAAATGTGTGATAGAACCCGAGCGTCCGTGATGAGGAGAAACAAGTGATAGAACCCGAGCGTCCGTGATGAGGCGAAACGTGTGATAGAACCCGAGCGTCCGTGATGAGGACAAACGTGTGATAGAACCTGAGCGTCCGTGATGAGGTGAAACGTGTGATAGAACCCGAGCGTCCGTGATGAGGACAAACGTGTGATAGAACCGGAGCGTCCGTGATGAGGCGAAATGTGTGATAGAACCTGAGCGTCCGTGATGAGGTGAAACATGTGATAGAACCCGAGTGTCCGTGATGAGGTGAAATGTGTGATAGAACCCGAGCGTCCGTGATGAGGAGAAACGTGTGATAGAACCCGAGCGTCCGTGATGAGGTGAAACGTGTGATAGAACCCGAGCGTCCGTGATGAGGAGAAACGTGTGATAGAACCCGAGCATCCGTGATGAGGAGAAACGTGTGATAGAACCTGAGCGTAAGTGATGAGGCGAAATGTGTGATAGAACCCGAGCGTCCGTGATGAGGAGAAATGTGTGATAGAACCCGAGCGTCCGTGACGAGGCGAAACGTGTGATAGAACCTGAGCGTCAGTGACGAGGAGAAATGAGTGATAGAACCCGAGCGTCTGTGATGAGGAGAAATGTGTGAAGACCCGAGCGTCCGTGACGAGGCGAAACGTGTGATAGAACCCGAGCGTCCGTGACGAGGCGAAACGTGTGATAGAACCTGAGCGTCAGTGACGAGGAGAAATGAGTGATAGAACCCGAGCGTCTGTGATGAGGAGAAATGTGTGATAGAACCCGAGCGTCCGTGACGAGGCGAAACGTGTGATAGAACCCGAGCGTCCGTGATGAGGCGAAATGTGTGATAGAACCCGAGCGTCCGTGATGAGGTGAAACGTGTGATAGAACCCGAGCGTCCGTGATGAGGAAAACGTGTGATAGAACCCGAGCGTCGTGACGAGGAGAAATGTGTGATAGAACCCGAGCGTCCGTGATGAGGAGAAACGTGTGATAGAACCCGAGCGTCGTGACGAGGAGAAATGTGTGATAGAACCCGAGCGTCCGTGATGAGGAGAAACAGTGATAGAACCCGAGCGTCCGTGATGAGGAGAAACGTGTGATAGAACCCGAGCGTCCGTGATGAGGAGAAACGTGTGATAGAACCCGAGCGTCCGTGATGAGGTGAAACGTGTGATAGAACCCGAGCGTCCGTGATGAGGTGAAACGTGTGATAGAACCCAAGCGTCCGTGATGAGGAGAAATGTGTGATAGAACCCGAGCGTCTGTGATGAGGAGAAATGTGTGATAGAACCCGAGCGTCTGTGATGAGGAGAAACGTGTGATAGAACCCGAGCGTCCGTGATGAGGAGAAACGTGTGATAGAACCCGAGCGTCGTGACGAGGAGAAATGTGTGATAGAACCCGAGCGTCCGTGATGAGGAGAAACGTGTGATAGAACCCGAGCGTCCGTGATGAGGTGAAACGTGTGATAGAACCCGAGCGTCTGTGATGAGGTGAAACGTGTGATAGAACCCGAGCGTCTGTGATGAGGCGAAACGTGTGATAGAACCCGAGCGTCCGTGATGAGAAGAAACGTGTGATAGAACCCGAGCGTCCGTGATGAGGAGAAACGTGTGATAGAACCCGAGCGTCCGTGATGAGGCGAAACGTGTGATAGAACCGAGCGTCCGTGATGAGGAGAAACGTGTGATAGAACCAGAGTGTCCGTGATGAGGCGAAACATGTGATAGAACCCGAGCGTCCATGATGAGGAGAAACGTGTGATAGAACCCGAGCGTCCGTGATGAGGAGAAACGTGTGATAGAACCCGAGGGTCCGTGATGAGGAGAAAGTGTGATAGAACCCGAGCGTCGTGATGAGGAGAAACGTGTGATAGAACCCGAGCGTCCGTGATGAGGAGAAACGTGTGATAGAACCCGAGCGTCCGTGATGAGGAGAAACGTGTGATAGAACCCGAGCGTCCGTGATGAGGAGAAACGTGTGATAGAACCCGAGCGTCCGTGATGAGGGAAAGTGTGATAGAACCGAGCGTCCGTGATGAGGGAAACGTGTGATAGAACCCGAGCGTCCGTGATGAGGAGAAATGTGATAGAACCCGAGCGTCGTGATGAGGAGAAACGTGTGATAGAACCCGAGCGTCGTGATGAGGGAAACGTGTGATAGAACCCGAGCGTCCGTGATGAGGAGAAACGTGTGATAGAACCCGAGCGTCGTGATGAGGAGAAATGTGTGATAGAACCCGAGCGTCCGTGATGAGGAGAAACGTGTGATAGAACCCGAGCGTCCGTGATGAGGAGAAACGTGTGATAGAACCCGAGCGTCGTGATGAGGAGAAACGTGTGATAGAACCGAGCGTCGTGATGAGGCGAAACGTGTGATAGAACCCGAGCGTCCGTGATGAGGAGAAACGTGTGATAGAACCCGAGCGTCCGTGATGAGGAGAAACGTGTGATAGAACCCGAGCGTCCGTGATGAGGCGAAACTGTGATAGAACCCGAGCGTCGTGATGAGGAGAAACGTGTGATAGAACCCGAGCGTCCGTGATGAGGAGAAACGTGTGATAGAACCCGAGCGTCCATGATGAGGAGAAACGTGTGATAGAACCCGAGCGTCCGTGATGAGGAGAAACGTGTGATAGAACCGAGGTCCGTGATGAGGAGAAACATGTGATAGAACCCGAGCGTCTGTGATGAGGAGAAACGTGTGATAGAACCCGAGCGTCCGTGATGAGGAGAAACGTGTGATAGAACCCGAGCGTCCTGATGAGGAGAAACTGTGATAGAACCCGAGCGTCCGTGATGAGGAGAAACGTGTGATAGAACCGAGCGTCCGTGATGAGGGAAACTGTGATAGAACCCGAGCGTCTGTGATGAGGAGAAAGTGTGATAGAACCCGAGCGTCCGTGATGAGGAGAAACGTGTGATAGAACCCGAGGGTCCGTGATGAGGAGAAACATGTGATAGAACCCGAGCGTCTGTGATGAGGAGAAACGTGTGATAGAACCCGAGCGTCCGTGATGAGGAGAAACGTGTGATAGAACCCGAGCGTCGTGATGAGGAGAAACGTGTGATAGAACCCGAGCGTCCGTGATGAGGAGAAACGTGTGATAGAACCCGAGGTCCGTGATGAGGAGAAACATGTGATAGAACCCGAGCGTCTGTGATGAGGAGAAACGTGTGATAGAACCCGAGCGTCCGTGATGAGGAGAAACGTGTGATAGAACCCGAGCGTCCGTGATGAGGAGAAACGTGTGATAGAACCCGAGCGTCCGTGATGAGGAGAAACGTGTGATAGAACCCGAGCGTCCTGATGAGGAGAAACGTGTGATAGACCCGAGCGTCTGTGATGAGGAGAAACGTGTGATAGAACCGAGCGTCCGTGATGAGGAGAAACGTGTGATAGAACCCGAGCGTCTGTGATGAGGAGAAACGTGTGATAGAACCGAGCGTCCGTGATGAGGAGAAACGTGTGATAGAACCCGAGCGTCCATGATGAGGAGAAACGTGTGATAGAACCCGAGCGTCCGTGATGAGGCGAAACGTGTGATAGAACCTGAGCGTCCGTGATGAGGGAAACGAGTGATAGAACCCGAGCGTCCGTGATGAGGAGAAAGTGTGATAGAACCCGAGCGTCCATGATGAGGAGAAACGTGTGATAGAACCCGAGCGTCCGTGATGAGGAGAAACGTGTGATAGAACCTGAGCGTCCGTGATGAGGAGAAACGGTGATAGAACCGAGCGTCCGTGATGAGGAGAAACGTGTGATAGAACCCGAGCGTCCGTGATGAGGCGAAACGTGTGATAGAACCGAGCGTCCGTGATGAGGACGAAACGTGTGATAGAACCCGAGCGTCCGTGATGAGAGTGTGTGAAACGTGATGTGAAGAAACCCGAGCGTCCGTGATGAGGTGAAACGTGTGATAGAACCCGAGCGTCTGTGATGAGGTGAAACGTGTGATAGAACCCGAGCGTCCGTGATGAGGAGAAACGTTCTTTTGTGGAGTTGAATGTCACCGCTCATTTTACCATACAATAAAGTGGAAAGAAATGACACAATAACCCCGGCTCCTCCACTGTCCTGTGGGCTCTGGAATTACCGCGGTCGCTGTGTAATAAGAATGACGCGGTGACGCGGTGACGCGAGGCTCCCGGTCGCTCGGTTACAGAGAAACCAAAACGGTGAACTCAAGTAGTGAAAAAAAGAAACAAAACGGAAATGTGGAAAATAAATAAATATTTTGTGTGGACATTTCCTGAGAAGCCGAACTCCGTCCTTTTACTGTTGAGGTTTTGTTATTTCCTGTCGTCCTTCTGGACCCGAAGTTCGGAGGTTTCTTGTCTTCTTCATTCCTTATAACATTACACCGCTGAGCTGGAACTGGAACTCTGACATTTACCACCTTTTGGGGTCAGTTCACACACGTCAGATATGTCATTAACCCTTGTGCGATTTTCCCGCTTGGATTGTTTTCTTTTTGGTTTTAAACCTTTTGGGGTCAGTTCACACACGTCAGATATGTCATTAACCTTGTGCGATTTTCCCGCTTGGATTGTTTTTTTTGGTTTTTAAACCTTTTGGGGTCAGTTCATACACGTCAGATATGTCATTAACCCTTGTGTGATTTTCTGTGCACGCTTTGACCTGTCTCGTGAATCTCTTTCGCATCATCACTTACCCCACGGTGTTGGCTGCTGGGAGATGGCGGTGCTTTGTGGCGTCGTCCCCTGCCGCCGGTTGTCCGCTCCTGGGGGTTGATAGACAGTGGAGGTTTATATGTACGAGTCTTCCTCACAACCGTGCCCCACGCTCAGTGCAGCCCTTCCCCTATATACAGTGTCACCCCCATACGCGGTGCTAGAACATCTCATCTCTGCCCCACAGTCATCTCAGCCCCGTAACCAGTGCTTGTCGGATGATTACCGCCGAGCTGTCACAGCGTTCACATCTGTCCTCTCTCCTGACTTGTCTGCTTGAGTAAATTATTATTTTCTCCATTATTAAACCTTTGTTATTCTTTCTGGAAATGTATGAATCCAAAATGAACAAGTGGGCGTTACCAGAGAGGGGTGTGTCCCTGCACATCTCACACTGTCCAATCAGCACTGACAGTATCAGACTCTGGAGGGATAAGGCCCTTTGACAGGGGAAATGGTAACGCCCAGTTGTCAGTGTATTCATAGGTTTCCAGGAGGAATAACAGAGGAACGGCACAACGTAGACTCCGAGGAGAAGATGCTCCAGATCATTGTATCTACAGTCATGGCCAAAAGTTTTGAGAATGACACAAATATTAATTTTTACAAAGTCTACTGCTTCACTTTTTCTAATGGCAATTTGCATATACTCCAGAATGTTATAAAGAGTGATCAGCTTAACAGCAATTACTTGTAAAGTCAATATTTGGCTAGAAAATGAACTTTATCCCCCAAAACACATTTCAACATCATTGCAGCCCTGCCTTAAAAGGACCAGCTAACCTCTTTTCAGTGATTGCTCCATTAACACAGGTGTGGGTGTTGATGAGGACATGGCTGGAGATCAATCTGTCATGATTAAGTAAGAATGACACCACTGGACACTTTAAAAGGAGGCTGGTGCTTGGCATCATTGTTTCTCTTCTGTTAACAATGGTTATCTCTAAAGAAACACGTGCAGTCATCATTGCAATGCACAAAAATGGCCTAACAGGGAAGAGTATCGCAGCTAGAAAGATTGCACCTCAGTCAACAATCTATCGCATCATCAAGAACTTCAAGGAGAGAGGTTCCATTGTTGCCAAAAAGGCTCCAGGGCGCCCAAGAAAGACCAGCAAGCACCAGGACCGTCTCTTAAAAGTGTTTCAGCTGCGGGATCGGGCTACCATCAGTGCAGAGCTTGCTCAGGAATGGCAGCAGGCAGGTGTGAGTGCATCTGCACGCACTGTGAGGCGGAGACTCTTGGAGCAAGGCCTGGTCTTAAGGAGGGCAGCAAAGAAGCCACTTCTCTCCAGAAAAAACATCATGGACAGACTGATATTCTGCAAAAGGTACAGGCAGTGGACTGCTGAGGACTGGGGTAAAGTTATTTTCTCTGATGAATCCCTTTTCGATTGTTTGGGACATCAGGAAAACGCCTCATTCGGAGAAGACAATGTGAGCACTACCACCAGTCTTGTCTCATGCCAACTGTTAAGCATCCTGAAACCATTCATGTGTGGGGTTGCTTCTCAGCCAAGGGAATCGGCTCTCTCACAGTCTTGCCTAAAAACACAGCCATGAATAAAGAATGGTACCAGAATGTCCTCCAAGAGCAACTTCTCCCAACCCTCCAAGCGCAGTTTGGCGATCAACAATGCCTTTTCCAGCATGATGGAGCACCTTGCTATAAAGCAAAGGTGATAACTAAATGGCTCAGGGAACAAAACATAGAGATTTTGGGTCCACGGCCTGGAAACTCCCCAGATCTTAATCCCATTGAGAACTTGTGGTCAATCATCAAGAGACGGGTGGACAAACAAAAACCTAAAAATTCTGACAAAATGAAAGCATTGATTGTGCAAGAATGGACTGCTATCAGTCAGGATTTGGTCCAGAAGTTGATTGAGAGCATGCCAGGGAGAATTGCAGAGGTCCTGAAGAAGAAGGCTCAACACTGCAAATATTGACTTGCTGCATTAACTCATTCTAACTGTCAATATAAGCTTTTATTACTCATATGTTTGCAATTATTATATTTCTGTCTGTGATAAAAACATCTGTCAAACACACATAAAAACCAGAGGGCAGCAGATCATGTGAAAATATAATATTTGTGTCATTCTCAAAACTTTTGGCCATGACTGTATGAGCAGTTCCTAAAGCAGAAAGTCCCGAGGGTGACCAGATCCTCCTCCATCATGGCCTGCACTTTACTCTTTACATTACAACTTCAGGATCACTGTTTGCTGTCAGCGAATTGCCGGTGAAAACCCATCGTAGCGATGTCCTGCGCACACAGCTGAGGACTTGTCACAGTGTATCATTGCAGCACATACCCGATCTGATACATTGTAACGTCTGTCAGCTGTGAGCGCAGGAGAAGTGTTCACTACTTTACATGTGACCGGGATTCATTCATTGACAGCAAGCAGAAGCTGAACACAAGTGGGGTATAAAGCTGCCGGACCGTCCATTATACAGGCGATGCCGGCGGCAGGTGCTCGGCCGTGGTCAGTGGACCGGTGCAGGAGGATTCATCCTGGGGTGTGCAGACATTTCTCCAGGGTTCATTATTACGTTACATTGTCGCGGTGATTTCGGCTTCTTACCCAACAACGCCGCATTCTCACTGCAATAAAAGACAAGTAGATTAGAGAGAAGCACTGGATGCGCCGGGCCCTGTATGTCTCACGTGGCCCCAGCGGAGGAGATTTACCATCAGTGTCACAGATGGAGACATTGATGGGTGAAAGAAAACAGCGGGAATTCATGAAACTCGCCCTTAGTAGGTTATAAGGTTACGGTGGAGCCGGTGAGACCCCAGAGCAGCGCCAGGTGTAGCACACAACCACGTCTACAATGGGCCACGGAACAGAGACTCAGCCTCCCCGGCTCCCGGAGGGAACGTCCACATTATTACACCAGGTCACGTTACGTCCAACATTCGAGGCTCGGCAGATGGTGCTCAGTACCAAGTAGCCACGAGAGAACTACTGCCCTCAAACATTTACAGCTGAATATAGTAATGTCTAACAGTCCACGTGGGAGGAACGTGGTGGGCACGGCCATAATCCCATCTGTCCAACATCTTGATCACCGCCTGAGTCCTAGGTGTGTTGTAACTTGTCAGCCTCCATAAGACTCAGGCCGGGATCAACGTGTTGCACAGATGGGATTATGGCCGTGCCCACCACGTTCCTCCCACGTGGACTGTTAGACATTACTACTCTTTAGTTTCTGTGGTTCTTTCTTTGCTACATTGTTACACCTGGACAAGAGTCATATGTGCAAGACTGGAGACAATTCAGGAGTGCGGGGAGGCTGAGCGATAACACCACTGGTGTACCACCATCATCATCATCACCACCCATCATCACCATCATCATCATCACCACACCATCATCACCACCATCATCATCATCATCACCACCATCACACACCCATCATCATCTCACACCATCACCCACCAACATCACACATCTCACCACCCACACATCACCCATCATCACACCACCTACCACATCACACCATCATCACACCACATCACACCATCCATCATCACCATCATCATCACCAAACACTCATCATCACTATCATCACCACCTCATCCACACACTCATACCTATCATCTCCACCATTCATCCCACCACACTCATCACTCACACCATCATCATCACCACACCCATCATCACACATCATCATCACAATCATCCCAACCACCCAATACTCCACATAATCATTCCACCATCACACACCACACACACACCACCACAATTCATCACCACCACATCACCATCCCATCCACCACACACCATCATCCATCATCACCCACACCACACACACCACCACTCATCACATCCCACCACCATCTATCACACCACACATCATCACCATATCACCATCACCCACCATCATCACACCATCACCAATCCACCATCTCACCATCATCAACCTCCAATCACACACACCATCATCCATCACCACCACCATCATCACCACACACCACACTCACATCCACCCACCATCACACCACCACATCATCCC
This sequence comes from Oophaga sylvatica, assembly GCA_033576555.1. Taxonomy (NCBI): domain Eukaryota; kingdom Metazoa; phylum Chordata; class Amphibia; order Anura; family Dendrobatidae; genus Oophaga; species Oophaga sylvatica. The sequence continues at coordinate 97,967,038 of JARQOD010000007.1, read as the reverse complement.
ACACCACTCACTCACACCTCATCCACCATCTCACCACCACCACATCACACCACATCATCACCATCATCACCCACCACCACCATCATCAACCACCATCACACCCACACATCATCACCACATCACCAACCACCATCATCACCACACCATCATCACCACATCATCATCACACCACATCATCACCACACCATCAACCCCATCATCACCCACACATCACATCCCACCATCATCACCACCATCATCACACCATCATCACCACCACATCAACCACCCACCCATCACACCACCATCACACCACACATCACACCATCCATCATCACCATCACACCATCCACCATCATCATCACCATCATCACCACCACACATCATCACCACATCACCACCCACCATCATCACCACCACACCCATCCATCACCACCACCATCATCATCACCACCATCATCATCACCACCATCATCAATCACCATCACACCACATCATCACACCACCATCATCACACCACCATCATCACCACCATCATCACACCATCATCACCACCACATCATCACCACCACCATCATCACCACACCACCATCATCCATCATCACCACCATCATCATATCACCACCATCATCATCATCTCACACCATCATCATACACACCACATCATCATCACCACCATCATCATCACCACCATCATCATCATCACCACCATCATCACCCCACCATCATCACCATCCACCACCACATCATCATCATCACCACACCATCATCACACCACCATCATCACCACACCATCATCATACATCATCATCACACCATCATCATCCACCACCACCATCATCACCACCATCATCATCACCACCACCATCATCACCACCACCATCATCATCATCATCATCACAACCATCATCATCACCACCATCATCACACCACCATCATCATCACCACCATCATCTCACACACAACCATCATCATCACCATCATCACAACCCATCATCATCACCACCATCATCACCACCACCATCATCATTCATCACCACCATCATCACCACCACACACACCTCATCATCACCACCATCATCACCACCATCTCATCATCATCACCACCATTATCATCACCATCATCATACACCACCATATCATCATCACCACCACCATCATCATCATCACCACCATCATCATCATCACCACCACCATCATCATCATCACCACCATCATCATCATCACCACCATCATCATCATCACCACCATCATCATCACCACCATCATCATCATCACCACCATCATCATCACCACCATCATCATCACCATCATCATCACCACCATCATCATCATCACCACCATCATCATCACCACCATCATCATCACCACCATCATCATCATCACCACCATCATCACCACCATCACCACCATCATCATCATTACCATCATCACCACCATCATCATCATCATCACCACCATCACCATCATCACCACCACCATCACCACAATCATCATCATCACCATCATCATCACCACCACCATCATCACCACCACCATAGTCACCATCACCATCATCATCACCACCATCATCACCACCATCATCATCTTCACCATCAGGGCATCACTGCAGTTGACTTACTCTTGTGATGTACAGCAGTCAAGATTGCAAGACAGACATTTCTTCCACCTGCAAAAAAACGAGAATAAATGATCAAGGCTGTCAGCACCATCAGCACCATCATCATCATCATGGGGAGACCACAGGTGTTCTCTTACCCTTCTTGTGATGTACAGCAAGTGCAGCAGTCAATAATGCAAGATCGACATTGCATCCACCTGTCGAAAACAGCAGAATATAAGATCATCATCCACCATCATTATTATCATTACGATTTCCGCTCTCATCATCACCATCACTAATGTGACCTCATCATCTTTATTATCTCCCCCATTGTTTCATGCCTCTCAGCAAGGGCAGACACTGACGGTTTAGAGCCCCTGTGCAAGAAATGAGTCTGGGGTCCCTCTAGTTTTATTGCAACAAAGCTAAAGCTTATATATAGAATTAATAATGTCCCCATCCTTGGCCCCTTCTTAGTATAATGTCCCCCATCCTTGGCCCCTTCTTAGTATAATGTCGCCCAACCTTGGTCCCTTCTTAGTATATTGTCCCCCATCCTTGGCCCTTCCTAGTATAATGTCCCCCATCCTTGGTCCCTTCTTGGTATAATATCCCCATCCTTGGACCCTTCTTGGTATAATGTCCCCCATCCTTGGCCCCTTCTTGGTATAATGTCCCCACCTTTGGCCCCTTCTTGGTATAATATCCCCGTCCTTGGACCCTTCTTAGTATAATATCCCCCATACTTGGACCCTTCTTGGTATAATGTCCCCCATCCTTGGCCCTTCTTGGTATCTTCAGCGTGAGCGAACAGTCGGCACTGGAGCACCAGCAAACTGTCAGCATCGGAGGGGAAGTGAACCATCAGCACCAGAGGGGCCGCAATATGTCAGCACCAGAGCACCAATGAACCATCAGCATCGGAGGGGCAGCGAACTATCAGCACCAGAGCGCCAGTAAACCATCAGCAGAGGAGCGCCAGCGACAAGTCAGCACTGTAGGGGAAGCGAACCGTCAGCACTGGAGCGCCATCAAACCGTCAGCACTGGAGCATCAGCGAACCGTCAGCACTGGAGAGCCATCAAACCATCAGCACTGGAGCATCAGCGAACCATCAGCACCAAAAGGGCAGCGACACGTCAGCACCAGAGTGCCAGTGAACCATCAGCACTGGAGGGGAAGCGAACAGTCAGCACTAGAGCACCAGCGAACCATCAGCATCGGAGGGGAAGCAAACCGTCAGCACTGGAGTGCCGGCAAACCGTCGGCACTGGAGCGCCAGCAAACCGATAGCACTGGAGCGTCAGCGAACCGTCAGCACCGGGGGGGGAAGCGAACCATCAGCACTGGAGCGCGAGCAAACTGTCAGCATCTGAGGGGAAGCAAACTGTCATAACTGGATGAACTGAAATGAAATAGTTCAGAAACGTTCCCACGCTAATCAGTTCATCCCCGGGGCACCTGTGCAGAGATGATTTTATTCATTCTGCGGGGGTTTACAGCCGGGCCGGTAGCATTAGCATCGGTCCCGATTGTAATCTAGATAACCCCTTGTGATTCATTGCAGCGGGGGCACTGACTGAACAGCGGAGAGGTATGAATATTGTTGTTTTTTTTATTTTTTTTTGTTACAGGAGAACAAGGGATTCAGATGGATTGGCAGAATAATAAATTTAGTCAAAAACTTTGTGTAATTATTTCATTAAAATAATTTTTAATTAATGTGTGATTGTTTTGTAACCCTTTACTACTGTAGGATTAATAATGGATACTTGTCTTATTGACACCTCTCCATTAATAACCTGGATTAATGTCACCTTTCAATACCAAGGTGACATTAAACCTTTATTAACCCATTAGCCACTGCTAAAGGCAATGGGAATAGAGAGGCTAAGTGCCAGAAAAGGTGCATCTTATAGATGTGCCTTTTCTGGGGTGGCTGGGGGCAGATGTTTGTAGCCGGGGGGGGGCCAAAAACAATGGTCCCTCTCTAGGCTATTAATATCTGCCCTCAGTCACTGGCTTTCCTTCTCTGGCAGAGAAAATACTGCGGGAGCCCACGCAATTTTTTACAACAAATTTACCTGTTAAATTAACACCTACATGTCCAAAATGTTGCACACATACACTCATGTAATTATTAATCAAAACCATATATCAAACTACATGATATGACTTGGTTTACTGTATGTAACCATGTGTCATTTCATGTCGGGTTCTGTAATGATTTTATAGAAGCCGGCAATTGAATTAGCGGCTATTCTGCTATGTAGAAGTGTATGAACTATAAATATATATATGTGTCTCAATGACATGTATATATATATATATATATATATATATATGTATGTATTCTATGTGTATATATCTATTCTTTCATTCTTTATTAAACCTGTCAGTGTGATTTTACTGGACAGCGCACTGAATTGCCGGCTTTTAAAAAATGGATCCATCGAAAAATGGAAGAAACGGATGAAAAAAACTGATGCGACGGATCGGCTAGCCAACGGATTGTGACTGACGGCAAAAAACTGATGTGTGAAAGAGGCCGAAGACCGTGAGGTTAACAAACAGAAATCTGGCCATGAAGGGAAGAAGCAATACGGGAATGTAACAGCACTGGCACTGTTACTGGGGACACGTCCTCCCTGCACCGATCATAGGGGTCAAGGCCGAATATGTAACAGTGTATCCGTGTTACTTTGTGTCATTATTACCCAGCAGTCATCAGTCACGCAGCATTTTTTGGACTGATTTTGCTGATGTTTTGTGGAGCCGCCATGTCTTGTAGGAGCCGTGTAGATCAGCGTCCACCGTGTGACAGATCTGGCACCGTGGTGTTCATGTTGATCGTGGAATTAAAGGGTTGTCCAGAATTGCAAATAAATGGCTGATATGTTAAAGCACCAGCGCCCCCCTGACCCCAGGTTGTGTGCGGTATTACAGCTTGATCCCATTCACTATAATAGAGCTGAACTGCAGTACCAGACACAACCTGTGGACAAGGGAGGCGCTGCTTCTGGAAGTTTTTCTGATCCTCCACATCCTCAGTGCCCAATGATGCCATTTTCTCTCTAGACAGACCTGTCGCCTCCATGTTCTCTCAGTATTCGCTCCATAGGGCTGATACTCACTGGCAAGAAATACTTACGATTGCAAGCCGATAAAAAATCGGCTTGCAATCAGACCAATGTTATTCAATAGGTGACTTCTCATTTGCGATTTTTTTCTCAGCTGAAATCGGTCTGAGAAAAAAATCGCAGCATGCTGTGATTTTCAGCGATTTTGGCATCATAATCGCTAATACAAGTCAATGGATGCGATAAAAAATCAGACAGCACTCGCACCATGCAAGTGCTGTCTGATGTATACGCACCAGTGTCCTTTGAAAAGCCGGCAAATCATCCCCGGCTACTGTAAAA
>JARQOD010000007.1:97927744-97961934 GCA_033576555.1 Oophaga sylvatica | reverse complement strand
TAATTCACCTCAGCCTAGTCAGAGCTGTACTCAACTGAATACACTGAAAGAAAGAAGAAGCTTAGTGCAGAAAGACTTCAGTCACCTGTCTCAAGGACAGTGAAAGGTTCAGAGACGTGCTCCTGCCTAGTGATAACTGAGCATCTGTAACTAACTTTGAAGGAAGTGAATGAAGGAAGTGACTACCCGACTTTATGCAAGTGTGAGTGCTTATGCTACCAGCGAGGACAAGGCGAAAGGCACAGTGGAAAGTTTATTGGAAAGGTGCGTTTGGATTGAAGAAGTCCTGCACATTGCAACCGGTCACTGGGGACCGAAGGATCACTATTAGCTTCAAGCATAGTGGTAAGAAAACCAGGGATTTACCGGACCTTAGGTCGCGGCAAACAGCCCCATATAGTCAGTACGTAACTGGGGTCAGGGGGAGTGAAGACTTTGAGCCTGATCAGCAATATAGGAATTCAGCTCTCTCGCAGGAAGGCTCCTACCACAAAACTGACTGGGCAGTACAGCTATGGATTAGCTGGAGTTATTGAGGGAACTACGCTTCAGGCTGGTTGTACTCATCATTATTGAAAGTAAAGGAGGCCCCTAACTTGTCCAGCTGCTGTCTCAAGATACACTCTCCTTGGATCAGCCTCCCTGGGACCTGCCTGAACATCTTACAAGTAAAGGTATGGAAAGACGCTGACCGTGTGAGACTGTGTTATTTATCTGCACCCGACTTCACTAACTTCATAGACTTTGAGGGACCAGTCCCACCTGTAGGGGACCCGACATCTAGCTGCCTCACCATCCCCTCAGAGCTCTACAGCAGCGCTGGTACAAATTACCAGAAGACTACAGGTGGCGTCACGAACTGTATATAAATCTATCCCTGTAAATATATCCCCAACATACGCCAGACCGCCAGGGCCACAGACCGAGCCACAGCTACCTGTGACAAACCCATAGACTTCTACGGGCTCGGCTCTGAGTACCCCATTGCCCTGGTAATCCACAATTGTGGTGGCGGGTCGACACAATTACATGTTTGGGGGCTTTCTATTATCTTTGGCGTTCTGCTCCGGGGCAGATAGCTTTCCTATTTCTATCTTTAGGTGTAGTTAGTTTCTCAGGCTGTGACGAGGCGTCTAGGACCAACGTAGGAACGCTCCACGGCTGCCTCTAGTTGTGGTGGTTAGTCAGGGTACTGCAATCTCATAGATTCCAACTGCTCTGGTGTATTGCCTTTTTTGCCTGCTCTCCTCAGCTACCGAAACATAACAATAACTCAGCGTCATCAAGCCCCTGATTTAATGCCAACAAGGCTTTTTCAGCTTGATCAGTGACATTAGGCTCATCGTACAATAACCCAAGGCCTGAAAAAATGCATCAACATCACTCAAAACAGGATCCCCAGGTATCAGGGAAAAAGCCCAATCCTGAGGATCGCCGCGCAGGAGAGAGATGATAATTTGAACCTGCTGCGCTGCGTTCCCTGAGGACTTAGATTTTAAGGCAAGAAACAATTTACAATTATTTTTGAAATTCTGAAACTTAGCTCGATCCCCCAAAAACAAATCTGGCATGGGGATCCTAGGTTCCACAACAGGCAACCTAGCAAGATAGATAGCAATACTCCGAACCTCAGTGGCAAGCTGATCTACACGGCCAGACAACTGTGCAAACTCCATTGAGAGAAAAAATCCTCCCCAGCACCCAGAGATACAGAGGGAAAAAAAAAAATGCAACAAACAGAAAAATATCTCTGACAACTCTGACAACCTTTTTTCTTTCACAATATTTTTCCCTTCTGTGAGTACCATACAATTTTCAATTTTTTGGGCCGGTGATACTGTTATGTTTTGGTAGCTGAGGAGTGCAGGTAAAAAGGCAATACACCAGAGCAGTTGGAATCTATGAGATTGCAGTACCCTGACCAACCACCACAACCAGAGGCAGCCGTGGAGCGTTCCTACGTTGGTCCTAGACGCCTCGTCACAGCCTGAGAAACTAACTACACCTGAAGATAGAAAGAGGAAAGCTATCTGCCCCGGAGCAGAACCCCAAAGATAACAGAAAGCCCCCAAACATGTAATGGCGGTTAGACAAGAAGAATACTGACACAGACCGAAAATAGCATGAGCAAACGTTGGGGCCCAAACCACTAAATAGAAAAGGATAGGAAGGGCACTTACTGCAATCCCAGAAAACCCTGAAAAGCACCAACTCTACTAATTTCAAAAACACCTGAGATAACACGACCTCTACCACCTAAATTAGTTCTCTGGTGTAACAAAATCAAAACAGCAGCCACTGAAAAAACTGGAAAAAGCAAATGTACAAACATCAGTGGCTGAACTAAACTGAGAGGGCAAAAGCCCCGGAGGGGACCCTGAAGGCCCCCACAGAAGTGCAGGACAAAATGCAAAATCAAGCACAAAAAACAAAAGAAGAAAATGTCTTATCTGTTAGCAGGAGATGCAGACACGACACAGCAGGCTACAAAGGAAACAGGAATCAAGGATTGAGACCAGAACAATTGATCACCGGCAACCCTGATGGGAAGGCGACTCCCTTATATAAGACCAGTCAGTAACACCTGATTCCCAATCCTCACAATCTTCACTGGACAGTCCAGTACCACTTGTAACCACCAGAGGGAGCCTCTGTTCAGAACTCATTTCAAGTCCATTCACAACAGGCAGCAGGTCATAACAGCCAGAGGGGCAGCAGGTCATAACAGCCAGAGGGGCAGCAGGTCATATCAGTCAGAGGGGCAGCAGGTCATAACAGCCAGAGGGGCAGCAGGTCATAACAGCCAGAGGGGCAGCTGGTCATATCAGCCAGAGGGGCAGCCGGTCATATCAGCCAGAGGGGCAGCAGGTCATAACAGCCAGAGGGGCAGCAGGACATAACAGCCAGAGTGGCAGCAGGTCATATCAGCCAGAGGGGCAGCAGGTCATATCAGCCAGAGGGGCAGCAGCACATAACAGCCAGAGGGGCACCAGGTCATAACAGCCAGAGGGGCAGCAGGTCATAACAGCCAGAGGGGCAGCAGGTCATAACAGCCAGAGGGTCTCTACTAAGTACTAAGACTGTAGTCATGATTGAAGTAGTCAGTAAAATTGACATTTTGTGGTGAATCTGGACACAATTTTTGCATATTACAGTAGTTGTGCTCAGCTACTTCTGTTGTTCTTGTTTGTTGGTTTATTGAAAACAGCAGAAGGTTTGTAGACGTTCCTACTAATGCTAATAATGGGGAAAGGTTTCATTTTGATTCCAACTGGATGTACATCACCCCACAGGAAACGATGTCAGGTCAGAGGACAGGACTACACAAAGGACGGACTATTCTCCAGAGCCACCACAGACAATATTAGGTAAGTGATAATGGAGGGAAGGTGAGAAAAAGCTTTATACAGAGCACAAAAATGTAAAAGACCAGGTAAACAAGTGCAAGGAAAAGGCAAGAAAGCGACACAAGGGTTAATAAGAGTATAAAGTATAGCTGATAATGTAACATGACAGTGGACGTGTAACACAGTGACACAGATACATAATTACAGGAAAAAACATGAAAAGCAATGATGTATATAGATATGTGGAAGTATCCAGCAGAGACCTTGTATATACTTACAATAATAATCCTACAGACACAATTATATAGTCAGCCACTGCCCTGTATGGCCGGACTGACCGCTGCTAACATCCCTGCCTGTCACCCCACAGAAACCAATGAAGAAGACCAGGAGAAGACCCCACAAAGGACGAAGAGTAATCAAGTGCAGCCAGAGGAGAGCGCAGGTAATGTATACACACAAGTATGGGATATGAAGGTGCGCGTGTAGTCTGGGTCCATGACTTCCCCGTATATATTGTCTGTATATTATCTGTGCCTTGTGTCTTGTTTGTGCTTTGTCTATGTTCTGTCCGTGTCTTGTCTGTGTCCTGTCCATGTCCTGTCCGTGTCTTGTTTGTGTTTTGTCTGTGTCCTGTCTGTGTCGTGTCTGTGTCTTGCTTGTGTTTTGTCTGTGTCCTGTCTGTGTCGTGTCTGTGTCTTGTCCGTGTCTTGTCTGTGTCTTGTCCGTGTCTTGCTTGTGTTTTGTTTGTGTCTTGTCCGTGTCTTGTCCGTGTCTTGTCTGTGTCTTGGCCGTGTCTTGTTTGTGCTTTGTCTATGTCCTGTCCCTGTCTTGTTTGTGTTTTGTCTGTGTCCTGTCTGTGTCCTGTCTGTATCGTGTCTGTGTTTTGTCCGTGTCTTGCTTGTGTTTTGTTTGTGTCTTGTCCGTGTCTTGTTTGTGTCCTGTCTGTGTCCTGTCTGTGTCCTGTCTGTATCGTGTCTGTGTTTTGTCCGTGTCTTGCTTGTGTTTTGTTTGTGTCTTGTCAGTGTCTTGTCCACATTTCACATAACACCAGACTGATCCACCTCCATCCTACATTATCGTTCTCACTTTTTTCTTTATCTTCTTGTTTCCATTTCTTGTAGGTGAATTTAGTTACGGAAAAAGTAATTCATTTGAAGATAAACTGGAGCAGATGCGGGGAGTGATAAGTAATCGACTTTTCTTACTTTGTCTCCAGCTCAATATTAAAGTTATAAAAAGGTCCCAACACACCCTGGGTACAAATAAGTATCTATATAAAGTATTATCCAAATGGATTAATTTAATCTAGAGTACCCAATTAAGTTTATAGGATATTATTGTGTATACTCCAAAATACAATCAAAAAACAAAGAAAAAAGGAGTTCCATACAAAAAATAAATAAAAATATACAATATTTTATTATGTCAAAATGACAGAAATAATCACAAATTCATTTTTAATGACATATAACCCTAATAATTATTAAAAGATATATGGGTCCAGGGCATAAAAAGAGCACACCTAAATTACATATATCCCTTCGATAAGCTTATGCGAAACGCGCGTCAGGGGCTATACTTGGCTCCTGGGCATCTGGGCACTACACTTTATGGGTGAGCACTGAGGCACTTTATTATTAATTTATTTTAGCAATTTTCCTATCTCTCTTTGTGGCGTCTTTGATGAATGTGTAGGGCTGGTCCCTTGTTATCCCAAGCGCCTTTTCTTATGTTCTATGTTGTATCACATATTGAGAAGATGATGGTTATAATTTAGGTGTGCTCTTTTTATGCCCTGGACCCATATATCTTTTAATAATTATTAGGGTTATATGTCTTTAAAAATGAATTTGTGATTATTTCTGTCATTTTGACATAATAAAATATTGTATATTTTTATTTATTTTTTGTATGGCATTCCTTTTTTTCTTTGTTTTTTGTCAATATTAAAGTTATTAAAATCTTCTTTTGTTCTATTTTTTAGGAAAATCTTCCAAAAAGGTAAGTGGAGAAGTTCATTATTTTCCTCCCATAGAAACACAATCTAAACCCTGGCCCTGAATATAATCTATGCAATGGCCCCAACCTACCATTTATATGTAAGAGCCCCTCGGCACCCCCATAGTCACACTCCTGTCTTCTACCACCATCATACTGTGTATGGGGAATGTGCTGTGGAGACATCATACTGTGTGTGGAGGAATGTACTGTGGGGACATCATACTGTGTGTGGGGGGAATGTACTGTGGAGACATCATACTGTGTGGGGGAATTTACTGTGGGGATATCATACTGTGTGGGGGAATGTACTGTGGAGACATCATACTGTGTATGGGGAATGTACTGTGGAGACATCATACTGTGTGGAGGGAATGTACTGTGGAGACATCATACTGTGTGTGGAGGGAATGTACTGTGGAGACATCATACTGTGTGGAGGGAATGTACTGTGGAGACATCATACTGTGTGTGGAGGGAATGTACTGTGGAGACATCATGCTGTGTGTGGGGGAATGTACTGTGGAGACATCATACTGTGTGGAGGGAATGTACTGTGGAGACATCATACTGTGTGGGGGAATGTACTGTGGAGACATCATATTGTGTGAGGGGAATGTACTGTGAGGACATCATACTGTGTGGAGGGAATGTACTGTGGAGACATCATACTGTGTGGAGGAAATGTACTGTGGAGACATTATACTGTGTATGGGGAATGTACTGTGGAGACATCATACTGTGTGGAGGGAATGTACTGTGGAGACATCATACTGTGTGGAGGGAATGTACTGTGGAGACATCATACTGTATGGAGGGAATGTACTGTGGAGACATCATACTGTGTGGGGAATGTACTGTGAGGACATCATATTGTGTGTGGAGGGAATGTACTGTGGAGACATCATACTGTGTGAGGGGAATGTACTGTGGAGACATCATACTGTGTGTGGGGAATGTACTGTGGAGACATCATACTGTGTGTGGGGGAATGTACTGTGAGGACATCATACTGTGTGTGGGGGAATGTACTGTGGAGACATCATACTGTGTGGAGGGAATGTACTGTGGAGACATCATACTGTGTATGGGGAATGTACTGTGGAGACATCATACTGTGTGGAGGGAATGTACTGTGGAGACATCATACTGTGTGGAGGGAATGTACTGTGGAGACATCATACTGTATGGAGGGAATGTACTGTGGAGACATCATACTGTGTGGGGAATGTACTGTGAGGACATCATATTGTGTGTGGAGGGAATGTACTGTGGAGACATCATACTGTGTGTGGGGAATGTACTGTGGAGACATCATACTGTGTGGGGGAATGTACTGTGGAGACATCATGCTGTGTGGAGGGAATGTACTGTGGAGACATCATACTGTGTGGAGGGAATGTACTGTGGAGACATCATACTGTGTGTGGGGAATGTACTGTGGAGACATCATACTGTGTGGGGGAATGTACTGTGGAGACATCATGCTGTGTGGAGGGAATGTACTGTGGAGACATCATACTGTGTGGAGGGAATGTACTGTGGAGACATCATACTGTGTGGAGGGAATGTACTGTGGAGACATCATACTGTGTGGGGGAATGTACTGTGGAGACATCATGCTGTGTGGAGGGAATGTACTGTGGAGACATCATACTGTGTGGAGGGAATGTACTGTGGAGACATCATACTGTGTGAGGGAATGTACTGTGAGGACATCATACTGTGTGGGGGAATGTACTGTTGAGACATCATACTGTGTGGAGGGAATGTACTGTGGAGACATCATACTGTGTGTGAGGGGAATGTACTGTGGAGACATCATACTGTGTGTGGGGAATGTACTGTGGAGACATCATACTGTGTGTGGGGAATGTACTGTGGAGACATCATACTGTGTATGGGGAATGTACTGTGGAGACATCATACTGTGTGTGAGGGAATGTACTGTGGAGACATTATACTGTGTGGAGGGAATGTACTGTGGAGACATCATACTGTGTGGAGGGAATGTACTGTGGAGACATCATACTGTGTGTGGGGGAATGTACTGTGGAGACATCATACTGTGTGGAGGGAATGTACTGTGGAGACATCATACTGTGTGTGGGGGAATGTACTGTGGAGACATCATGCTGTGTGTGGGGGAATGTACTGTGGAGACATCATACTGTGTGGAGGGAATGTACTGTGGAGACATCATACTGTGTATGGGGAATGTACTGTGGAGACATCATACTGTGTGGAGGGAATGTACTGTGGAGACATCATACTGTGTGGAGGGAATGTACTGTGGAGACATCATACTGTGTGGAGGGAATGTACTGTGGAGACATCATACTGTGTGTACAGCGCCATCTTGGAGGAGGAATTTTGTTTTCTTCTCTAGCAAGATGGCGCTGCCAGTGCCTGTACGATAGCAGCTATTGGATCACCTCCATAAACACAGATAGCTGCTACTGTGCAGGTGCGGCGGGCGCCATTTTCAAATGGATTTTTTTTACTATCAGGATTACCTCAAGCACATATACATATATTCATTATGTAAAGTAGTGGGCGGGGCAGTGAGGGGTCAGTCAACTGACAGCAGGCTGCATTATGAATAGCTAATCAGAGCAGCTCATAAAGCCCCGCCCACTGCTCCACCCACAGTCCCACACATCACCAGGTATCGGTGTGATCAGTATAACGGCGCTGACCAGACACTGTCTGTAGTCACTGAGCACAATCATGATCACAGGGGCAATCTCCAAACCTCTCAATTTTACAGATGATAGAAACAATTCTAAAAAAATCAATTTCTCTACCAATTTTCCATAAATTCTAACAATTAGGAATTTTTTCGCGTTTTGAATTTTGCTGGATTCTGGAGGTCAAAAATATTCGAAAAAACAATAAACTTTTGAAGTCACCTCACAATGACCTCCGCCGTTGTCCTTGATGTCTCCACTGCTCACGCTAGCCTATTTAGCGAATCTTCCATTTATGGCGACTCTTACCTGTTTTTTAACCAGTTCCTTACCTATGTGAATGTATGGTCCTTAGTTTCTGAATTTTCACACTGATGTCCGGTTCAGATTTTTTACATCATGATCAATGTCCAGAATATCCTGATACTTCCATCTCTCAGATCCTTGCTTGCTTTCGGTTATTACACTTTTCCAGGCCTCTAAATTGCACATTTTGCTTGTTATTCAGTGATATAGACCAAACCTGGGGATAATTAATGAGTGTTAACTGATGGGGCAGCTGTAATGGCGCCCGACATCTGATTTCTCTGAAAAAAACACACAAGAAATGGCTGAAGAAAATTGTTCCGAATAAGAAGGAAGAGACTCAAGGACCTCATGACAATTAAGAAGCAGTCAGTGATTGACTTTCTATGCAGTCAGTGATTGACTTTCTATGCAGTCAGCGATTGACTTTCTATGCAGTCAGTGATTGACTTTCTATGCAGTCAGTGATTGACTTTCTATGCAGTCAGTGATTGACTTTCTATGCAGTCAGTGATTGACTTTCTATGCAGTCAGTGATTGACTTTCTATGCAGTCAGTGATTGACTTTCTATGCAGTCAGTGATTGACTTTCTATGCAGTCAGGGATTGACTTTCTATGCAGTCAGCGATTGACTTTCTATGCAGTCAGCGATTGACTTTCTATGAAGTCAGCGATTGACTTTCTATGCAGTCAGTGATTGACTTTCTATGCAGTCAGTGATTGACTTTCTATGCAGTCATTGATTGACTTTCTGTGCAGTCAGTGATTGACTTTCTGTGCAGTCAGTGATTGACTTTCTATGCAGTCCCGTGATTGACTTTCTATGCAGTCAGTGATTGACTTTCTATGCAGTCAGTGATTGACTTTCTTTGCAGTCAGCGATCTGACTTTCTATACAGTCAGTGATTGACTTTCTATGCAGTCAGCGATTGACTTTCTATGCAGTCAGTGATTGATTTTCTATGCAGTCAGTGATTGACTTTCTATGCAGTCAGCGATTGACTTTCTATGCAGTCAGTGATTGACTTTCTATGCTTTCAGCGATTGACTTTCTATGCAGTCAGGATTGACTTCCTATGCAGTCAGTGATTGACTTTCTATGTAGTCAGTGATTGACTTTCTATGCAGTCAGTGATTGACTTTCTAAGCAGTCAGTGATTGACTTTCTATGCAGTCAGTGATTGACTTTCTATGAGTCAGTGATTGACTTTCTATGTAGTCAGTGATTGACTTTCTATGTAGTCAGTGATTGACTTTCTAGCAGTCAGTGATTGACTTTCTATGCAGTCAGTGATTGACTTTCTATGCAGTCAGTGATTGACTTTCTATAGCAGTCAGTGATGACTTTCTATGCAGTCAGTGATTGACTTTCTATGTAGTCAGTGATTGACTTTCTATGTAGTCAGTGATTGACTTTCTATGTAGTCAGTGATTGACTTTCTATGCAGTCAGTGATTGACTTTCTATGCAGTCAGTGATTGACTTTCTATGTAGTCAGTGATTGACTTTCTATTGTCAGGATGACTTACAGTCATGATTGACTTTCTAAGCAGTCAGTGATTGACTTTCTATGCAGTCAGTGATTGACTTTCTAAGCAGTCAGTGATTGACTTTCTATGCAGTCAGTGATTGACTTTCTGTGCAGTCAGTGATTGACTTTCTATGCAGTTAACAATGGTTTTTCTATTCTTATTTTCAGAATGTAAAAGTGGGGATTTTTTCGAGGTCAGCAGAGAGTGAATATGAATGGTTGACGACAAAACTGAAAGCCGAGTCCTTTGTAAAGAGCGTCCAGCCTTGTTGTATCACCAACAATGGGTCAGACGAGTTCTCGAGTAACGTGTCGAGGTGTGACTTTGGGATTCTGTATCATACCAAGAACAGAGGACGAGTCAATCTCACTGACGTCACAGACTCTCTGTATGACGATGAGCTACAAGAGCTGTTCGACAATCTGGGTAAGAGATAGTGATGGGACCCTGGGAGAGGACGGCTTAATACAGGGATAAAGCCATAGAGACACCTCCGAGGTATCGGGCACATGTACTTATTAATTATTTTTTAGGATTAGTCAACATCCAATGGGAGAAGTCCCTTCTCACTGCCCTGACAATGAAAGTGAATGGTGAGGCCATGTTGTACATTTGGTCATTGATCGATGGTCGCCATCAACCTGAGTGCAATGGCATCACCAGTGTTCCTAAACTGTTGAAAAACTACAACTCCCAGCACGCATTGATTACAGATCATAATACCCGTTATATTTCAGATGGGCATTGGCTTCAATGATACCCAATCCACATTGTTACTCATGGATGGCAGTCAGCGAGGAACTCAACCTCCACCTCTAGAGACTCGCTATTATCCTCATGTACGAGGAACGCTCCGTCACCCGGCGTACCCAGGCACATGCTGGGGCCCACGGACGCTGGGGCTCACGGGCGCTGGGGCTCACTTTGCTCAGGTTTCAGTTTGTGATATCTGCTGTGCAAGTACCGGTGATGTGTGCAGTACATGCATGGAGCGGACTCAAGAGCTAAGCCCACTTCATAGGGCACAGGTGGCGGCTGTGGTAGACAGCTGGTATAAGAGTTAACTTCAATCACAGCAGTAAGAGTCACAAATAATAGGTGGAAAGGGGGAAGGTGTCCATTATGAAGCCCACTGATCTCTGCTCTAAAAAAGGGCTGGAGGCATTGTGATGACAGCTAGGGGCCTTGTGAAGGCCACCATGTCACCTATGAAGCCCAACCAGAGGAGATCGTATATTCACGATACATCAGGCGAAAGGTGAATTCAAATTCGCCCGTTTGTGCAGATTTTCCAGGGAAATTTGATTTGCGCGATTTGAGGCCAAAAGCATCATGACTTCACCGCGTGCACCACATGGGTTGAACCTTCCCGGGTGCCATGATGGTTGGAAGTCTGGCACAATGTGAGAGGCCCGAAGATACCAACGTGAGTGGCGGGAATAAAAAATGTGACAAGGACTGGACGGGTGGTGGTGGGTAGCAGAGGGGCCACAGAGGTGAGTATGAAGATTTTTTTATTTTTTTTAACCTTTTTATGGCCCATTATTGTTCAGAAAAATGGCGGCAAGCGTTCCACATGAATCCGCGAGACAGAAAATTGCAAAAAATTCCGCACTTTGGTGAAAGTAGAATTAAAATTAAATTCTAATCTCTAAGAGAAGTATTAGTCTACAACTGATCTAGGGACCCCTGGTTAATCTACCCTGGGGGCTGAACAAAAATTACATTAAAAAAACTAATAATATTTGAAAAAAAAAGTATATAGATATATATATAACAGGTCTTATATCTAAAAATAAAAAGATCCACATACTTGGTACAGCTTTATGCAGAGCTGTCTGAACCATAAGACATCATCATATTCACAACGGACAATGAACACCAAGAGAGGAGAAAATAAAAATGGCAAAAATCCATTTTTTTTTGTTTTGCTTACCAAAAAATGAAGAAAATAAAGATCAGAACGACATCAAATTATTAATGATAAAACACATCTTGTACCTTAAAAAACAAACACTGATCCTGCGCTCATCTGAAAGGCACAAAAAATGACCGCTCTTGGAAGGTGAGGGAGAAAAATTGAAAGTTAAGAGGGGCCTACAAGAACTCTGCCACATCGAGGGTCCGCATCAACCTGGAGCCGACCCTAAGTGAGCGGCTCCTCCGATCATCTGAGTGACTAAAGTAATGAATGGAAGGCGAGAAAAGTGGAGCAGACGAGCGCAGCTCTGGGAAACTAGACGACACCGTCCACATGTGATGTGCAGAGCAGAAGAAGCGCCATGATGGGACCTCCTGCTCTCCAAGCCGGGCTCGAATCCCATCCGAATCCTTTTCTCCTGTTTTTATTATTATTATCTGTCATCACAATCTTGTAATTCTGTTCTAACGAGAGAATATTATATATTTCCAAAATACAGGAAAGAAGAACGTGATTGTGGTGATCGATGACCTGATGGACAGCGGCGAGGAGCGGAAGACGGAGATCCTGAAGGATCAGCCCAAGCTCGGGTCACTGGCCACCGATGTGTTCCTGTTCTCCAAAGATGAGAAGAAGAGAAATAAGAAAAGTATCTACTAGGAAGGATCCGGTGATACAGGCGGCTCAGACCTACGAGGACGAATGGCAGCAATCAGGGGAACGCCGCACATAACGTAGGTTACATCATTGGAAACCTCCTCACAGAGCCGCCATTGTGTAATAGTCTATAACGAGGCCCCTACACATCATTTATTATGTAACGGTCTTCAGCCTTGATTTCATTTACAAAATAATAAATACATCAGGAATCTCAATACTGCCAAGCCTCTAGGAGCACAGGACCCGCGTGAAACACTCTAAGGTCCCTAGGACTGTATCCAACCATTGCAAGCTTAACGCTAGAACAGCTCCAGTGCTGTCCAAGAGATCTCCACGTATACGGCGGCCTGGAATCATCTGAAAATGATTGATTGCTTCAATCAAGATTTTAAGTAAAATGCATTTTTTTTTCCAAAATACATTAAATTACATTCTCTGTTAAAAATATAAACTAGGACTCTTGCTATTTTCACACCAGACACTGAGGCTTTTTACACTAATTTCATGTTGTTTCAGGAAATACACACGTATATTAGCAGCAAAGACCGGACTCTGCCTCTTTCTTTTGTATTGAAGTGTGTGGTCATTGTGAAGGGAGGAGGAGGAGGAGGTGAGCTGTGACATCCCTCTCCAGTCCTTCCCCTTTAAGGCGATGAAGCAGAGTTTTCCCTCTCCAATCCTTCCCTATTATGATTTGGTAGCTGAGGAGGACAGGAGCAAAATACCGCCAAAGCAGCAAGACACCAGAGAGACTGGAACCTAATGGGTTGCAGATCCCTAAACTAACCGCACAACTAGAAGTAGCCGTGGAGCGTACCTACGTTGATCCTAGACGCCTCGGCACAGCCGAGCTACACCTACGTGTACGTTAGCTACACCTGAAGACAGAAAGAGGAAAGCTAACTGCCCCGGAGTAAAGCCCCCAAAGCAATAGGAAGCCCCCAAACATGTAATGGCGGTTAGACAAGAGGAAAACACGAACACAGGCAGAAAATAGAATGAGCAAACGCTGGGGCCCAAATCTGTCTAGAAAGTAAAGTACAGGAGAGAAATTCTGTCTCCAACCCAGAAAAACCCTAACAAAAATACCAGCACTTCTGATTACAAAAACCCTGAAACCACACGATCTCGACCACCTATATCAGATCTCTGGTGTGACACACAGCTACCCAGCAATAAAAAATATCAATGGAACAGAGAACAAGTGCAAATACAAAATGAGAACAGAGGGCAGCGCAAGCCCCCAAAGGGGACCCGGCTGAAGTCCAAGGCAAGACTGCAAAAAGCAAGGAAAATCCAACCACAGAAAAAAAAACAGAAAGTCACTTATCTGAATGATGGCAGGAAAGCAAGCTGAAATTCCAACAAAGACCTGGAAGCAACAATTGATTACCGGCGAGGATCATGGTAGGTCAACTCACTTATATCAGGCCAGTCAGCCCCACCTGACACCCATTCCTTAATTGGTTCAATACCCTCAGCAACCACCGGAGGGAGCCTCAGCTGCAAAGTTGTCTCCAACACATTCACAACACTTCCCCTTTAAGGCAATGAAGCAGAATTTTCCCTCTCCAGTCCTTCCCCTTTAAGGCGATGCAGCAGAGTCTTCCCTCTCCAATCCTTCCCCTTTAAGGCGATGCAGCAGAGTTTTCCCTCTCCAGCACTTCCCCTTTAAGGCAATGAAGCAGAGTTTTCCCTCTCCAGCACTTCCCCTTTAAGGTGATGCAGCAGTTTTCCCTCTCCAGCACTTCCCCTTTAAGGTGATGCAGCAGAGTTTTCCCTCTCCAGCACTTCCCCTTTAAGGTGATGCAGCAGAGTTTTCCCTCTCCAGCACTTCCCCCTTAAGGCGATGCAGCAGAGTTTTCCCTCTCCAGTCCTTCCCCTTTAAGGCGATGCAGCAGAGTTTTCCCTCTCCAATCCTTCCCCTTTAAGGTGATGCAGCAGAGTTTTCCCTCTCCAGCACTTCCCCTTTAAGGTGATGCAGCAGTTTTCCCTCTCCAATCCTTCCCCTTTAAGGTGATGCAGCAGAGTTTTCTCTCTCCAGCACTTCCCCTTTAAGACGATGCAGCAGAGTTTTCCCTCTCCAGCTCTTCCCCTTTAAGGCGATGCAGCAGAGTTTTCTCTCTCCAGCACTTCCCCTTTAAGGTGATGCAGCAGAGTTTTCCCTCTCCAGCACTTCCCCTTTAAGGTGATGCAGCAGAGTTTTCCCTCTGCAATCCTTCCCCTTTAAGGCGATGCAGCAGAGTTTTCTCTCTCCAGCACTTCCCCTTTAAGGTGATGCAGCAGAGTTTTCCCTCTCCAGCTCTTCCCCTTTAAGGCGATGCAGCATAGTTTTCCCTCTCCAGCACTTCCACTTTAAGGCAATGCAGCAGAGTTTTCCCTCTCCAGCACTTCCCCTTTAAGGCGATGCAGCAGCGTTTTCCCTCTCCAGCACTTCCCTTTTAAGATGATGCAACAGAGTTTTCCTCTCCAGCACTTCCCCTTTAAGGTGATGCAGCACTTTCCCTCTCCAATCCTTCCCTTTAAGGTATGCAGCAGAGTTTTCTCTCTCCAGCACTTCCCCTTTAAGACGATGCAGCAGAGTTTTCCCTCTCCAGCACTTCCCCTTTAAGGCGATGCAGCAGAGTTTTCCCTCTCCAGCACTTCCCCTTTAAGGTGATGCAGCAGAGTTTTCCCTCTTTAGCACTTCCCCTTTAAGGTGATGCAGCAGAGTTTTCCCTCTCCATCCTTCCCTTTAAGGCGATGCAGCAGAGTCGTCCCTCTCCAGCACTTTCCCTTTAAGGTGATGCAGCAGAGTTTTCCCTCTGCAATCCTTCCTTTAAGGTGATGCAGCAGAGTTTTCCCTCTCCAATCCTTCCCCTTTAAGGCGATGCAGCAGAGTCGTCCCTCTCCAGCACTTCCCCTTTAAGGTGATGCAGCAGAGTTTTCCCTCTCCAGCACTTCCCCTTTAAGGTGATGCAGCAGAGTTTTCCCTCTGCAATCCTTCCCCTTTAAGGCGATGCAGCAGAGTCGTCCCTCTCCAATCCTTCCCCTTTAAGGCGATGCAGCAGAGACTTTTCACTCTTTGGCAGCATTAGGGAGGGAACAAGGAAAAATGAAAGTGAAAGAAACTTTCTCTTCTAATGAAACCAGAGAAATTACAAATCTGCCACAATCTGATCTCAGCGGAGGAAGAAGAGGAGGTTGCTGCGCCCCCGAAACGTGGAGAGACCCTGAAGAATTAAGGGGAACGTGAGGACAAGAACAGAAGGAAAACGTCAGGATGTCAGGAAACCCTGATAGATGCCAGCCGAGCAGGTACGTCATAATGGTGGACACAACGGACAGCGAACGACGAGAGCGCCGAACATCAATAATAATAATAATAATAATAATCTTTATTTATATAGCGCCATCATATTCCGCAGCACTTTACAGTTTAACAGTTTCAAAACACAAGTCATAAGTAACAACGTTAACAATACAATAATTAAAGCAGAATCAGCCGCCCCTGCTGGTGAGAGCTTACAATCTACAATGAGGTGGGGGAGCTACAAAGTACAGGTGTGTATATACAATGGTGCATTTACAATGATGGTCCGGCCATCTTGAGGAGTGAGGGATGGATGGAGATAGTGAATGGGCTACACATACACACTTACACATAGAATGACTTTGATTAGTGAATGTGATAGGCGCTCTGAACAAATGTGTTTTGAGGGAGCGCCTGAAACCATGCAAATTGTGGATAGTCCTAATTTCTTGGGGTAGAGCATTCCAGAGGATTGGCGCAGCACGGGAGAAGTCTTGGAGTCGGGAGTGGGAGGTACGGATTAGTGCAGAGGTTAGTCGAAAGTCGTTTGCAGAACGCAGCAGTCGGTTAGGTCGATAGATAGAAATGAGGGAGGAGATGTAGGGGGTGCTGCACTGTGGAGAGGACGGGTAGGGTGATAGAAATGAGGGAGGAGATGTAGGGGGGCTGCACTGTGGAGAGGACGGGCAGGTGATAGATAGAAATGAGGGAGGAGATGTAGGGGGGTGCTGCACTCTGGAGAGGACGGGTAGGGTGATAGAAATGAGAGAGGAGATGTAGGGGGTGCTGCACTGTGGAGAGGATGGGCAGGTGATAGATAGAAATGAGGGAGGAGATGTAGGGGGGCTGCACTGTGGAGAGGACGGGCAGGTGATAGATAGAAATGAGGGAGGAGATGTAGGGGGCTGCACTGTGGAGAGGACGGGCAGGTGATAGATAGAAATGAGGGAGGAGATGTAGGGGGGCTGCACTGTGGAGAGGACGGGTAGGTGATAGATAGAAATGAGGGAGGAGATGTAGGGGGCTGCACTGTGGAGAGGACAGGTAGGGTCATAGATAGAAATGAGGGAGGAGATGTAGGAGGGCCGCACTGTGGAGAGGACGGCAGGGTGATAGATAGAAATAAGGAGAGAATGTAGGGGGTGCTGCACTGTGGAGGACGGGCAGGGTGATAGATGAAATGAGGGAGGAGATGTAGGGGGGCTGCACTGTGGAGAGGACAGGTAGGTGATAGAAATGAGGGAGGAGATGTAGGGGCTGCACTAGTGGAAGAGACGGGTAGGGTGATAGATAGAAATGAGCGAGGAGATGTAGGGGGGCTGCACTGTGAAGAGGATGGGCAGGTGATAGACATAAATGAGGGAGGAGATGTAGGGGTGCTGCACTGTGGAGAGGACGGGCAGGGTGATAGAAGAAATAAGGGAGGAGCTGTAGGGGGTGCTGCACTGTGGAGAGGACGGGTAGGTGATAGGTAGAAATGAGGGAGGAGATGTATGGGGGTGCTCACTGTGGAGAGGACGGGTAGGTGATAGATAGAAATGAGGGAGGAGATGTAGGGGGGGTGCTGCACTGTGGAGAGGACGGGTAGGTGATAGATAGAAATGAGGGAGGAGATGTAGGGGGGTGCTGCACTGTGGAGAGGACGGGCAAGGTGATAGATAGAAATGAGGGAGGAGATGTAGGGGGGCCGCACTGTGGAGAGGACGGGCAGGGTGATAGATAGAAATGAGGGAGGAGATGTAGGGGGGGGCTGCACTGTGGAGAGGACGAGTAGGGTGATAGATAGAAATGAGGGAGGAGATGTAGGGGGGCTGCACTGTGGAGAGGACGGGTAGGTTGATAGATAAAGTGAGGGAGGAGATGTAGGGGGGGCTGCACTGTGAAGAGGACGGGCAGGTGATAGACAGAAATGAGGGAGGAGATGTAGGGGGGCTGCACTGTGGAGAGGACAGGTAGGGTGATAGCTAGAAATGAGGGAGGAGATGTAGGAGGGCCACACTGTGGAGAGGACGGGCAGGTGATAGACAGAAATGAGGGAGGAGATGTAGGGGGGCTGCACTGTGGAGAGGACGGGCAGGGTGATAGATAGAAATGAGGGAGGAGATGTAGGGGGGCCGCACTGTGGAGAGGATGGGTAGGTGATAGACAGAAATGAGGGAGGAGATGTAGGGGGGCTGCACTGTGGAGAGGACAGGTAGGGTGATAGCTAGAAATGAGGGAGGAGATGTAGGAGGGCCACACTGTGGAGAGGACGGGCAGGGTGATAGACAGAAATGAGGGAGGAGATGTAGGGGGGCTGCACTGTGGAGAGGACGGCAGGGTGATAGATAGAAATGAGGGAGGAGATGTAGGGGTGCTGCACTGTGGAGAGGACGGGCAGGGTGATAGATAGAAATGAGGGAGGAGATGTAGGGGGGCTGCACTGTGAAGAGGATGGGCAGGTGATAGACATAAATGAGGGAGGAGATGTAGGGGGTGCTGCACTGTGGAGAGGACGGGCAGGGTGATAGATAGAAATAAGGGAGGAGCTGTAGGGGGGTGCTGCACTGTGGAGAGGACGGGTAGGTGATAGGTAGAAATGAGGGAGGAGATGTAGGGGGGTGCTGCACTGTGGAGAGGACGGGTAGGTGATAGATAGAAATGAGGAGGAGATGTAGGGGGGGTGCTGCACTGTGGAGAGGACGGGTAGGTGATAGATAGAAATGAGGGAGGAGATGTAGGGGGTGCTGCACTGTGGAGAGGACGGGCAAGGTGATAGATAGAAATGAGGGAGGAGATGTAGGGGGGCCGCACTGTGGAGAGGACGGGCAGGGTGATAGATAGAAATGAGGGAGGAGATGTAGGGGGGGGCTGCACTGTGGAGAGGACGAGTAGGGTGATAGATAGAAATGAGGGAGGAGATGTAGGGGGGCTGCACTGTGGAGAGGACGGGTAGGTTGATAGATAAAGTGAGGGAGGAGATGTAGGGGGGGGCTGCACTGTGAAGAGGACGGGCAGGTGATAGACAGAAATGAGGGAGGAGATGTAGGGGGGCTGCACTGTGGAGAGGACAGGTAGGGTGATAGCTAGAAATGAGGGAGGAGATGTAGGAGGGCCACACTGTGGGGAGGACGGGCAGGGTGATAGACAGAAATGAGGGAGGAGATGTAGGGGGGCTGCACTGTGGAGAGGACGGGCAGGGTGATAGATAGAAATGAGGGAGGAGATGTAGGGGGGCCGCACTGTGGAGAGGATGGGTAGGTGATAGACAGAAATGAGGGAGGAGATGTAGGGGGCTGCACTGTGGAGAGGACAGGTAGGGTGATAGCTAGAAATGAGGGAGGAGATGTAGGAGGGCCACACTGTGGAGAGGACGGGCAGGGTGATAGACAGAAATGAGGGAGGAGATGTAGGGGGGCTGCACTGTGGAGAGGACGGGTAGGGTGATAGATAGAAATGAGGGAGGAGATGTAGGGGGGCCGCACTGTGGAGAGGATGGGTAGGTGATAGACAGAAATGAGGGAGGAGATGTAGGGGGGCTGCACTGTGGAGAGGACGGGCAGGGTGATAGATAGAAATGAGGGAGGAGATGTAGGGGGCTGCACTGTGGAGAGGACAGGTAGGTGATAGATAGAAATGAGGGAGGAGATGTAGGGGGGGCGCACTGTGGAGAGGACGGGCAGGGTTATAGATAGAAATGAGGGAGGAGTGTTATGTTACGGTAGCTGAGGAGTGCAGGTAAAAAAGGAAATACACCAGAGCAGTTGGAATCTATGAGATTGCAGTACCCTGACTAACCACCGCAACTAGAGGCAGCCGTGGAGCGTTCCTACGATGGTCCTAGACGCCTCGTCACAGCCTGAGAAACTAACTACACCTAAAGATAGAAATAGGAAAGCTATCTGCCCCGGAGCAGAACCCCAAAGATAATAGAAAGCCCCCAAACATGTAATGGCGGTTAGACAAGAGGAAATACTGACACAGAAAGAAAATAGTATGAGCAAACGCTGGGGCCCAAACTATCTAAATAGAAAAGGATAGGAAGGGTACTTACTGCAATCCCAGAAAACCCTGAAAAACACCAACTCTACTAATTTCAAAATCACCTGAGATCACACGACCTCTACCACCTAAATTAGTTCTCTGGTGTAACAAAAACAGCAGCCACTGAAAAAACTGCAAAAAGCAAAAGTACAAAACACAGTGGCTGGACTAAACAGAGAGGGCAAAAGCCCCGGAGGGGACCCAGAAGGCCCCCACAGAAGTGCAGGACAAAATGCAAAAATATAGCAAAAACACAAAATAAGAAATTGTCTTATCTGATAGCAGGAGATGCAGACACGACACAGCAGGCTACAAGGGAAACTGGAAAGAAGGATTCAGACCAGAACAATTGATCACCGGCAACCCTGATGGGAAAATGATTCCCTTAAATAAGACCAATCAGTAACACCTGATTCCCAATCCTCACTAGTACCGCTTGTAACCACCAGAGGGAGCCTCTGCTCAGAACTCATCTCAAACCCATTCACAACAGAGGAGATGTAGGGGGCTGCACTGTGGAGAGGACAGGTAGGTGATAGAAATGACGGAGGAGATGTAAGGGGGCTGCACTGTGGAGAGGACAGGTAGGTGATAGATAGAAATGAGGGGGGAGATGTAGGGGGGGCGCACTGTGGAGAGGACGGGCAGGGTTATAGATAGAAATGAGGGAGGAGATGTAGGGGGTGCACTGTGGAGAGGACAGGTAGGTGATAGATAGAAATGAGGGAGGATGTTGTGAATGGACTTGAAATGAGTTCTGAGCAGAGGCTCCCTCTGGTGGTTACAAGCGGTACTGGACTGTCCAGTGAAGATTGTGAGGAGTGGGAATCAGGTGTTACTGACTGGTCTTATATAAGGGAGTCGCCTTCCCATCAGGGTTGCCGGTGATCAATTGTTCTGGTCTCAATCCTTGATTCCAGTTTCCTTTGTAGCCTGCTGTGTCGTGTCTGCATCTCCTGCTAACAGATAAGACATTTTCTTCTTTTTGTTTTTGTGCTTGATTTTTGCATTTTGTCCTGCACTTCTGTGGGGGCCTTCAGGGTCCCCTCCGGGGGCTTTTGCCCTCTCAGTTTAGTTTAGCCACTGTTGTTTGTACTTTTGCTTTTTCCATTTTTTTCAGTGGCTGCTGTTTTGATTTTGTTACACCAGAGAACTAATTTAGGTGGTAGAGGTCGTGTGATCTCAGGTGATTTTGAAATTAGTAGAGTTGGTGCTTTTCAGGGTTTTTTGGGATTGCAGTAAGTACCCTTCCTATCCTTTTCTATTTAGGTAGTTTGGGCCCCAACGTTTGCTCATACTATTTTCTGTCTGTGTAATGTAAGGAGTACAGTTCATATAGTGTCTTGTGCTTGGGTGCGATGAAAACACAGGAGTCACAGGTTTGATATAGAAGGTCTTGTATTACTTCATACAAGTGGCAATAATAGTCACACAGTTTGCAGATACAAAAGCAGGAGACACAGCAGGCCAGAGTAACTTAAGCTCAGCAATCACTCTCACAACAGGTTCAGGATCTCTTCTCTGTTACCATAAGTCCATGCAAACGTGGATTTATCAAATAGCAAGGTTCCAAAGTCCACGAGTGTTCCAAAGTTCCACAATAGGAAATAACTGGAGTACAAGGTCCAAGGCTTCCAGGAGTCAGGTCACAGGTTCACTGCAGGCTTGATTCTGAAGCACTGATTGCTCAGCTGTGACTGCTTAAGAAGCAAGAGGGAGAGAATCAGGGCGGGAACATGCAAGCTGGAAACTCCATATTGACTGAGGGCAAGACAGCTGCAGCAAGACAGAAAGTAAAATGGCTGACGGAAAAACTGAGTTTCAGGAACATGTACACAGAACCTTACAGTCTGTGTCAGTATTTCATCTTGTCTAACCGCCATTACATGTTTGGGGGCTTTCTATGTTCTTTGGGGATCTGCTCCGGGGCAGATAGCTTTCCTATTTCTGTCTTTGGGTGTAGTTGGTTTCTCAGGCTGTGACGAGGCGTCTGGGACCAACGTGGGAGCGCTCCACGGCTGCCTCTGGTTGTGGTGGTTAGTCAGGGTACTGCAATCTCATAGATTCCAACTTCTCTGGTGTATTGCCTTTTTTACCTGCTCTCCTCAGCTACCGAAACATAACAGTATCACCGGCCTAAAAATTGAAAATTGTATTGTACTCACAGAAGGGAAAAAATATTGTGAAAGAAAAAAGGTTGTCAGAGTTGTCAGAGATATTTTTCTGTTTGTTGCATTTTTTTCCCTCTGTATCTCTGGGTGCTGGGGAGGATTTTTTTTTCTCTCAATGGAGTTTGCACAGTTGTCTGGCCGTGTGGATCAGCTTGCCACTGAGGTTCGGAGTATTGCTGCCTATCTTGCTAGGTTGCCTGTTGTGGAACCTAGGATTCCCATGCCAGATTTGTTTTTAGGGGATCGAGCTAAGTTTCAGAATTTCAAAAATAATTGTAAATTGTTTTTTGCCTTAAAATCTAAGTCCTCAGGGAACGCAGAGCAGCAGGTTCAAATTGTCATCTCTCTCCTGCGCGGCGATCCTCAGGATTGGGCTTTTTCCCTGACTACCTGGGGATCGTGTTTTGACTGATGTTGATGCATTTTTTCAGGCTTTGGGGTTATTGTACGATGAGCCTAATGTCACTGATCAAGCTGAAAAAGCCTTGTTGGCATTAAATCAGGGGCTTGATGACGCTGAGTTATACTGTCAGAGATTCCGTAGGTGGGCAGTCCTGACCAAGTGGAATGACGACGCTTTGGCGGCCCTTTTTCGGAAGGGTCTGTCAGATAATGTAAAGGATGTTATGGTGGGATTCTCTGTCCCCTCTGGTCTCAATGATTCTATGTCATTAGCGATTCAAATTGACAGACGTTTGCGTGAGCGGAGAAGTATGCGTGGAATGGTGTTGCCTTGTGAACCTGCTTCTGAACCCATGCAGTGTGATAGAGTGGTGTCTGCGGCACAGCGTCATGAGTTTCGAAAGCGCAATCAGTTATGTTTCTACTGTGGTGATGCCTCTCATGCTATTTCAGTCTGCCCTAAGCGGGCAAGACGTTTTGCACGCTCAGTTGTCTTGGGTAGTGTTCAGACTAAGTTTTTATTAACTGTCACTCTGATATGCTCTCTGTCCTCATTTTCTGCTCAGGCTTTCGTTGATTCTGGAGCAGCTATTAACCTGATGGATTATGATTTTGCTAAACGTTGTGGGTTTCCCTTGATACCCCTACAGAAGTCTATTCCCCTACTGGGGATCGATTCTACCCCTTTGGCTGAGAATAAACCTCAGTTCTCTACTCAGGTGATAATGAGGGTTGAACCTGATCATCAGGAGTGCTGTAAATTTTTGGTTCTGTATAATCTGCATGATATTATCGTACTGGGCTTCCCTTGGTTGCAGTCTCATAATCCTGTTTTGGATTGGAAATCTGTGTCTGTAACCAGTTGGGGCTGCCAATGTGTTAATACCAACACTCCTGTTTTTTCTGCCTCCTCCCAGGCTCAGGATGTTCCTGACTTTTTGATTGATTTTTCTGATGTGTTTAGCGAAAGTAAATCTGCATCCTTGCCTCCCCATAGGAGCTATGACTGCGCTATTGAATTAGTGCCTGGTAGTAAATTCCCTAAAGGTCGCCTTTTTAACTTGTCTGTACCTGAACATGACGCTATGCGGTCTTATATCAAGGAATCATTGGAGAAGGGTCATATCAGACCATCATCTTCACCTTAGGTGCCGGTTTTTTCTTTGTGGCCAAAAAGGATGGTTCATTAAGGCCGTGCATTGATTATCGTCTTTTGAACAATATTACTGTAAAATATCAATACCCGTTACTTTTGATTTCTGACCTGTTTTCCAGGGTGAAAAACGCTACTTGGTTTACCAAGCTTGACCTCAGGGGGGCATATAACCTTATTCGCATTAAGCACGGGGATGAATGGAAGACGGCATTCAATACCCCTGAGGGGCATTTTGAGTACCTTGTGATGCCCTTTGGGCTCACTAATGCTCCTTCTGTCTTCCAGTCCTTCATGAATGACATTTTCAGGGATTTTGTGGATAAATTTCTGATTGTTTATTTGGATGATATCTTGATTTTTTTCTAATGACTGGGACTCTCATGTGAAACATGTTCGAACTGTATTCCAGATTTTGAGAGAGAATGCTCTGTATGTGAAGGGATCAAAGTGTCTTTTTGGCATACAGAGGATCTCATTTCTGGGATTCATTTTGTCCCCATCTGTTATTGAAATGGACCCGGTCAAGGTTCAGGCCATCTGTGATTGGGTCCAACCTACTTCATTAAAGGCTCTTCAAAGATTTTTGGGTTTTGCCAATTTTTATCGTAAATTTATTGGTAATTTCTCTCGGTTATTGTTAAACCATTGACTGATTTGACCAAAAGGGTTCTGATGTGGTGAATTGGCCTCCTGAGGCAGTCTCTGCATTTCAGGAACTTAAGCAGAGATTCACTTCTGCTCCTGTTCTACGGCAGCCTGATGTTTCTCTGCCATTTCAGGTGGAGGTTGATGCCTCTGAAATTGGGGCAGGTGCCGTTTTGTCCCAAAAAGATCCAGAGACCTCTAAAAGTAACCCTTGTGCCTTTTTCTCTCGAAAATTTTCTCCTACTGAACGTAATTATGACGTGGGTAATCGGGAGTTACTGGCCATGAAGTGGGCTTTTGAAGAGTGGAGACATTGGCTGGAGGGAGCCAAACATCAGGTGGTGGTCCTTACGGACCATAAGAATCTGGTTTATCTGGAATCTGCCAAGCGACTCAATCCTAGACAGGCCAGGTGGGCCTTGTTTTTCACACGTTTTAATTTTGTGGTTTCCTTTCTTCCTGGCACTAAGAATGTTAAGGCGGATGCCCTCTCGAGGAGTTTCCTTTGCGACTCTCCTGAGTTATCTGATCCTTCTGTTATTTTGAAAGAGGGTGTAGTTCTTTCCGCCATCTCACCCAATTTGAGACTTGCTCTGGAGGGGTGTCAGGAGGATAGGCCCGAGCGCTGCCCTGTTGGAAAATTGTTTGTCCCGGACCAGTGGAAAAAGAGTGTGATGTCTGAGATTCATTGTTCCGCGTTGGCTGGGCATTCCGGAATTTTTGGTACCAGAGACTTGGTTAGTCGGTCCTTTTGGTGGCCTACCTTGTCTCGTGATGTCAGGGAATTTGTGCAGTCCTGCGGGACTTGCTCTCGCTCCAAGCATTGCTCTCGCTCTAGTGGTTTGTTGATGCCATTGCCTGTGCCCAAGAGACCATGGACCCATATCTCTATGGATTTCATTTCGACCTCCCTGTTTCTCAGAGAATGACCGTCATCTGGGTGATTTGTGATAGGTTGATGATACATCTTGTGCCATTACCTAAGTTGCCTTCCTCCTCTGAATTGGTGCCTTTGTTCCTTCAGCACGTGGTTTGTTTACACGGCATTCCTGAGAACATTGTGTCTGACAGAGGAGTCCAGTTTGTTTCCAGATTTTGGAGGACCTTTTGTTCTAAACTTGGTGTTCAATTGTCTTTCTCCTCGGCGTTTCAACCTGAGACCAATGGTCAAACTGAGAGAACAAACCAGACATTGGAGACTTATCTAAGATGCTTTGTGTCTGCTGATCAGGATGACTGGGTCTCTTTTTTGCCTTTGACTGAGTTTGCGCTTAATAATAGGGCTAGCTCTGCCACTTTGATGTCTCCATTTTTCTGTAATTCTGGGTTTCACCCTCGATTTTCTTCAGGACAGACGGAGGCTTCTGTCTGTCCAGGTGTTGACTCTGTTGTGGAGCATATGCAACAGATTTGGGACCAGGTAGTGGAGAGGTTGTCCCTCTCTCAGGAGAGGGCCCAGCGGTTTGCTAACCGGCATAGGACTGATGGTCCTCGGTTTAAAGTGGGGGACTTGGTCTGGTTGTCCTCAAGAAATATTCCTATGAGAGTGGATCTCCTAAATTTAAGCCTAGGTTCATTGGACCTTATAAGATCATGGAGATTCTTAATCCTGTTTCTTTTCGTTTGCTTCTTCCAAAGACATTTAAGATCCATAACGTGTTCCACAAGTCCTTGTTGAAGAGGTTTGTTGAGCCAGTGGTTCCTACTGCTTTGCCTCCTGACCCTGTTCTGGTTGAGGGCAATATGGAGTTTGTGGTTGAGAAAATATTAAATTCTCGTTTTTCTAGACGGAAACTCCAGTATTTGGTTAAGTGGAGAGGTTATGGTCAGGAAGACAATTCTTGGGTGTTTGCTTCGGACATCCATGCTAGGAGACTCATCCGTGCGTATCATAGAACTCATCCTGACCGACCTGGTTGCTCAAGTGAGGGTTCGGTGACCACTCCTCAAGGGGGGGGTACTGTTGTGAATGGACTTGAAATGAGTTCTGAGCAGAGGCTCCCTCTGGTGGTTACAAGCGGTACTGGACTGTCCAGTGAAGATTGTGAGGAGTGGGAATCAGGTGTTACTGACTGGTCTTATATAAGGGAGTCGCCTTCCCATCAGGGTTGCCGGTGATCAATTGTTCTGGTCTCAATCCTTGATTCCTGTTTCCTTTGTAGCCTGCTGTGTCGTGTCTGCATCTCCTGCTAACAGATAAGACATTTTCTTCTTTTTGTTTTTGTGCTTGATTTTTGCATTTTGTCTGCACTTCTGTGGGGGCCTTCAGGGTCCCCTCCGGGGGCTTTTGCCCTCTCAGTTTAGTTCAGCCACTGATGTTTGTACTTTTGCTTTTTCCAGTTTTTTCAGTGGCTGCTGTTTTGATTTTGTTACACCAGAGAACTAATTTGGGTGGTAGAGGTTGTGTGATCTCAGGTGATTTTGAAATTAGTAGAGTTGGTGCTTTTCAGGGTTTTTTGGGATTGCAGTAAGTGCCCTTCCTATCCTTTTCTATTTAGGTAGTTTGGGCCCCAACGTTTGCTCATACTATTTTCTGTCTGTGTCAGTATTCCTTCTTGTCTAACCGCCATTACATGTTTGGGGCTTTCTATGTGTAACGGGTCTGGTGGGTGGAACTACTGACGAGACAGGTCAGGTGGGTGGAACCACAAAGCTTTATTTATACAAGAGAGTTTACTTGTAAGCGAGCGGGTGGCACCCGGGAAAAGGGCAGGGAATCACGGCAGGGGATATAGGTAGTTTCTGGACAGGCAGGTTTGTCACAGCGAGTGACCAAGGAAGTCTCTGGGCAGGCAGGTTGTAATGGTAAGTGACCGAGGCAGTCTCTGGGACAGGCAGGTTGTCACGGCAAGTGACCAGGCAGTATCTGGACAGGCAGGTTGTCACAGCAAGTGACCAAGGCAGTCTCTGGGAACAGGCAGGTTGTCACGGCAAGTGACCAGGCAGTCTCTGGACAGGCAGGTTGTCACGGTAAGTGACCAGGCAGTCTCTGGGACAGGCAGGTTGTCACGGCAAGTGACCAGGCAGTATCTGGACAGGCAGGTTGTCACGGCAAGTGACCAGGCAGTATCTGGACAGGCAGGTTGTCACAGCAAGTGACCAAGGCAGTCTCTGGGACAGGCAGGTTGTCACGGCAAGTGACCAGGCAGTCTCTGGAACAGGGCAGGCATATACGACCTGATATGGTGGAGCCTCCAGGTAGGCTGCAGTCGGATGGCAGATGATCGCTCCCAGGTGAGCAGGCAAGAGCCGTGGATCTCTGCAGATGATGTCCGAACCTCCGGATGGAGCTGCAGTCGGATGGCAGATGATCGCTCCCAGGTGAGCAGGCAAGAGCCGGGGATCTCCGCAGATGATGTCCGAACTTCCGGATGGAGCTGCAGTCGGATGGCAGATGATCGCTCCCAGGTGAGCAGGCAAGAGCCGGGGATCTCTGCAGATGACGTCCGAACCTCTGGATGGAACCACAGACGGATGGCAGACAGGCAAGCCGACAGGTAACAGGCAGGTAACAGGAATCAGGAGCTGATGGCTGAAACAGAGTTAGACTGCACAGGAACAACATTGCTCGGGCACCTACATTAAGGAGGAAGCCCTTAATATAGGGTGGAGTCCTCCAGCATTGGCTGGAGACTGATTTGGAAAATGCGCGCGGCTCCTTTAAGAGCGGGGGAGGGTGCGGGCGCGCGCCCTAAGGCCAGTAGCAGGGAAGGAGCGCGCGGGACCAGCAGGGCGGAAGGGGGACGCCGAGGATGGCAGAGGCGCAGAGGAGGCTGGGCGCACTGAGGACGCTGAGCGCAGGTGAGGAGAGCGACGTCCCTGTCTGGCAGCAGGCAGGGACGCGGGCGCTACAGTACCCCCCCTCTAGGCCCCCCCTTCTTTAGGCCAGAAAGAAATTTAGCTAGGATAAGAGGGGCATGGATGTTCTCCCGAGGCTCCCAGGTTCTCTCCTCAGGACCAAACCCCTTCCAATCCACCAAAAAATAAGTCTTTCTTCCTACCCTTTTTGTGGCCAGAATGTTCTCTACCTCAAATTCATCAGCAGCAGACACTGGAGCAGGAGGTGTACCTGTAGACTTAAAAAAAGAGTTAAGAACCACAGGTTTGAGGAGAGATACATGAAAAGAATTAGGAATTCTCAAATTGGCCGGGAGTTTCAATTTATAGGACACCGGATTGATCTGACTGATGATCTCAAAAGGACCGATGAACCGAGGACCTAACTTGTAGGACGGAATTTTGAGTCGAACATATTTGGACGAAAGCCAGACTTTGTCCCCAGGACGGAATTGAGGAGGATCCAGACGTTTTTTGTCAGCATGTCTTTTCATGCGCTCGGATGACTGAATGAGTGCGGACCGGGTACTCTCCCAGATGGAGGAGAATTCTCTAACCAGAGATTCCGCAGCTGGATTGTCCACAGAGATGGAAACAGGGACAGGGATCCGAGGGTGCTGACCGAAGACTACAAAAAACGGAGACTTGGTGGAAGATTCGCTCTCATGATTATTGTAGGAGAATTCGGCCCAAGGCAGGAGCTCCACCCAGTCAGAATGGTGGGCATTAACGAAGTGTCGAAGATAACTGGTCAAATTCTGATTTATTCGTTCAACTTGTCCATTGGACTGTGGGTGGTAAGCGGAGGAAAAATCCAGGGTGACGTCTAGCAACTTACAAGTGGCTCTCCAGAAACGTGAGGTGAACTGAACCCCACGATCCGACACAATGTGACGAGGCAGACCATGAAGACGGAAGATGTGGCGGATAAAGTCTTTAGCCAACTCGGGTGCAGACGGAAGACCTGGCAGAGGAATGAAGTGAGCCATCTTGGAAAAGCGGTCAGCGACCACCCAAATGACTGTACAACCAGCAGAGACGGGAAGATCAGTAATGAAGTCCATGGCTATATGCTGCCAGGGGGCAGCGGGTATAGGAAGCGGAAGAAGACGGCCGGTAGGCAGGTGTCTCGGAACTTTGTTGCGGGCACAGGAAACACAGGCAGAAACAAAGTCTATTACGTCTTTGTGCAGGGTAGGCCACCAATAATGTCGGGTAATGAGTTGGGGGGTCTTTTTTTGACCAGCGTGGCCAGCGAGTTTAGAGGAGTGACCCCAATGTAGGATTCTCTTCCGATCGGTTTCTGATACGAACGCTTACCAGGAGGGAGACGATTTAGACTCACGGGAGCCACCTGCATTACTCTGGCGGGATCGATGATATGTTTAGGCTCATCTTCGAGATCCGACACCAGGAAAGACCGAGACAAGGCATCCGCCTTGACGTTTTTGTCAGCTGGGCGAAAATGCAAAAGAAAATCGAAGCGGGCAAAAAACAAGGACCACCGGGCTTGGCGAGGATTAAGTCTCTGTGCCTGCTGGAGGTATGCCAGATTTTTGTGGTCCGTGTAGATGATTACCGGATGAAGAGCCCCTTCGAGTAGGTAACGCCACTCCTCCAATGCCAACTTAATGGCCAATAACTCTCGATCTCCTATGGAGTAGTTGCGCTCGGAGGAGGAGAAGAGTTTGGAGAAGAAACCGCAGGATACCATCCTCCCGGATGGGATTTTTGGGTAAGAACCGCTCCGGCTCCAGCAGAGGAAGCGTCCACCTCCAGGAAGAACTGCTTGTTGCCATCCGGGCGATGCAGTACTGGAGCGGAAGAGAAAGCCTGTTTCAGAGAAAGGAAGGCCTCCTCTGCTTCGGTCGTCCACTGTTTGGGGTTAGCATCCTTGCGAGTGAGCGCTGAGATTGGAGCAGTCCTGGAAGAGAAGTGCGGTATGAAGAGACGGTAATAGTTGGCAAATCCCAGGAACCGCTGAAATGGCCTTCAACCCTTCCGGTCGGGGCCACTTCTCGATGGCAGACAATTTCTCCGGATCCATTCGTAGGCCTGTCTGAGAAATGATGTAGCCCAGAAACGGAAGCGATGTCTGCTCAAAGAGGCACTTCTCATATTTGGCGAAGAGGTGATTCTGCCTGAGCCTGAGCAGAACCTGACGAACATCCCTCCGGTGAGACTGAAGATCCGGAGAGAAGACCAAGATGTCGTCAAGGTACACCACAACGCAGGAGTAGAGGAGGTCCCGGAAGATGTCATTGACCAACTCCTGAAAGACTGCTGGAGCATTACAGAGACCAAAGGGCATCACCAAGTACTCGTAGTGGCCGTCCCGGGTGTTGAATGCCGTCTTCCATTCATCTCCTCGACGGATACGAACCAGGTTGTATGCTCCACGAAGATCTAGTTTGGTGAAGACTCTAGCCCTCTAAGACGATCAAACAGTTCTGGAATGAGCGGAAGAGGGTACTTATTCTTCACCGTGATCGAATTTAGGCCTCTGTAGTCAATACAGGGACGGAGAGATCCGTCTTTCTTTTTAACGAAGAAGAAACCTGCTCCCGCTGGGGAGGTAGATTTCCGGATGAATCCTTTTGCTAAGTTCTCCTCGATATATTCGGACATCGACCTGGTCTCAGCAGCAGACAACGGGTAAATACGCCCACGGGGAGGCGTAGTACCGGGCAACAGGTCAATCGGGCAATCATATGGTCTATGAGGGGGTAATGTCTCTGCTTCCTTTTTATTGAAGACATCGGCAAAAGACCAATATGGAATCGGGAGTCCAGGTAGATTAGCAGGTGTAGGAGAAGAACAGACAGGATGAACAGGCACCAGACATGTTTTATGACAGTCCTGTCCCCAGCGAAGAACCTCTCCATTCTGCCAGTCGAGCACAGGTGCATGTTTTTGGAGCCAAGGCAGACCTAGTAAGAAAGCATGAGAGAGTCCGGGTAAAACATGAAACGAGATGCTCTCAGAATGCAACATTCCCACCTGCAGGGTTATGACTTCGGTGACAAGTCGGATGGGACGAGGTAGGAGGCCCCCATCCACAGCAGCAACAGATACAGGTTCAACAAGAGGTTTGGTGGGAATGTGATACTTCTCTACCAGAGCCTGTGACACGAGATTCCCAGCTGCTCCAGAATCAAGTTGGGCCATTTCGAAGTGGCGGTTCTTACCGATCAGAATTGAAACCGACAGCAGCAGGGATGAAGAGGATTTATTTTTGTCTAGGTTGACCTCTCCGAGCGAACCTAGACACAGGCGTTTCCCGACTTCTCCGGACAGGTTTGGATCCAGTGCTCCTTACTACCGCAGTAGAAGTAACTTTTCTCGGCACGGCGTGAGTCCTGACGGGCTTTGACCATCTTGGTCTGGTCGACCTGCATAGGCTCGGCAGTGTGCACCTGAGGAGAAACGGAAGAGGTTATAGATCTCTGACACGAGGGTGCAAGATGGGAAAATTCTTTTTTACGGGTGATCTCCTTGGCTCGTTCCTGGAACCGTAGATCAATTCGATTGGCAAGATTTATTAAATCATCTAGAGAGGTTGGAACGTCCCGACCGGCAAGTTCGTCTTTAATACGGCCGGACAGACCCTCCCAGAAGACCGAAATTAGAGCTTCATTGTCCCAAGCTAGTTCTGAGGCTAAAGTCCGGAACCGTATGGCATATTGACCAACGGTGAGACTCTCCTGACGGAGACGCAGCAGAGATGATGCAGAGGAAGTCTTCCGTCCAGGTTCGTCGAATACCTTCCGGAAGGCCGAGAGAAAAGCAGGCAGGTCAGACACCAGAGGATCCTCTCTCTCCCAGAGAGGATTAAGCCAGGCCAGGGCCTCTCCGGTGAGATGGGACATGATGAAGGCAACTTTGGCCCGGTCAGAGTTAAACTGGTGTGCCAGGAGTTCAAAATGCAGGGTGCACAGATTAATGAAACCCCGAGCTAGAGCAGGATCGCCTCCAAACCTAGGAGGAGCTGACAGTCGGGGTCCGGGAATGGAAACCACGGAACTGGGAATCAACGGGACTGACGGATTATGAGTCATGGCTCCAGCGATGGTTGCTGATGATGAATTCAGAGTGTCCAGACGGGAATTGACGTTCCGCAGGTGACCCAGGATGGCCTCCTGTTGAGACCTCTGACGAGACAGCTCATGACACAGTTCCGGGAGTGAAGGGGTTTGGGTGCCACCGGGTTCCATGGCCCGAGCAAACTGTAACGGGTCTGGTGGTGGAACTACTGACGAGACAGGTCAGGTGGGTGGAACCACAAAGCTTTATTTATACAAGAGAGTTTACTTGTAAGCGAGCGGGTGGCACCCGGGAAAAGGGCAGGGAATCACGGCAGGGGATATAGGTAGTTTCTGGACAGGCAGGTTTGTCACAGCGAGTGACCAAGGAAGTCTCTGGGCAGGCAGGTTGTAATGGTAAGTGACCGAGGCAGTCTCTGGGACAGGCAGGTTGTCACGGCAAGTGACCAGGCAGTATCTGGACAGGCAGGTTGTCACAGCAAGTGACCAAGGCAGTCTCTGGGACAGGCAGGTTGTCACGGCAAGTGACCAGGCAGTCTCTGGACAGGCAGGTTGTCACGGTAAGTGACCAGGCAGTCTCTGGGACAGGCAGGTTGTCACGGCAAGTGACCAGGCAGTATCTGGACAGGCAGGTTGTCACGGCAAGTGACCAGGCAGTATCTGGACAGGCAGGTTGTCACAGCAAGTGACCAAGGCAGTCTCTGGGACAGGCAGGTTGTCACGGCAAGTGACCAGGCAGTCTCTGGAACAGG
The DNA here is from genome assembly GCA_033576555.1 of Oophaga sylvatica. NCBI lineage: Eukaryota > Metazoa > Chordata > Amphibia > Anura > Dendrobatidae > Oophaga > Oophaga sylvatica. Next base: position 97,929,155 of record JARQOD010000007.1, on the reverse strand, counting down.
GCAGGCATATACGACCTGATATGGTGGAGCCTCCAGGTAGGCTGCAGTCGGATGGCAGATGATCGCTCCCAGGTGAGCAGGCAAGAGCCGTGGATCTCTGCAGATGATGTCCGAACCTCCGGATGGAGCTGCAGTCGGATGGCAGATGATCGCTCCCAGGTGAGCAGGCAAGAGCCGGGGATCTCCGCAGATGATGTCCGAACTTCCGGATGGAGCTGCAGTCGGATGGCAGATGATCGCTCCCAGGTGAGCAGGCAAGAGCCGGGGATCTCTGCAGATGACGTCCGAACCTCTGGATGGAACCACAGACGGATGGCAGACAGGCAAGCCGACAGGTAACAGGCAGGTAACAGGAATCAGGAGCTGATGGCTGAAACAGAGTTAGACTGCACAGGAACAACATTGCTCGGGCACCTACATTAAGGAGGAAGCCCTTAATATAGGGTGGAGTCCTCCAGCATTGGCTGGAGACTGATTTGGAAAATGCGCGCGGCTCCTTTAAGAGCGGGGGAGGGTGCGGGCGCGCGCCCTAAGGCCAGTAGCAGGGAAGGAGCGCGCGGGACCAGCAGGGCGGAAGGGGGACGCCGAGGATGGCAGAGGCGCAGAGGAGGCTGGGCGCACTGAGGACGCTGAGCGCAGGTGAGGAGAGCGACGTCCCTGTCTGGCAGCAGGCAGGGACGCGGGCGCTACACTATGTTCTTTGGGGATCTGCTCCGGGGCAGATAGCTTTCCTCTTTCTGTCTTTGGGTGTAGTTGGTTTCTCAGGCTGTGACGAGGCGTCTGGGACCAACGTGGGAGCGCTCCACGGCTGCCTCTGGTTGTGGTGGTTGGTCAGAGTACTGCAATCTCATAGATTCCAACTTCTCTGGTGTATTGCCTTTTTTACCTGCACTCCTCAGCTACCGAAACATAGCAGGAGGAGATGTAGGGGGGCTGCACTGTGGAGAGGACGGGCAGGTGATAGATAGAAATGAGGGAGGAGATGTAGGGGGCTGCACTGTGGAGAGGACGGGCAGGGTTATAGATAGAAATGAGGGAGGAGATGTAGGGGGCTGCACTGTGGAGAGGACGGGTAGGTGATAGAAATGAGGGAGGAGATGTAAGGGGGTGCTGCACTGTGGAGAGGACGGGCAGGGTGCTAGAAATGAGGGAGGAGATGTAGGGGGTGCTGCACTGTGGAGAGGACGGGTAGGTGATAGAAATGAGGGAGGAGATGTAGGGGGGCTGCACTGTGGAGAGGACGGGTAGGTGATAGATAGAAATGAGGGAGGAATGTAGGGGGGTGCTGCACTGGGAAGAGGACAGGTAGGGTGATAGCTAGAAAAGAGGGAGGAGATGTAGGAGGGCCACACTGTGGAGAGGACGGGTAGGGTGATAGACAGAAATGAGGGAGGAGATGTAGGGGGGCTGC
>JARQOD010000007.1:97844988-97927644 GCA_033576555.1 Oophaga sylvatica | reverse complement strand
CCTTAATCTTTCCTGGATCTGGCAAGCGTACTGATGGCTGGGCGGCGTGAGTCAGCTTCACCAGGAGATCCCATAGTATGGGCGCTGCTTCAGATGATCCATCTTGAGGTTCTACAGGTTGAGGTGTTGCTGGAAGGGGTAACTCCTGAGCGGGTTCAACTGGCATTACAGGCACAACTGGAGATAGAACGTCCTCTTGTGGCTTATAAAACTGCAACACTGGAATTATCACAGCATCTCCCAGTCGGGGCCAATCCGCAGGAAAATCTCCCAGATCGGGTGTGTATAACCTCTTCCTTTTTCTCTCTTTGATTGAAGACAGGGTTCTTGTCGCAACGTTTCAAGGGTTCCGGACATAGTTTCAAATGGTCTCTAGACACAGTGGTTATTGTTTTTCCTCCGTCTTTACTGACGACACAACTTTTCCGTTGTCGTACTTAGAATCTTGTATGACTTTAGGGTTCTTGCTCCCACTGATTATCCAGTTTATGCATTTTCTCTTCTTTTTTTAATATTTACCTCTCCAGGCATCAAAGGCTTGGCAGGAGCATTTCGTTGTAAACATCTTCCTGTTTCTCCCGTGCCTTATTAAGACTTTCCTCTACACGATTTGTACTCTTCTGTATTGCTCTTGCCGATTGACGTCCCAGTTCTCAACAGCGTCGTCTGCCTCCGGTTCTACCACTCCAAGTTCTAGATCCATTGGTAGTTTTCCGGGCCTTGCTCTCATAAGATAGGCTGGAGTGCAGTTAGTTGAGCTTACAGGTATATGGTTGTACAAATCAACCAAATCAGGTAGTAAATCCGGCCATCGATTCCTGTCTTCCAACGGTATGGATCTCAACAAGTCATAGGACAATATGGTTCATCTTTTCACAAAGACCGTTGGTTTGAGGGTGATATGGTGTTGTTCTTATTTTCTTGCACCCGTACATATGACAGAATTCCTTGAATAAATCGGCTTCAAAAGCAGGTCCCTGATCGGTTAAGACTTGCTCGGGATACCCATGCGGTCTGCAGAAGCTTGCTTGAAAGGTCTTCGCGGCCGTCACTGCGGTCTGGTCTTTCACTGGAACGACTACCAGAAATCTGGAGTAATGGTCCACCATGGTCAAGGCGTATGAGTATCCAGATCTACTCGGCGACAATTTGACGTGGTCCAGGGCCACAATCTCCAGGGGACGAGTCGTCCGGATAGGTTGCAGGGGGGCCTTCTGACTTCCGTAGTCCTTTCTTCTGAGACCACAGGGTCCACAGTTCCGACACCACCTCTCGATGGAGCTGCGCATCCCTACCCAGTAGAACCGGCATCTCAACAGGGTCTCCAGCTTCCTCCAGCCAAAGTGTCCTGCTTGATCGTGGTACGCTTCCAACACCATTGGGACGTCTGTCTTTGGGGACCACGATTTGCCAGACCATTTCATGGGTTCTGGGGTTGACGTATCTTCTGCACAACTTCTCACGGTACAGGAACACCTGCTTCTCTCGTTCCACAGGAGCTTGGCGGGCATAGGTGCATCCTTTTCCAAGGAGGAGCCTTCTTGCTTTAACAACTCCTTGATGTGGCTGACCACTGGATCACTGTCCTGAGTCTCTTTCCAGCTGTGATGGGGTAAAGGATTTAATGTTACACCATTTTGCTTTCTGTGGACTTGATGCTCGTGGACTACCCCATTTCGATGGAACGCGGTAGCTCAATTTCTTCCAGGTCGTCCGATTTCTTCTTCCGTGTCAGAGTCATGCGGCCTTCGGGACAACGCATCAGCATTAGCATTCTTTCGACCTGCCCGGTACTTGATAGTAAACTGGTAATTGGACAACCGAGCCATCCATCGCTGCTCCATGGCGCCCAGCTTGGCGGTTTCCAGGTGCGTTAACGGGTTGTTGTCTGTAAACGCAGTGAACTTAGTGGAGGCCAGATAGTGCTTAAATCTTTCAGTAATGGCCCAGACCAGCGCCAGAAACTCCAGCTTGAAGCTGCTATAATTTTCCGGATTCCTTTCAGTTGGCCTGAGTTTTTCTGCTAGCATATGCGATGACTTTTTCTTGTCCATTCTGCTTCTGACTGAGAACGGCTCCCACCCTTCATTACTGGCGTCGGTGTACAACAGGAACGGTTGACTGTAATCAGGATAGGTTAAGATTTCATCACCTGTAAGGATCTCTTTCATCTTTTGGAATGCTTCAGCCTGTTCTTTCCCCCAGTTAAAGGGAGGGTTTCTGCTCTTTAAGGATTGTCCTACCAGGAGGTCCTGTAAAGGAGCTGCCTTCTTCGTGTAATCTTTCACGAATCTCCGGTAGTAACCCGTTAGTCCCAGGAACTGTCGCACTTCCTTAAGGTTCTTCGGCTCCGGCCACTTCTGGATGGCAGTGACTTTCTCTGGGTCCGGCGCTACTCCTTCCGAACTGACGATGTGCCCCAAGTATTGTACCTTCTGCTTGAGTAGATGGCATTTTGAGGGTTTCAACTTCATCCCGTACCTGGACAGGGACTCAAACACTTCTGCCAGGTGCTTCAGATGGTCCTCATATGTCTTGGAATACACGATAACGTCGTCTAGGTATAGCAGCACGGTTTCAAAATTGAGATGTCCCAGACAGTTTTCCATCACTCTCTGAAATGTTCCTGGGGCACTACTGAGCCCAAACGGCATTCTGTCGAACTCACAGAGCCCCATTGGGGTGGTGAAAGCCGTTTTCTCACGATCCTCCTCAGCCACAGCCACTTGCCAGTAACCACTAGTCAGATCAAGGGTAGAAAAGTAGTTAGCCGTTTTCAGAGCAGCTAATGATTCCTCTATACGTGGTAGCGGGTATGCATCTTTGGTGTTTACGGTTCACCTGCCTGTAATCCACACACATTCTCATACTACCATCTTTCTTTTTAACCAGAACTAGAGGGGCTGCCCAGGGACTACAACTATCCCTTATCACCCAGCTTTCTTCATATCATTCAACATTTCTTTAGCCTTCTGATAGTGAGCTGGAGGTATGGGCCTATACCGCTCTTTGATGGGAGGATGATTGCCTGTAGGGATATGATGTTGTACTCCCTTAATGATCCCAAAATCAAGTGGATTTTTGCTAAACACTTGGGCGTACTCTTGCACCACCCGTAATACCCCTTGCTTTCTGGTGAGCGGGAGTGGTGTCCGTCCAACATGGAGCTGCTGACACCATTCCGCCACCTGAGTTGCTGGGTCATTGTCCTCCTCTATTTGACAGGAGTCTAAGGACTCAGCCGGGAGAATGGAATTATTGTCGACAGCATGAAGTTTAGCAATGGTTGCATAACGGGGTAAATTTACCTCATCATCTCCCCAATTGAGAAGCCGTACAGTACTCTCCCATTCACCACTTCTACTACTCCTCTAGCAGTCATAAGTGTAGGTCTATGCTCTGAATGGTGGGGTTCTACTACAGCTTGGTAATTCTGTCCTCTCAGACCTATGGCTGCCCTGCACCAATGATCATTTCACTCATTGGGGTATCACAATAGGATTCGAGTCAGTGACCCGTACATTACCAATTTCGCCGTCGGTAAGCTTCGCTTGCTGCTGACACACCAGGGCCCGGATCTCTCTTTGGATTACTCCTCTCTGCCTTGGTCGGGCAATCTCAGCGAGCTGTTGGAGCAAGAACACAACTTCTCCCAAACAATTACCGATAATGTTAGTACCCAAAATTATATTTAGACCGTTCTCCTCATTTACAGTCTTTACTACCAGAAGCCCTTGGTCTTTCAACTCCTCTCTGCCCACCTTTACATCTACACATTTTGTTCCAAGTACTTCTACAGGAAGACCATTAGAAGCATACACGGTAAAGTCAAGGCTCGGGGTTTAAGATCGTCCATTGACCAGTACTTGGTATATAGGGCATCAGGTATAAGAGTGACTTGAGACCCAGTGTCTAGCAATGCTGGAACAGCAATCCCATCTAAATAATGGACAGGTAGGGTCGCCCGCCCACATACCTGCGGTTCCAGTCTAGGGGGCCTGGCGAGTATTCTCCTGGGTGTTGGCCCTTGGACCCAGGTTCTGCCCGTTTAAAGGACACTGTGGAGACAAATGACCTTTTCGGTTGCAGCGAAACAGACGATCTCTCGACGAGAAGGGTGTTGATCAGAGGTTGCTCCTGGGGGTGGCGTTGTCCTCCTCCGGGGGGGCGACGTCTTCTTTCTTCTCCGGTGCATCCACGGGACGTCTTCTGGGCAGTCCGCTAGCAAGATTTTTCCTTCCTCTTCTTTCCGCAGTTGCAGGGCACTCATAACAGCAGCCAGGTTTTTAGTCAGCTGGCGCACCTCTGAGCGCAGACAGTCCAATTCACTAGGAGATGTCACCTGCGCTTTGGCTTCAGCCACTAGCGGGGAACAGGGGGTTACTGCCGGTTCCAGAGTGACTTCACCCTGATGATGTTGGGTGGCCACCTCAGGTTTGCCCAGGGGCCGCAGCCCTTTTATTGCCATGTCCTTTAGGGCATCAAAGGTAGCATCCGGATGATCTAAGGACCACCAATTTACAGTTCTGCGTTCCTCTGGGATCTCAATCCCTGTATAAATTGTTCTTTCAACATTTTATTCTCATGGAGAGCATTTAAATTGTTAACTTGCTTGAGTGCTTTCAGGGCTCCTTGCAATCGGCAAGCATAGTCCCGGATGCTGTCACCTGGCTGCTGTGAACAGTGATAGAAGGCCATCCCGGGGATCCGTTTCTGTGCGGTCTTCAAATATGGCATTTAGTTTAAGAAAAATCGCAGGTACCGACTCCAGATCAACGGTATCCCAAGTCTCCACTTCCCTCTCAGCAGCGCCAGTTAACTGCCCTATTAACACAGCAGCTTTTTGTTTCTCAGGCATGGAGTACATTTCCAATAGACTGCTTAACTTCCGCTTGAAGCCTGATAATGTGCCTGGCTCACCGCTGTACTGGGGAAGCCATTTCGCCCCAGGCATATATGGAAGCGTTAGTGGCATGATCGGGACTACCGGACTAGGTGCTGGGCCTGCGCCTCCATCTGGCGCTACAATACCAGACGGTGCGGGATTAAGCCTCCGGCCGGGGCCGCACTGTCAGCCTGTTGTTGTGACATCTTAGCGCCCCTTGGTTAAACGGAGCCTACCGGTTTCAGACGCTGCTACTTCTCAGGCACCGCAGTGAGAATAGGACCTTCGTCGCAGGCGCTCTGATGTCAGAGCGTTCACTTCCTGTCGCAGGACCTTCCGATGAGTCAGAGCCGGGGGCGGAGCCAGGCAACAGCGCGCTTTTACAGGTACGCCCACCTTCTTCTCCAGCGCCTGAGGGCGCGAATATGGCGGCAAAATGGCGGATTTTAGCGCCAAACAACAGCAACAGTCTTTTTCACTCAAACAGTTACATAGGCACGCAGGGCTCGCAATGCTGCAAGTTTCGCATCCTGTTCGTGACGCCAAAAAGTTGTGTCGACCCGCCACCACAATTGTGGGTTACCAGGGCAATGGGGTACTCAGAGCCGAGCCCGTAGAAGTCTATGGGGATTTTGTCACAGGTAGCTGTGGCTCGGTCTGTGGCCCGGGCGGTCTGGCGTATGTTGTTGGGGAATATTTACAGGGGATAACTATATACAGTTCGTGACGCCACCTGTAGTATTCTGGTAATTAGTACAGCGCTGCTGTAGATCTCTGAGGGGATGGTGAGGCAGCTAGATGTCGGGTCCCCTACAGGTGGGACTCTTCCCTCAAAGTCTGTTAAGATGGTGAAGTCGGGTGCCGGTAAATAACACAGTCTCACACAGTCAGCGTCTTTCCATACCTTTACTTGCAGAATGTTAAGGCAGGTCCCAGGGAGGCTGATCCACGGAGAGTGTATTTTGAGGCAGCAGCTGGACAAGTTAGGGGCCTCCTTTATCTCCAATATGGCGAGTGCAACTAGCATGAAGCGTAGTTCCCTCAATCTTCAGCAATGCTTGCTGTAACTGCCCAGTCAGCTTAGTGTTAGGAGCCTTCCTGTGAAGGAGCTGAATACTTATGTTGTCGTGCACTAACTCAAAGTCTTCACTCCCTCTGACCCCAGCTACGTACCGACTATAAGGGGCATTGTCTGCCGCGACCTAGGGTCCGGTAGATTCCTGGTTGTCCTGTCACTGTGCCTGAAGCAACAGTGACTCTTCGGTCCCCAGTGACCGGTAGAAACGTGCTGGACTTCTGCAATCCTGTAGCACAAATCTTATAATCCACTTGCCTTTCGCCTTGTCCACGCTGGTAACATAAACACTCTTACTAGCCAAGGGTCGAGTAGTCACTTCCAATCTTTCTCCTTCCAATCAAGTTCACCACAGATGCTCAGTTATCACAGGCAGGAGCACGTCTCTGTACCTGATACTGTCCTTGAGACAGGAATGCTGAAGACTTTCTGGGTTACAACTTGTTCTTTCTTTCAATGTATGCTGAGGAGATGACCAGCTCTGACCAGACTAAGGTGTATTCCCACACTATACCAGACTCCACTTTCCAAGCTGAAGAGATAGCAATCCAGACTCCTTCCTCCCTCCAGATGCAGACTCTCTCACTGTAGTCTAGACGCAGACTCTCCACGTCCTTACTGCCCGAAGACAGGAACTAGACTGACTGACTAAAATCACTCCTACACATACCTTCTTGACCACTCCCTAGAGTATCCTTAAACTACCCCAAGGGTGTGTCTAGTGTGTGTAGAGTGAATGCATATTGAGCTTTAAGCCGCTGCCTCTCCATACACTCCCCAGGGTACTGCGTGTGCCCACCACCAGGGCTACACATGTGCCTACCACCAGGGCTACACAGCTGCACTGTGGAGAGGACGGGCAGGTGATAGATAGAAATGAGGGAGGAGATGTAGGGGGGTGCTGCACTGTGAGAGGACGGGCAGGTGATAGATAGAAATGAGGGAGGAGATGTAGGGGTGCTGCACTGTGGAGAAGACAGGTAGGTGATAGATAGAAATGAGGGAGGAGATGTAGGGGGGTGCTGCACTGTGGAGAGGACAGGTAGGTGATAGATAGAAATGAGGGGAGGAGATGTAGGGGGGGCTGCACTGTGGAGAGGACGTGCAGGTGATAGATAGAAATGAGGGAGGAGATGTAGGGGAGTGCTGCACTGTGGAGAGGACGGGTAGGTGATAGATAGAAATGAGGGAGGAGATGTTTGGGGGGCTGCACTGTGGAGAGGACGGGTAGGGTGATAGATAGAAATGAGGGAGGAGATGTAGGGGGTGCTGCACTGTGGAGAGGACGGGTAGGGTGATAGAAATGAGGGAGGAGATGTAGGGGGGTGCTGCACTGTGGAGAGGACGGGCAGGTGATAGATAGAAATGAGGGAGGAGATGTAGGGGGGTGCTGCACTGTGGAGAGGACGGGCAGGTGATAGATAGAAATGAGGGAGGAGATGTAGGGGGTGCTGCACTGTGGAGAGGACGGGTAGGTGATAGAAATGAGGGAGGAGATGTAGGGGGGGTGCACTGTGGAGAGGACGGGTAGGTGATAGATAGAAATGAGGGAGGAGATGTAGGGGGGCTGCACTGTGGAGAGGACGGTAGGTGATAGATAGAAATGAGGGAGGAGATGTAGGGGGTGCTGCACTGTGGAGAGGACGGGTAGGTGATAGATAGAAATGAGGGAGGAGATGTAGGGGGCCCGCACTGTGGAGAGGACGGGCAGGGTGATAGATAGAAATGAGGGAGGAGATGTAGGGGGGTGCTGCACTGTGGAGAGGACGGGTAGGTGATAGATAGAAATGAGGGAGGAGATGTAGGGGGCTGCACTGTGGAGAGGACGGGTAGGTGATAGATAGAAATGTGGGAGGAGATGTAGGGGGCTGCACTGTGGAGAGGACGGGTAGTGTATAGATAGAAATGAGGGAGGAGATGTAGGGGGTGCTGCATGTGGAGAGGAAGGGCAGGGTGATAGATAGAAATGAGGAGGAGAGTAGGGGGGTGCTGCACTGTGGAGGGAGGGCAGGTGATAGCAGAATGAGGGAGGAGATGTGGGGGCTGCCTGTGGAGAGGCGGGCAGGGATGATAGAAATGAGGGAGGAGTGTAGGGGGGGCTGCCTGTGGAGAGGACGGGCAGGTGATAGATAGAAATGAGGGAGGAGATGAAGGGGGGTGCTGCACTGTGGAAGGACGGGCAGTGACAGACAGAAATAGGGAGAGAGTAGGGGGTGCTGCCTGTGGAGAGGACGGGTAGGTGATAGACAGAAATGAGGGAGGAGATTGGGGGTGCTGCACTGTGGAGAGGACGGCAGGTGATAGATGAAATGAGGGAGGAGATTAGGGGTGCTGCACTGTGGAGAGGACGGGCAGGTGATAGTAAAATGAGGGAGGAGATGTAGGGGTGCTGCACTGTGGAGAGACGGGTAGGTGATAGATAGAAATGAGGGAGGAGATGTAGGGGGTGCTGCACTGTGGAGAGGATGGCAGGTGATAGACAGAAATGAGGGAGGAGTGTAGGGGGGTGCTGCACTGTGGAAAGGACGGGCAGGTGATAGACAGAAATGAGGGAGGAGATGTAGGGGGGTGCTGCACTGTGGAGAGGAAGGGTAGGTGATAGATAGAAATGAGGAGGAGATGTAGGGGGGCCGCACTGTGGAGAGGCGGGTAGCTGATAGATAGAAATGAGGGAGGAGATGTAGGGGGGTGCTGCACTATGGAGAGGACGGGCAGGTGATAGACAGAAATGAGGGAGGAGATGTAGGGGGGTGCTGCACTGTGGAGAGGATGGCAGGTGATAGACAGAAATGAGGGAGGAGTGTAGGGGGGTGCTGCACTGTGGAGAGGACGGGCAGGGTGATAGACAGAAATGAGGGAGGGATGTGGGGGGTGCTGCACTGTGGAGAGGACGGGAGGTGATAGATACAAATGAGCGAGGAGATTTGGGGGGTGCTGTACTGTGGAGAGGACGGGTAGGTGATAGATAGAAATGAGGGAGGAGATGTAGGGGGTGCTGTACTGTGGAGAGGACGGGTAGGTGATAGATAGAAATGAGGGAGGAGATGTAGGGGGGTGCTGCATGTGAGAGGACGGGCAGGGTGATAGATAGAAATGAGGGAGGAGTGTAGGGGGGTGCTGCACTGTGGAGGGAGGGGGTGATAGAGATGAGGAGATGTAGGGGGGGCTGCACTGTGAAGGACGGGCAGTGATGATAGAAATGAGGGAGGAGATGTAGGGGGGTGCGCATGTGGAGAGGACGGGGGTGATAGACAGAAATGAGGGAGGGTGTAGGGGGTGTGCCTGTGGAGAGGATGGCAGGTGATAGACAGAAATGAGGGAGGAGATGTAGGGGGGTGCTGCATGTGGAGAGGAGGGCAGGTGATAGCAGAAATGAGGGAGGAGGTAGGGGGGTGCTGCACTGTGGAGAGGACGGGCAGGCTGATAGATAGAAATGAGGGAGGAGATGTAGGGGGTGCTGCACTGTGGAGAGGACGGTAGGATAGAAATGAGGGAGGAGATGTAGGGGGGTGCTGCACTGTGGAGAGGACGGGAGGTGATAGATAGAAATGAGGGAGGAGATGTAGGGGGGTGCTGCACTGGGGAGAGGACAGGCAGGAGATAGATAGAAATGAGGGAGGAGATGTAGGGGGGCCGCACTGTGGAGAGGACGGGTAGGTGATAGACAGAAATGAGGGAGGAGATGTAGGGGGGCTGCACTGTGGAGAGGACGGGTAGGTGATAGACAGAAATGAGGAAGGAGATGTAGGGGGCTGCACTGTGGAGAGGACGGGCAGGTGATAGACAGAAATGAAGGAGGAGATGTAGGGGGTGCTGCACTGTGGAGAGGACGGGCAGGTGATAGATAGAAATGAGGGAGGAGATGTAGGGGGGTGCCGCACTGTGGAGAGGACGGGCAGGGTGATAGACAGAAATGAGGGAGGAGATGTAGGGGTGCTGCACTGTGGAGAGGACGGGCAGGTGATAGATAGAAATGAGGGAGGAGATGTAGGGGGGCCGCACTGTGGAGAGGACGGGTAGGTGATAGATAGAAATGAGGGAGGAGATGTAGGGGGGCGCTGCACTGTGGAGAGGAGGCAGGTGATAGATAGAAAGAGGGAGGAGATGTAGGGGGGCGCACTGTGAAGGACGGGTGAGTGATAGAAATGAGGGAGGAGATGTAGGGGGCGCACTGTGAGAGACGGGAGCTGATAACAGAAATGAGGGAGGAGAGTAGGGGGGTGCTGCACTTGGAGAGACGGGCAGGTGATAGACAAATGAGGGAGGAGATGTAGGGGTGCGCACTGTGGAGAGGACGGGCAGGTGATAGACAGAAATAGGGAGGAGATTAGGGGTCTGCACTGTGGAGAGGACGGGTAGTGATAGAAATGAGGAGGAGATGTAGGGTGCTGCACTGGGAGAGGACGGCAGGGATAGATAGAAATGAGGGAGAGATGTAGGGGCCGCACTGTGGGAGGACGGGTAGTGATAGAAGAAATGAGGGAGAGTAGGGGGCTGCACTGTGGAGAGGACGGAGGTGATAGACAGAAATGAGGAGAGATGTAGGGGGCTGCACTGTGAGAGACGGGCAGGTGATAGACAGAAATGAGGAGGAGATGTAGGGGGTGCTGCACTGTGGAGAGGACGGGCAGGTGATAGAAGAAATGAGGGAGGAGATGTAGGGGGTGCCGCACTGTGGAGAGGACGGGCAGGTGATAGACAGAAATAGGGAGGAGATGTAGGGGTGCTGCACTGTGGAGAGGACGGGCAGGTGATAGATAGAAATGAGGAGGAGATGTAGGGGGGTGCCGCACTGTGGAGAGGACGGGTAGGTGATAGATGAAAATGAGGGAGGAGATGTAGGGGGGGCTGCACTGTGGAGAGGACGGGAGGTGATAGAAGAAATGAGGGAGGAGATGTAGGGGGGCCGCACTGTGGAGAGGACGGTAGGTGATAGAAATGAGGGAGGAGATGTAGGGGGGCCGCACTGTGGAGAGGACGGGTAGGTGATAGATAGAAATGAGGGAGGAGATGCAGGGGGCTGCACTGTGGAGAGGACGGTAGGTGATAGATAGAAATGAGGGAGGAGATGTAGGGGGGTGCTGCACTGTGGAGAGGAAGGGCAGGTGATAGATAGAAATGAGGAGGAGATGTAGGGGGGTGCTGCACTGTGGAGAGGACGTGCAGGTGATAGACAGAAATGAGGGAGGAGATGTAGGGGGGCTGCACTGGGAGAGGACGGGTAGGTGATAGATAGAAATGAGGGAGGAGATGTAGGGGGGTGCTGCACTGTGGAGAGGACGGGCAGGTGATAGATAGAAATGTGGGAGGAGATGTAGCGGGGCTGCACTGTGGAGAGGACGGGCAGGTGATAGATAGAAATGAGGGAGGAGATGTAGGGGGGGGCTGCACTGTGGAGAGGAAGGGCAGGGTGATAGATAGAAATGAGGGAGGAGATGTAGGGTGGTGCTGCACTGTGGAGAGGACGGGCAGGTGATAGACAGAAATGAGGGAGGAGATGTAGGGTGCTGCACTGTGGAGAGGACGGGTAGGTGTGTGTAGCCCTGGTGTTAGGCACACGCAGTACCCTGGAGAGTGTGTGGCGAGATAGCAGTTTAATGCTCAATACCCATTCACTCAACATACACTAGACACACCCTTAGGGTAGTGTAGTTACTTGTGAGGGAGTGGTCAGGGTGTATATTGGTTGAGTGATTTTAGATAGTCAGTTTCCTGTCCTTGGACGGAGCAGACGTGTGGAGTCTAGCTGGAGGGAGGAAGCAGTCCAGCCTGGTTCTGCAGCAGTTCAGAAAGTGGAGGCCAGTACAGGCGAGATATAGATCCCCTCAGCCTGGTCAGAGCTGTACCTCACCTGAATACATTGACAAAGAAAGAAGAAGCTTAGTGCAGAATTACTTCAGTCACCTGTCTCAAGGACAGTGAAAGGTTCAGAGACGTGCTCCTGCCTAGTGGATAACTGAGAATCTGTAACTAACTCTAAAGGAAGTGAAGAAGGAAGTGATTACATGACTTTTTGCAAGTGTGAGTGTTTATGCTACCAGCGAGGACAAGGCGAAAGGCACAGTGGAAAGATTATTGGAAAAGTGCTTTTGGATTGAAGAAGTCCTGCACATTGCTACCGGTCACTGGGGACCGAAGGATCACTATTAGCTTCAAGCATAGTGGTAAGAAAACCAGGGATTTACCGGACCTTAGGTCGCGGCAAACAGCCCCATATAGTCAGTACGTAACTGGGGTCAGGGGGAGTGAAGACTTTGAGCCTGATCAGCAAGATAGGAATTCAGCTCTTTCACAGGAAGGCTCCTACCACAAAACTGACTGGGCGGTACAGCTATGGAATAGCTGGAGTTATTGAGGGAACTACGCTTCAGGCTGGTTGTACTCATCGTGTTGAAAGTAAAGGAGGCCCCTAACTTGTCCAGCTGCTGTCTCAAAATACACTCTCCTTGGATCAGACTCCCTGGGACCTGCCTGAACATCTTACAAGTAAAGGTATGGAAAGACGCTGACCGTGTGAGACTGTGTTATTTATCTGCACCCGACTTCACTAACTTCATAGACTTTGAGGGACCAGTCCCACCTGTAGGGGACCCGACATCTAGCTGCCGCACCATCCCCTCAGAGATCTACAGCAGCGCTGGTACAAATTACCAGAAGACTACAGGTGGCGTCACGAACTGTATATAAATCTATCCCCTGTAAATATCCCCAACATACGCCAGACCGCCAGGGCCACAGACCGAGCCACCGCTACCTGTGACAATCCCCATAGACTTCCATGGGCTCGGCTCTGAGTACCCCATTGCCCTGGCCTGTGTGCCTATGGAGTTGTTTTTGTGAAAAAGAACTGTTTGCACTTTTGGCGCCAAAAATCGCCATCTTTGTCGCCATATTCGCGCCCTCAGGCGCTGGAGAAGAAGGTGGGCGTACCTTCGTGGGCGTGTACCCCCTGTGGCGCGAAGAAAATGCCTGCCCTCTCAAAGTGCTATTACAATATGCGATCCTGCCCTACAGCAAAGGAGGTCCGCCTCCTCTTCACCTTCCCTGCGAGGAGGAGGAGACGCAAACCCCGCCTCCACGGAAGAGACCGGATGTCTCTGGAGGAAGAAGAAAGAATCTTCTGGAACATCATGGAAGCAGGACGTGTGCAGCCGAGCAGGGAAGCGGAGGAAGGCAGGCCCCGTGCCCCAGCCAAGCTGCCACCAGCACCGGAGTTATCCGTGGTCCTGCACCTGCAGCAGGCGTTGCTAGAAATTCAGGAAGAAAATGCACGCCTGAAGAAGATGGTCCAGTACCAACCTGGATTTGAAGAGATCGAGAGACGCCGGCGTACCCTGGAGCAGCGGAGGCTGTGGGACGCGGTGATCTCTCCCCTCAACGACCCCCCACGATTCGAGTTACCGAAGATTCTGCTGCCCAAGGCGAAGGAGCAACCGGAGGCTGCCCCCGAAAGTACCGATCCTGATCCCACCGGTGAAGCGGTGGAGGCGAAGGAGGTTGAGGAGGTACCGCCAGTTCCGGAACGCCCGCCCGGCCAGGAGGCCGCAGCAGATGATCGGTCCCCGACAGGGACACCGGAGGGGTCCTGTCCGTCGTTACCAGACGTCGACTGGGACGAGATGGCGCGCCTGGATGACGTCGCCTACACCGCCCAGTGGGAATATGAGTGGCAGCGTCGTGAGGAGAAGCAGAAACGCCAGCAGGAGGAAGAGCGGGAAGCTCAGCGGAATCGTCAGCGACAACATGCAGAGCTGATCGCGGACAAGGAGAGTGTCCGGAGAGAGAAAGGTACCCTGAGGGAACCGCGGCGGCAGGGGTGTGTGACTGAGTTCCAGCTCCGGAAGGGCTGGGGCTTCATCCGTGAACCGGGCCTCTACCCAGGGGTCTTTGTTAGTCGCAGGGACGTAGAATCCCACCTACCGCAAGGCCATCCCGGGAGGGACTTAGTAAATGGAGACATTGTCACGTACACACGGCACTGGGGAATGAAGGGATGGTATGCCCTTAACGTCACCATCGTCCGTGACCCCGTCCCAGACGCAGGTAACGTCATCACTACCGCAGCGTCCCCGTCTCCAGCTCAAGCAGTATCCGGCCGTGCCCCAGCATCGCCCCCTGCAAGTTCATCGCAAATTAAAGCAATATCTACATCGCAACTAGCGACCCAGTCTCAATCGCAATCCATGACACGGTCCATATCGTTAACTGTGATTGAAACGCAATCGGTGTCTCGTGAGGAGAAGGTACCCGTTGCGCCCCTAGAGGTTCGCACGAGAACTGTGGCGACCCAGACCCTAATAGCAGCGCATGACTTGTTAGTTATGGGATCTAGGGACCATCGCATTGTTCCAGCCCCCGGGTGGAAAGTGTATTTGAAGTAAATGAGTAATTAAACAGTAAAGAAGAATCGGTGAGATCCATATAGGGTCTACCATAAGTAAAGTTGTAGAAAGTTTAAGTATGTTTACAAATTTTTGCACAAGTTGAAGAGTATAACGTATATAACATATATATATATATTTCTAACAGTAGAATGCCCGGCTGGGTAAACAGAGAAAAAGTTTGCACTTTAGTATTATTATAATGTGATATTATATCTGTGTCTTTGTTTTACAATGGACTTTGAGGTTGAGGACTGTGCCAGCCCAGAACTTATTTGTATATAGTTGCGCTTCGGTGCTTTATCTTGGTTTTACATAAAACCAGCACAGCTACCTCTGAATACAAAAACCCGTATGGTGTGGCACTGAGTGAGGTCTGCATTCGGATGTCCTGCAGCCCACCCAGGACCCACGTTGAAGGTTTGGTGCGGGTCCTTCACAAGAATACTGTATATTTATTGAATACTATTTAATATTTGTATTTTTCTCTATATAATGTTTTTGTTTTGCAACGTTCAAGACATCCTCACCTCCCGGATGGGACGAATTAATGTTCATGTTTGATGTTTTCATGCATAAACAAAACTGTCTCTTTGTATTTTACAGCCGGGAGTGCTGTCTTTTACCATGGGGGAATGTGTAGCCCTGGTGTTAGGCACACGCAGTACCCTGGAGAGTGTGTGGCGAGACAGCAGTTTAATGCTCAATACCCATTCACTCAACATACACTAGACACACCCTTAGGGTAGTGTAGTTACTTGTGAGGGAGTGGTCAGGGTGTATATTGGTTGAGTGATTTTAGATAGTCAGTTTCCTGTCCTTGGACGGAGCAGACGTGTGGAGTCTAGCTGGAGGGAGGAAGCAGTCCAGCCTGGTTCTGCAGCAGTTCAGAAAGTGGAGGCCAGTACAGGCGAGATATAGATCCCCTCAGCCTGGTCAGAGCTGTACCTCACCTGAATACATTGACAAAGAAAGAAGAAGCTTAGTGCAGAATTACTTCAGTCACCTGTCTCAAGGACAGTGAAAGGTTCAGAGACGTGCTCCTGCCTAGTGATAACTGAGAATCTGTAACTAACTCTAAAGGAAGTGAAGAAGGGAGTGATTACATGACTTTTTGCAAGTGTGAGTGTTTATGCTACCAGCGAGGACAAGGCGAAAGGCACAGTGGAAAGATTATTGGAAAAGTGCTTTTGGATTGAAGAAGTCCTGCACATTGTAACCGGTCACTGGGGACCGAAGGATCACTATTAGCTTCAAGCATAGTGGTAAGAAAACCAGGAATTTACCGGACCTTAGGTCGCGGCAAACAGCCCCAAATAGTCAGTACGTAACTGGGGTCAGGGGGAGTGAAGACTTTGAGCCTGATCAGCAAGATAGGAATTCAGCTCTTTCACAGGAAGGCTCCTACCACAAAACTGACTGGGCGGTACAGCTATGGAATAGCTGGAGTTATTGAGGGAACTACGCTTCAGGCTGGTTGTACTCATCGTGTTGAAAGTAAAGGAGGCCCCTAACTTGTCCAGCTGCTGTCTCAAAATACACTCTCCTTGGATCAGCCTCCCTGGGACCTGCCTGAACATCTTACAAGTAAAGGTATGGAAAGACGCTGACCGTGTGAGACTGTGTTATTTATCTGCACCCGACTTCACTAACTTCATAGACTTTGAGGGACCAGTCCCACCTGTAGGGGACCCGACATCTAGCTGCCTCACCATCCCCTCAGAGATCTACAGCAGCGCTGGTACAAATTACCAGAAGACTACAGGTGGCGTCACGAACTGTATATAAATCTATCCCCTGTAAATATCCCCAACATACGCCAGACCGCCAGGGCCACAGACCGAGCCACCGCTACCTGTGACAATCCCCATAGACTTCCATGGGCTCGGCTCTGAGTACCCCATTGCCCTGGTAACCCACAATTGTGGTGGCGGGTCGAGACAGGTGATAGATAGAAATGAGGGAGGAGATGTAGGGGGGCCACACTGTGGAGAGGACGGGCAGGGTGATAGATAGAAATGAGGGAGTAGATGTAGGGGGATGCTGCACTGTGGAGAGGACGGGCAGGTGATAGACAGAAATGAGGGAGGAGATGTAGGGGGGTCGCACTGTGGAGAGGACGGGCAGGGTGATAGATAGAAATGAGGGAGGAGATGTAGGGGGGCCGCACTGTGGAGAGGACGGGCAGGTGATAGACAGAAATGAGGGAGGAGATGTAGGGGGGGCTGCACTGTGGAGAGGACGGGTAGGTGATAGATACAAATGAGGGAGGAGATGTAGGGGGTGCTGCACTGTGGAGAGGACGGGCAGGTGATAGATAGAAATGAGGGAGGAGATGTAGGGGGGTGCTGCACTGTGGAGAGGACGGGCAGGTGATAGACAGAAATGAGGGAGGAGATGTAGGGGGTGCTGCACTGTGGAGAGGATGGCAGGTGATAGACAGAAATGAGGGAGGAGATGTAGGGGGGTGCTGCACTGTGGAGAGGACGGGCAGGTGATAGACAGAAATGAGGGAGGAGATGTAGGGGGGTGCTGCACTGTGGAGAGGACGGGCAGGCTGATAGATAGAAATGAGGGAGGAGATGTAGGGGGGTGCTGCACTGTGGAGAGGACGGGTAGGTGATAGAAATGAGGGAGGAGATGTAGGGGGGTGCTGCACTGTGGAGAGGACGGGCAGGTGATAGATAGAAATGAGGGAGGAGATGTAGGGGGGTGCTGCACTGTGGAGAGGACGGGCAGGTGATAGATAGAAATGAGGGAGGAGATGTAGGGGGGTGCTGCACTGTGGAGAGGACGGGCAGGTGATTGACAGAAATGAGGGAGGAGATGTAGGGGGTGCTGCACTGTGGAGAGGACGGGTAGGTGATAGAAATGAGGGAGGAGATGTAGGGGGGTGCTGCACTGTGGAGAGGAAGGGCAGGGTGATAGATAGAAATGAGGGAGGAGATGTAGGGGGGCCGCACTGTGGAGAGGACGGGTAGGTGATAGATAGAAATGAGGGAGGAGATGTAGGGGGGTGCTGCACTGTGGAGAGGAAGGGCAGGGTGATAGATAGAAATGAGGGAGGAGATGTAGGGGGGCTGCACTGTGGAGAGGACGGGCAGGCTGATAGATAGAAATGAGGGAGGAGATGTAGGGGGGTGCTGCACTGTGGAGAGGACGGGTAGGTGATAGAAATGAGGGAGGAGATGTAGGGGGGTGCTGCACTGTGGAGAGGAAGGGCAGGGTGATAGATAGAAATGAGGGAGGAGATGTAGGGGGGCTGCACTGTGGAGAGGACGGGTAGGTGATAGATAGAAATGAGGGAGGAGATGTAGGGGGGTGCTGCACTGTGGAGAGGACGGGCAGGTGATAGATAGAAATGTGGAGGAGATGTAGCGGGGCTGCACTGTGGAGAGGACGGGCAGGTGATAGATAGAAATGAGGGAGGAGATGTAGGGGGGGGCTGCACTGTGGAGAGGAAGGGCAGGGTGATAGATAGAAATGAGGGAGGAGATGTAGGGTGGTGCTGCACTGTGGAGAGGACGGGCAGGTGATAGACAGAAATGAGGGAGGAGATGTAGGGGTGCTGCACTGTGGAGAGGACGGGTAGGTGTGTGTAGCCCTGGTGTTAGGCACACGCAGTACCCTGGAGAGTGTGTGGCGAATAGCAGTTTAATGCTCAATACCCATTCACTCAACATACACTAGACACACCCTTAGGGTAGTGTAGTTACTTGTGAGGGAGTGGTCAGGGTGTATATTGGTTGAGTGATTTTAGATAGTCAGTTTCCTGTCCTTGGACGGAGCAGACGTGTGGAGTCTAGCTGGAGGGAGGAAGCAGTCCAGCCTGGTTCTGCAGCAGTTCAGAAAGTGGAGGCCAGTACAGGCGAGATATAGATCCCCTCAGCCTGGTCAGAGCTGTACCTCACCTGAATACATTGACAAAGAAAGAAGAAGCTTAGTGCAGAATTACTTCAGTCACCTGTCTCAAGGACAGTGAAAGGTTCAGAGACGTGCTCCTGCCTAGTGGATAACTGAGAATCTGTAACTAACTCTAAAGGAAGTGAAGAAGGAAGTGATTACATGACTTTTTGCAAGTGTGAGTGTTTATGCTACCAGCGAGGACAAGGCGAAAGGCACAGTGGAAAGATTATTGGAAAAGTGCTTTTGGATTGAAGAAGTCCTGCACATTGCTACCGGTCACTGGGGACCGAAGGATCACTATTAGCTTCAAGCATAGTGGTAAGAAAACCAGGGATTTACCGGACCTTAGGTCGCGGCAAACAGCCCCATATAGTCAGTACGTAACTGGGGTCAGGGGGAGTGAAGACTTTGAGCCTGATCAGCAAGATAGGAATTCAGCTCTTTCACAGGAAGGCTCCTACCACAAAACTGACTGGGCGGTACAGCTATGGAATAGCTGGAGTTATTGAGGGAACTACGCTTCAGGCTGGTTGTACTCATCGTGTTGAAAGTAAAGGAGGCCCCTAACTTGTCCAGCTGCTGTCTCAAAATACACTCTCCTTGGATCAGACTCCCTGGGACCTGCCTGAACATCTTACAAGTAAAGGTATGGAAAGACGCTGACCGTGTGAGACTGTGTTATTTATCTGCACCCGACTTCACTAACTTCATAGACTTTGAGGGACCAGTCCCACCTGTAGGGGACCCGACATCTAGCTGCCGCACCATCCCCTCAGAGATCTACAGCAGCGCTGGTACAAATTACCAGAAGACTACAGGTGGCGTCACGAACTGTATATAAATCTATCCCCTGTAAATATCCCCAACATACGCCAGACCGCCAGGGCCACAGACCGAGCCACCGCTACCTGTGACAATCCCCATAGACTTCCATGGGCTCGGCTCTGAGTACCCCATTGCCCTGGCCTGTGTGCCTATGGAGTTGTTTTTGTGAAAAAGAACTGTTTGCACTTTTGGCGCCAAAAATCGCCATCTTTGTCGCCATATTCGCGCCCTCAGGCGCTGGAGAAGAAGGTGGGCGTACCTTCGTGGGCGTGTACCCCCTGTGGCGCGAAGAAAATGCCTGCCCTCTCAAAGTGCTATTACAATATGCGATCCTGCCCTACAGCAAAGGAGGTCCGCCTCCTCTTCACCTTCCCTGCGAGGAGGAGGAGACGCAAACCCCGCCTCCACGGAAGAGACCGGATGTCTCTGGAGGAAGAAGAAAGAATCTTCTGGAACATCATGGAAGCAGGACGTGTGCAGCCGAGCAGGGAAGCGGAGGAAGGCAGGCCCCGTGCCCCAGCCAAGCTGCCACCAGCACCGGAGTTATCCGTGGTCCTGCACCTGCAGCAGGCGTTGCTAGAAATTCAGGAAGAAAATGCACGCCTGAAGAAGATGGTCCAGTACCAACCTGGATTTGAAGAGATCGAGAGACGCCGGCGTACCCTGGAGCAGCGGAGGCTGTGGGACGCGGTGATCTCTCCCCTCAACGACCCCCCACGATTCGAGTTACCGAAGATTCTGCTGCCCAAGGCGAAGGAGCAACCGGAGGCTGCCCCCGAAAGTACCGATCCTGATCCCACCGGTGAAGCGGTGGAGGCGAAGGAGGTTGAGGAGGTACCGCCAGTTCCGGAACGCCCGCCCGGCCAGGAGGCCGCAGCAGATGATCGGTCCCCGACAGGGACACCGGAGGGGTCCTGTCCGTCGTTACCAGACGTCGACTGGGACGAGATGGCGCGCCTGGATGACGTCGCCTACACCGCCCAGTGGGAATATGAGTGGCAGCGTCGTGAGGAGAAGCAGAAACGCCAGCAGGAGGAAGAGCGGGAAGCTCAGCGGAATCGTCAGCGACAACATGCAGAGCTGATCGCGGACAAGGAGAGTGTCCGGAGAGAGAAAGGTACCCTGAGGGAACCGCGGCGGCAGGGGTGTGTGACTGAGTTCCAGCTCCGGAAGGGCTGGGGCTTCATCCGTGAACCGGGCCTCTACCCAGGGGTCTTTGTTAGTCGCAGGGACGTAGAATCCCACCTACCGCAAGGCCATCCCGGGAGGGACTTAGTAAATGGAGACATTGTCACGTACACACGGCACTGGGGAATGAAGGGATGGTATGCCCTTAACGTCACCATCGTCCGTGACCCCGTCCCAGACGCAGGTAACGTCATCACTACCGCAGCGTCCCCGTCTCCAGCTCAAGCAGTATCCGGCCGTGCCCCAGCATCGCCCCCTGCAAGTTCATCGCAAATTAAAGCAATATCTACATCGCAACTAGCGACCCAGTCTCAATCGCAATCCATGACACGGTCCATATCGTTAACTGTGATTGAAACGCAATCGGTGTCTCGTGAGGAGAAGGTACCCTTGCGCCCCTAGAGGTTCGCACGAGAACTGTGGCGACCCAGACCCTAATAGCAGCGCATGACTTGTTAGTTATGGGATCTAGGGACCATCGCATTGTTCCAGCCCCCGGGGTGGAAAGTGTATTTGAAGTAAATGAGTAATTAAACAGTAAAGAAGAATCGGTGAGATCCATATAGGGTCTACCATAAGTAAAGTTGTAGAAAGTTTAAGTATGTTTACAAATTTTTGCACAAGTTGAAGAGTATAACGTATATAACATATATATATATATTTCTAACAGTAGAATGCCCGGCTGGGTAAACAGAGAAAAAGTTTGCACTTTAGTATTATTATAATGTGATATTATATCTGTGTCTTTGTTTTACAATGGACTTTGAGGTTGAGGACTGTGCCAGCCCAGAACTTATTTGTATATAGTTGCGCTTCGGTGCTTTATCTTGGTTTTACATAAAACCAGCACAGCTACCTCTGAATACAAAAACCCGTATGGTGTGGCACTGAGTGAGGTCTGCATTCGGATGTCCTGCAGCCCACCCAGGACCCACGTTGAAGGTTTGGTGCGGGTCCTTCACAAGAATACTGTATATTTATTGAATACTATTTAATATTTGTATTTTTCTCTATATAATGTTTTTGTTTTGCAACGTTCAAGACATCCTCACCTCCCGGATGGGACGAATTAATGTTCATGTTTGATGTTTTCATGCATAAACAAAACTGTCTCTTTGTATTTTA
Source organism: Oophaga sylvatica (assembly GCA_033576555.1). Classification (NCBI taxonomy): domain Eukaryota; kingdom Metazoa; phylum Chordata; class Amphibia; order Anura; family Dendrobatidae; genus Oophaga; species Oophaga sylvatica. The sequence goes on along the minus strand of JARQOD010000007.1, from coordinate 97,906,259 downwards.
CAGCCCGGGAGTGCTGTCTTTTACCATGGGGGAATGTGTAGCCCTGGTGTTAGGCACACGCAGTACCCTGGAGAGTGTGTGGCGAGACAGCAGTTTAATGCTCAATACCCATTCACTCAACATACACTAGACACACCCTTAGGGTAGTGTAGTTACTTGTGAGGGAGTGGTCAGGGTGTATATTGGTTGAGTGATTTTAGATAGTCAGTTTCCTGTCCTTGGACGGAGCAGACGTGTGGAGTCTAGCTGGAGGGAGGAAGCAGTCCAGCCTGGTTCTGCAGCAGTTCAGAAAGTGGAGGCCAGTACAGGCGAGATATAGATCCCCTCAGCCTGGTCAGAGCTGTACCTCACCTGAATACATTGACAAAGAAAGAAGAAGCTTAGTGCAGAATTACTTCAGTCACCTGTCTCAAGGACAGTGAAAGGTTCAGAGACGTGCTCCTGCCTAGTGATAACTGAGAATCTGTAACTAACTCTAAAGGAAGTGAAGAAGGGAGGATTACATGACTTTTTGCAAGTGTGAGTGTTTATGCTACCAGCGAGGACAAGGCGAAAGGCACAGTGGAAAGATTATTGGAAAAGTGCTTTTGGATTGAAGAAGTCCTGCACATTGTAACCGGTCACTGGGGACCGAAGGATCACTATTAGCTTCAAGCATAGTGGTAAGAAAACCAGGATTTACCGGACCTTAGGTCGCGGCAAACAGCCCCAAATAGTCAGTACGTAACTGGGTCAGGGGGAGTGAAGACTTTGAGCCTGATCAGCAAGATAGGAATTCAGCTCTTTCACAGGAAGGCTCCTACCACAAAACTGACTGGGCGGTACAGCTATGGAATAGCTGGAGTTATTGAGGGAACTACGCTTCAGGCTGGTTGTACTCATCGTGTTGAAAGTAAAGGAGGCCCCTAACTTGTCCAGCTGCTGTCTCAAAATACACTCTCCTTGGATCAGCCTCCCTGGGACCTGCCTGAACATCTTACAAGTAAAGGTATGGAAAGACGCTGACCGTGTGAGACTGTGTTATTTATCTGCACCCGACTTCACTAACTTCATAGACTTTGAGGGACCAGTCCCACCTGTAGGGGACCCGACATCTAGCTGCCTCACCATCCCCTCAGAGATCTACAGCAGCGCTGGTACAAATTACCAGAAGACTACAGGTGGCGTCACGAACTGTATATAAATCTATCCCCTGTAAATATCCCCAACATACGCCAGACCGCCAGGGCCACAGACCGAGCCACCGCTACCTGTGACAATCCCCATAGACTTCCATGGGCTCGGCTCTGAGTACCCCATTGCCCTGGTAACCCACAATTGTGGTGGCGGGTCGAGACAGGTGATAGATAGAAATGAGGAGGAGATGTAGGGGGCCCACTGTGGAGAGGACGGGCAGGGTGATAGATAGAAATGAGGGAGTAGATGTAGGGGGATGCTGCACTGTGGAGAGGACGGGCAGGTGATAGACAGAAATGAGGGAGGAGATGTAGGGGGTCGCACTGTGGAGAGGACGGGCAGGGTGATAGAAGAAATGAGGGAGGAGATGTAGGGGGGCCGCACTGTGGAGAGGACGGGCAGGTGATAGACAGAAATGAGGGAGGAGATGTAGGGGGGCTGCACTGTGGAGAGGACGGGTAGGTGATAGATACAAATGAGGGAGGAGATGTAGGGGGTGCTGCACTGTGGAGAGGACGGGCAGGTGATAGATAGAAATGAGGGAGGAGATGTAGGGGGGTGCTGCACTGTGGAGAGGACGGGTAGGTGATAGATAGAAATGAGGGAGGAGATGTAGGGGGGCTGCACTGTGGAGAGGATGGGTAGGTGATAGATAGAAATGAGGGAGGAGATGTAGGGGGTGCTGCACTGTGGAGAGGACGGGTAGGTGATAGATAGAAATGAGGGAGGAGATGTAGGGGGGTGCTGCACTGTGGAAAGGACGGGTAGGTGATAGATAGAAATGAGGGAGGAGATGTAGGGGTGCTGCACTGTGGAGAGGACGGGTAGGTGATAGATAGAAATGAGGGAGTAGATGTAGGGGTGCTGCACTGTGGAGAGGACGGGTAGGTGATAGATAGAAATGAGGGAGGAGATGTAGGGGGGCCGCACTGTGGAGAGGACGGGCAGGTGATAGATAGAAATGAGGGAGGAGATGTAGGGGGGTGCTGCACTGTGGAGAGGACGGGCAGGTGATAGATAGAAATGAGGGAGGAGATGTAGGGGGGCTGCACTGTGGAGAGGACGGGTAGGTGATAGATAGAATAGAGGGAGGAGATGTAGGGGGGTGCTGACTGTGGAGAGGACGGGAGGTGATAGATAGAAATAGGGAGGAGATGTAGGGGGGCCGCACTGTGGAGAGGACGGGTATGTGATAGATAAAAATGAGGGAGGAGATGTAGGGGTGCTGCACTGTGGAGAGGACGGGTAGGTGATAGATAGAAATGAGGGAGGAGATGTAGGGGGTGCTGCACTGTGGAGAGGACGGGTAGGTGATAGATAGAAATGAGGGAGTAGATGTAGGGGGTGCTGCACTGTGGAGAGGACGGGTAGGTGATAGATAGAAATGAGGGAGGAGATGTAGGGGGGTGCGCACTGTGGAGAGGACGGGCAGGTGTAGATAGAAATGAGGGAGGAGATGTAGGGGGTGCTGCACTGTGGAGAGGACGGGTAGGTGATAGATAGAAATGAGGGAGGAGATGTAGGGGGTGCTGCACTGTGGAGAGGACGGGTAGGTGATAGATAGAAATGAGGGAGGAGATGTAGGGGGGCCCGCACTGTGGAGAGGACGGGCAGGTGATAGATATAAATGAGGGAGGAGATGTAGGGGGCCGCACTGTGGAGAGGACGGGCAGGGTGATAGATAAAATGAGGGAGGAGATGTAGGGGGGTGCTACACTGTGGAGAGGACGGGTAGGTGATAGATAGAAATGAGGGAGGAGATGTAGGGGGTGCTGCACTGTGGAGAGGACGGGCAGGGTGATAGAAATGAGGGAGGAGATGTAGGGGGGTGCTGCACTGTGGAGAGGACGGGAGGGTGATAGATAGAAATGAGGGAGGAGATGTAGGGGGGTGCTGCACTGTGGAGAGGACGGGTAGGTGATAGATAGAAATGAGGGAGGAGATGTAGGGGGGCCCGCACTGTGGAGAGGACGGGCAGGTGATAGATAAAATGAGGGAGGAGATGTAGGGGGGTGCTGCACTGTGGAGAGGACGGGTAGGTGATAGATAGAAATGAGGGAGGAGATGTAGGGGGGTGCTGCACTGTGGAGAGGACGGGCAGGTGATAGATAGAAATGAGGAGGAGATGTAGGGGGGCTGCACTGTGGAGAGGACGGGTAGGTGATAGACAGAAATGAGGAAGGAGATGTAGGGGGGCCGCACTGTGGAGAGGACGGGCAGGTGATAGATAGAAATGATGGGAGGAGATGTAGGGGGCTGCACTGTGGAGAGGACGGGTAGGTGATAGATAGAAATGAGGGAGGAGATGTAGGGGGGCCGCACTGTGGAGAGGACGGGCAGGTGATAGAAATGAGGGAGGAGATGTAGGGGGGCTGCAATGTGGAGAGGACGGGTAGGTGATAGATAGAAATGTGGGAGGAGATGTAGGGGGGTGCTGCACTGTGGAGGACGGGTAGGTGATAGATAGAAATGAGGGAGGAGATGTAGGGGGGCTGCACTGTGGAGAGGACGGGCAGGTGATAGATAGAAATGAGGGAGGAGATGTAGGGGGTGCTGCACTGTGGAGAGGACGGGCAGGGTGATAGATAGAAATGAGGGAGGAGATGTAGGGGGGTGCTGCACTGTGGAGAGGACAGGTAGGTGATAGATAGAAATGAGGGAGGAGATGTAGGGGGGTGCTGCACTGTGGAGAGGACGGGTAGGTGATAAATAGAAATGAGGGAGGAGATGTAGGGGGGTGCTGCACTGTGGAGAGGACGGGTAGGTGATAGATAGAAATGAGGGAGGAGATGTAGGGGGGGCTGCACTGTGGAGAGGACGGGTAGGTGATAGATAGAAATGAGGGAGGAGATGTAGGGGGGCCGCACTGTGGAGAGGACGGGCAGGTGATAGATAGAAATGAGGGAGGAGATGTAGGGGGCTGCACTGTGGAGAGGACGGGTAGGTGATAGATAGAAATGTGGGAGGAGATGTAGGGGGGCTGCACTGTGGAGAGGACGGGTAGGTGATAGATAGAAATGAGGGAGGAGATGTAGGGGGGCCGCAATGTGGAGAGGACGGGCAGGTGATAGATAGAAATGAGGGAGGAGATGTAGGGGGGCCTGCACTGTGAAGAGGACGGGTAGGTGATAGATAGAAATGTGGGAGGAGATGTAGGGGGGTGCTGCACTGTGGAGGACGGGTAGGTGATAGATAGAAATGAGGGAGGAGATGTAGGGGGGCTGCACTGTGGAGAGGACGGGCAGGTGATAGATAGAAATGAGGGAGGAGATGTAGGGGGGTGCTGCACTGTGGAGAGGACGGGCAGGGTGATAGATAGAAATGAGGGAGGAGATGTAGGGGGTGCTGCACTGTGGAGAGGACGGGTAGGTGATAGATAGAAATGAGGGAGGAGATGTAGGGGGTGCTGCACTGTGGAGAGGACGGGTAGGTGATAGATAGAAATGAGGGAGGAGATGTAGGGGGGTGCTGCACTGTGGAGAGGACGGGTAGGTGATAAATAGAAATGAGGGAGGAGATGTAGGGGGTGTGCTGCACTGTGGAGAGGACGGGTAGGTGATAGATAGAAATGAGGAGGAGATGTAGGGGGGGCTGCACTGTGGAGAGGACGGGTAGGTGATAGATAGAAATGAGGGAGGAGATGTAGGGGGGGCTGCACTGTGGAGAGGACGGGTAGGTGATAGATAGAAATGAGGGAGGAGATGTAGGGGTGCTGCACTGTGGAGAGGACGGGCAGGTGATAGACAGAAATGAGGGAGGAGATGTAGGGGTGCTGCTCTGTGGAGAGGACAGGTAGGTGATAGACAGAAATGAGGGAGGAGATGTAGGGGGCTGCACTGTGGAGAGGACGGGCAGGTGATAGATAGAAATGAGGGAGGAGATGTAGGGGGTGCTGCACTGTGGAGAGGACGGGCAGGGTGATCGATAGAAATGAGGGAGGAGATGTAGGGGGTGCTGCACTGTGGAGAGGACGGTAGGTGATAGATAGAAATGAGGGAGGAGATGTAGGGGGGGGCTGCACTGTGGAGAGGACGGGTAGGTGATAAATAGAAATGAGGGAGGAGATGTAGGGGGGTGCTGCACTGTGGAGAGGACGGGTAGGTGATAGATAGAAATGAGGAGGAGATGTAGGGGGTGCTGCACTGTGGAGAGGACGGGTAGGTGATAGATAGAAATGAGGGAGGAGATGTAGGGGGGGCTGCACTGTGGAGAGGACGGGCAGGTGATAGACAGAAATGAGGGAGGAGATGTAGGGGTGCTGCACTGTGGAGAGGACAGGTAGGTGATAGACAGAAATGAGGGAGGAGATGTAGGGGGGCTGCACTGTGGAGAGGACGGGCAGGGTGATAGATAGAAATGAGGGAGGAGATGTAGGGGGCTGCACTGTGGAGAGGACGGGTAGGTGATAGATAGAAATGAGGGAGGAGATGTAGGGGGGCTGCACTGTGGAGAGGACGGGTAGGTGATAGACAGAAATGAGGGAGGAGATGTAGGGGGGTGCTGCACTGTGGAGAGGACGGGTAGGTGATAGATAGAAATGAGGGAGGAGATGTAGGGGGGCCGCACTGTGGAGAGGACGGGTAGGTGATAGATAGAAATGAGGGAGGAGATGTAGGGGGGTGCTGCACTGTGGAGAGGACGGGTAGGTGATAGATAGAAATGAGGGAGGAGATGTAGTGGGGCGCTGCACTGTGGAGAGGACGGGTAGGTGATAGATAGAAATGAGGGAGGAGATGTAGGGGGGCGCTGCACTGTGGAGAGGACGGGTAGGTGATAGATAGAAATGAGGGAGGAGATGTAGGGGGGCTGCACTGTGGAGAGGACGGGTAGGTGATAGACAGAAATGAGGCAGGAGATGTAGGGGGCTGCACTGTGGAGAGTACGGGTAGGTGATAGAGAGAAATGAGGGAGGAGATGTAGGGGGGCGCTGCACTGTGGAGAGGACGGGTAGGTGATAGATAGAAATGAGGGAGGAGATGTAGGGGGGTGCTGCACTGTGGAGAGGACGGGCAGGGTGATAGATAGAAATGAGGGAGGAGATGTAGGGGGGTGCTGCACTGTGGAGAGGACGGGCAGGGTGATAGAAATGAGGGAGGAGATGTAGGGGGGCTGCACTGTGGAGGGGACGGGCAGGGTGATAGATAGAAATGAGGGAGGAGATGTAGGGTGCTGCACTGTGGAGAGGACGGGTAGGGTGATAGATAGAAATGAGGGAGGAGATGTAGGGGGGGCCGCACTGTGGAGGGGACGGGCAGGGTGATAGATAGAAATGAGGGAGGAGATGTAGGGGGCCGCACTGTGGAGAGGACGGGCAGGGTGATAGATAGAAATGAGGGAGGAGATGTAGGGGGGTGCTGCACTGTGGAGAGGACGGGCAGGGTGATAGAAATGAGGGAGGAGATGTAGGGGGGCTGCACTGTGGAGAGGACGGGCAGGGTGATAGATAGAAATGAGGGAGGAGATGTAGGGGGCCGCACTGTGGAGAGGACGGGCAGGGTGATAGATAGAAATGAGGGAGGAGATGTAGGGGGTGCTGCACTGTGGAGAGGACGGGCAGGGTGATAGAAATGAGGGAGGAGATGTAGGGGGGCTGCACTGTGGAGGGGACGGGCAGGGTGATAGATAGAAATGAGGGAGGAGATGTAGGGGTGCTGCACTGTGGAGAGGACGGGTAGGGTGATAGATAGAAATGAGGGAGGAGATGTAGGGGGGGCCGCACTGTGGAGGGGACGGGCAGGGTGATAGATAAAATGAGGGAGGAGATGTAGGGGGGTGCTGCACTGTGGAGAGGACGGGTAGGTGATAGATAGAAATGAGGGAGGAGATGTAGGGTGCTGCACTGTGGAGAGCTTTGTGGGTGTACTTTGAATCAGTGCAAATACGGAGAAACAATGGAGACAACGATCTATCCGGAGAGAAAACATGCGGCAACTGAGTAAAGAGGATTAGGAGAACATGTATCTTCCAGAAACAGCGCCCCCACTTGTCCACAGGTTGTGTCTGGCAGCGGCGTAACTTTTTATATTTGGCCCCTGAGACTCCGGGGCCCGGGTATGACTGCACCCCCTGAACCCATTATAGTTGCGCCTCTGGTGTCTGGTCTTATCAGCGCCCTGAAAGTGAATGGAACTTAGCTGTAATACCGTACACAACCTGTAGTCAGGGGGGGGCGCTGTTTCTAGAACTATTTAACTGTGGCTTTGTAGTACTGGACAACCCCTTTAAAAGGTACAATCAACATCAAAGATGCAGTGCCGACCTGTCAGACGACGGGCACGGATGTATATAGATAATGGCAGATATGAGACACGACAGCTCACTAGAACAGGAGCAAAATCAGGCCAAGAAATACTGGGAGGCGGAGAGTTAATCCTGCTACATAGTAACACAGATACATTGCTACATAGTAACACATCACATGACCTCTATGATCAGTGCAGGGAAGACCCTCCCATGACCTCTATGATCCGTGCAGGGAAGACCCTCCCATGACCTCTATGATCAGTGCAGGGAAGACCCTCACGTGACCTCTATGATCAGTGCAGGGAAGACCCTCCCATGACCGCTATGATCCGTGCAGGGAACACCCTCACGTGACCTCTATGATCAGTGCAGGGAAGACCCTCCCATGACCTCTATGATCCGTGCAGGGAAGACCCTCAGGTGACCTCTATGATCAGTGCAGGGAAGACCCTCCCATGACCTCTATAATCAGTGCAGGGAAGACCCTCCCATGACCTCTATGATCAGTGCAGGGAAGACCCTCACGTGACCTCTATGATCAGTGCAGGGAAGACTCTCCCATGACCTCTATGATCAGTGCAGGGAAGACCCTCCCATGACCTCTATAATCAGTGCAGGGAAGACCCTCCCATGACCTCTATAATCAGTGCAGGGAAGACCCTCCCATGACCTCTATGATCAGTGCAGGGAAGACCCTCACGTGACCTCTATGATCAGTGCAGGGAAGACTCTCCCATGACCTCTATGATCAGTGCAGGGAAGACCCTCCCATGACCTCTATAATCAGTGCAGGGAAGACCCTCCCATGACCTCTATGATCAGTGCAGGGAAGACCCTCCCATGACCTCTATGATCAGTGCAGGGAAGACCCTCCCATGACCTCTATGATCCGTGCAGGGAAGACCCTCACGTGACCTCTATGATCAGTGCAGGGAAGACCCTCCCATGACCTCTATGATCCGTGCAGGGAAGACCCTCCCATGACCCCTATGATCAGTGCAGGGAAGACCCTCCCATGACCTCTATGATCCGTGCAGGGAAGACCCTCACGTGACCTCTATGATCAGTGCAGGGAAGACGCTCCCATGACCTCTATGATCCGTGCAGGGAAGACCCTCACGTGACCTCTATGATCAGTGCAGGGAAGACCCTCACGTGACCTCTATGATCAGTGCAGGGAAGACCCTCACGTGACCTCTATGATCCGTGCAGGGAAGACCCTCACGTGACCTCTATGATCAGTGCAGGGAAGACCCTCACGTGACCTCTATGATCAGTGCAGGGAAGACCCTCACGTGACCTCTATGATCCGTGCAGGGAAGACCCTCACGTGACCTCTATGATCCGTGCAGGGAAGACCCTCACGTGACCTCTATGATCAGTGCAGGGAAGACCCTCACGTGACCTCTATGATCAGTGCAGGGAAGACCCTCACGTGACCTCTATGATCAGTGCAGGGAAGACCCTCACGTGACCTCTATGATCAGTGCAGGGAAGACCCTCACGTGACCTCTATGATCAGTGCAGGGAAGACCCTCACGTGACCTGTATGATCAGTGCAGGGAAGACCCTCACGTGACCTCTATGATCAGTGCAGGGAAGACCCTCCCATGACCTCTATAATCAGTGCAGGGAAGACCCTCACGTGACCTCTATGATCAGTGCAGGGAAGACCCTCACGTGACCTCTATGATCAGTGCAGGGAAGACCCTCACGTGACCTCTATGATCAGTGCAGGGAAGACCCTCACGTGACCTCTATGATCAGTGCAGGGAAGACCCTCACGTGACCTCTATGATCAGTGCAGGGAAGACCCTCCCATGACCTCTATGATCAGTGCAGGGAAGACCCTCACGTGACCTCTATGATCAGTGCAGGGAAGACCCTCACGTGACCTCTATGATCCGTGCAGGGAAGACCCTCACGTGACCTCTATGATCAGTGCAGGGAAGACCCTCACGTGACCTCTATGATCAGTGCAGGGAAGACCCTCACGTGACCTCTATGATCAGTGCAGGGAAGACCCTCACGTGACCTCTATGATCAGTGCAGGGAAGACCCTCACGTGACCTCTATGATCAGTGCAGGGAAGACCCTCACGTGACCTCTATGATCAGTGCAGGGAAGACCCTCACGTGACCTGTATGATCAGTGCAGGGAAGACCCTCACGTGACCTCTATGTTCAGTGCAGGGAAGACCCTCCCATGACCTCTATAATCAGTGCAGGGAAGACCCTCACGTGACCTCTATGATCAGTGCAGGGAAGACCCTCACGTGACCTCTATGATCAGTGCAGGGAAGACCCTCACGTGACCTCTATGATCAGTGCAGGGAAGACCCTCACGTGACCTCTATGATCAGTGCAGGGAAGACCCTCACGTGACCTCTATGATCAGTGCAGGGAAGACCCTCCCATGACCTCTATAATCAGTGCAGGGAAGACCCTCACGTGACCTCTATGATCCGTGCAGGGAAGACCCTCACGTGACCTCTATGATCAGTGCAGGGAAGACCCTCACGTGACCTCTATGATCAGTGCAGGGAAGACCCTCACGTGACCTCTATGATCACTGGCGCCGCTATAATGAGGCGAGTTGAGCTGTTATCTCAGGCGGCGGCAGAGCAGAACTCATAATGTGTGAGAGGAAGTGAGCAGGAAGCTGCCGGATCATGGAGAGGTGAGTCTGGCCGCTGTGCCTGTGAAGCGTGTGTGTGTGTGTGTGTGTGTGTGTAGCTGGTGTGTGTGTGTGTGTGTGTTGTGTGTGTGTGTGTGTGTGTGTGTGTGTGGCTGTGTGTGTGATAGATGAGGAAGGATATCAGCGTTGGAACGGGCAGAGGTGAGTAGTTTTTTTTTTATGCAAGGCCATTATTCAGTATGGAGCATCATGGTGGGCTATTTATACTGTATGCAGCAGTATATGGGCCATTATTCAGTATGGAGCATCATGTGGGGCTATTATACTGTATGCAGCAGTATATGGGGCCATTATTCAGTATGGAGCATCATGTGGGGCTATTATACTGTATGCAGCAGTATATGGGGCCATTATTCAGTATGGAGCATCATGTGGGGCTATTATACTGTATGCAGCAGTATATGGGGCCATTATTCAGTATGGAGCATCATGTGGGGCTATTATACTGTATGCAGCAGTATATGGGGCCATTATTCAGTATGGAGCATCATGTGGGGCTATTATACTGTATGCAGCAGTATATGGGGCCATTATTCAGTATGGAGCATCATGTGGGCTATTATACTGTATGCAGCAGTATATGGGGCCATTATTCAGTATGGAGCATCATGTGGGGCTATTATACTGTATGCAGCAGTATATGGGGCCATTATTCAGTATGGAGCAGTATATGGGGCCATTATACTGTATGCAGCAGTATATGGGGCCATCATTCAGTATGGAGCATCATGTGGGGCTATTATACTGTATGCAGCAGTATATGGGGCCATTATTCAGTATGGAGCATCATGTGGGGCTATTATACTGTATGCAGCAGTATATGGGGCCATTATACAGTATGGAGCATCATGTGGGGCTATTATACTGTATGCAGCAGTATATGGGGCCATTATTCAGTATGGAGCATCATGTGGGGCTATTATACTGTTTTCAGCAGTATATGGGGCCATTATTCAGTATGGAGCATCATGTGGGGCTATTATACTGTATGCAGCAGTATATGGGGCCATTATTCAGTATGGAGCATCATGTGGGGCTATTATACTGTATGCATCATTATATGGGGCCATTATTCAGTATGGAGCATCATATGGGGCCATTATACTGTATGCATCATTATATGGGGCCATTATTCAGTATGGAGCATCATGTGGGGCCATTATACTGTATGCAGCAGTATATGGGGCCATTATTCAGTAGTTTTTTTCTTTCCCATCTTTCTTTCTCTCTGTTCTTTTTCTTTCTCTCTGTTCTTTCTTTCCCCTCTTTCTTTCTATCTCTGTTCTTTCTCTTTCTTTCTCTCTCTGTTCTTTCTTTCTCTCTGTTCTTTCTTTCTTTGCACTCTATCTTTCTGTTCTTTCTCTCTCTCTCTCTCTCTGTTCTTTCTATCTGTTTTCTTTATTTCTCTTTCTCTCTCTCTGTTCTTTGTTTCCCATCTTTCTTTCTCTCTATCTCTCTGTTCTTTCTTTCTCTCTTTGTTCTTTCTTTCCCCTATTTCTTTTTTTCTCTCTGTTCTTTTTTTTCTGTCCCCTCTTTCTTTTTCTGTTCTTTCTTTCTCTCTGTTCTTTCTTTCCCGTCTTTTTTTCTTTCTCTCTCTGTTCTTTTCTCTCTCTGTTCTTTCTTTTCCCTTTCTTTGTTTATTTATTTCTCTCTCTACTTTCTCTCTGTTCTTTCTTGCTTTCCGCTCTTTCTCTCTCTCCTTTCTCTGTTTTCTTGTTTCTCTCTCTGTTCTTTCTTTTACTTGTACCAGTGTGCCCATAGTACCAGTCACTGTGCCCTCAGTACCAGTCAGTGTGATCACCAGTGCTAAATGGGTGTGGTCGGGGCGTGGACATGGGTGTGACTAGTTGTGAAAATGGGTGTGGTCGGGGCGTGGCCTAAAATTTGCCTTCCTCGCTCGAATTGGGAGGCGCCGTTTTGCAGTTTGCCTCAGGCAGCACAGAGGCTAGGTTCACCCCTGTCTATGATCAGTGCAGGGAAGACCCCAGGCTGCAGTGATGGACGAGTTCAGCCTCTTCCTTTCTCCCTTCTCGCTGCTAACACTTTTTGTTCCCGCCCTTTTGTCTATTTTCCCTCTTCTTCCAGTAGCCATAACGTTATTATTCTTCTGTTCCCATCGCCATGTGAGGATGGATTTGATGTAGTTTGGAATGACCCCATTTATTTTATCATGTGCTGTACTGAAAACGGGGAGAAAAAATCCAAATGGTGGAAAACAGAACACATCTCCGACATCGTTTTTTGGGGTTTTGTTTTCACAGTGTTCATTGTGCGGTAACAATGTCCTGGTGCCATAATTCTCTGGGTCAGTGCGATTACTGTGACACCAAACTGTTTACATATATTAATGTGAATTGAATTCAGAGCTCTCGGTGTGTGCCGCCGTCTCCGAGCCGCGGAGTCTGGTATTCTCACATCAGTGGAGCTGAGGCGGGATGTTTCCACTGATACATTGTTTCGGAGCACATACAGGTTCTGATGGAGCCCTGTTGCATTATTTGGAGAAGCGGCCATTTCTGCCGTTACAATATATATGTTACATAATGTTATATTTTGATAGATGAGGCAATGTCAGACATGTAATGGGGGATGAATCCACCTTTTATGCTTTTTTTTTTTTTTTTTACCTTTTCTCAGGGTTCCCTCAGGGACTTGACCCCGTGATCATCTGATGGCTTGTGCTGTGTCCTGCTCTGATCACTGTTATGGTATACAGGTCCACTATGGAGCCGCGCCACAGTAATGAAATAAAGAAGCCAGATTGTTATATTCATGGACAAACCCTTTCAAGCAATTACACAGCAGCGAACCGAGCTAACTCTGGTGGCTGCTGTTAGAGACAGGTGCTGGCTGTAGAGCACTGCCTCTGAGCTGCTCCATGTATCCAACATGCGGCGTTCAGGTATAAAGGAAGTCAGGAAAGAGTTTATCACATCAATTGAATATGGAGACTTATAGACTTTGCTCTATTTATGGAAGAAAAGTTAGCAAATTAGCTATCAAGTGCCGTCTATGGGGGGCAGCAGCCCTAGAAGTCAGTGTCCAACCACTAACCCAAACCCTAAGTCAGTGTCCGACCCCTAACCATATGTCAGTGTCTGACCACTAGCCCAAACTCTAAGTCAGTGTCCGATCCTTAACACTAAGTGTCCGACCACTAATGTAAACCCTAAGTCAGTGTCCGACCCCTAATCTAAACCTTAAGTCCGTGTTCGACCGCTAACCCAAACCCTAAGTCAGTGTCGGACCACTAACCCAAACCCTAAGTCAGTGTCCGACCGCTTTCACGTTTGACTCCCAGACCGGCGAGGTGGTCGCTTTTTTTTTCATGCTTTAATTTTTCTAACACATTTCGACCGGATTCTAAGAATGTCAAGGCGGATGCCTTATCTCGCAGCTTGGATCCGATATCACATCCCGAACCTCTGTCCTCCATTCTTCAGCACAGGGTGGTCATGGCAGTGGTGTCCTCAGAATTGGAGCGGGAGATTCATGAGGTTCAGTCTCTTGCTCCTCCGTCGTTGCCTGACAAGCTTTTTGTTCCGGTTCAGTACCGGTTGAGGGTTCTCCAGGAGTTCCACGATTCTGCTCTTAGTGGGCATCCTGGAATCTTGGCCACTCATAGAGCTATTGCTAGGCTGTTTTGGTGGTCCTCTATGGCCTCTGATGTCGCTGTATTTGTGTCTTTCTGTGATACTTGTGCCCGGGCTAAAAGCTCTCATAATCGGCCGGCCGGGGAATTGGTGCCATTGCCAATTCCTGATAGACCTTGGATTCATTTGTCCATGGACTTTATCACTGATCTTCCTCCTTCCAATGGCAAAACTGTGGTCTGGGTGGTGGTGGACAGATTCAGTAAACAGGCGCATTTTGTACCTTTGGCGGGACTGCCTAATGCTGAAACACTTTCTAGGTTGTTTGTTCAGCACATGGTGCGACTGCATGGTGTGCCTTTGAGTGTGGTTTCAGATAGGGGTACAATTTGTGTCCAAATTCTGGAGGGCTTTTCGTAAAAGGTTGGGTATTACTTTGGCCTTCTACTCGACCTACCATCCCGAGACCAACGGTCAGACGGAGAGGACCAATCAGTCTCTGGAACAAATTTTGTGGTGTCTTGCCACGTCCCAGCAGGATGATTGGTGTTCTTTGTGACCAATGGCTGAGTTTGCCTTTAATAATCGTATTAATCAGTCCACAGGCACCTCTCCGTTCTTTTGTAATTATGGCTTTCACCCCCATTTTTGGTGAGTTTTCCAGGATGGACTCGTGGTGTCCAGGGGCAGATTCGGCCATTCAGCGGTTGAGGGATGTATGGAGGGAGGTCCAGAGGAACACTGGGGAGGCTCAGGGTAAACATAAATTGTTTGCGGATAAGCGACGATCTACAGGACCCATATTCCTGGTGGGAGATAAAGTATGGTTGTCTACCAAGAACATTCGGCTCAAAGTTCCTTCCGCTAAGCTAGGTCCCAGGTTTATAGGTCCTTATGAAGTAATTGAGGTTGTCAATCCAGTTTCCTTTAGCTTACGCCTACCTCCATCGCTTCGGATCCCCATTGTGTTCCATAAGTCTCTCCTGAAGTCATTTGTACCTTCCTCTGATGGGTCTCCATCCCCTCCGCCTTCTGTGGATGGGCAGATGGAGTATGATGTGGAACGGATTGTGGATTCACGCATGGTCCGCAGTCCACTACACTGCCATCTACAGTAGTGGACTGACCTGCATTGCAGCAGCGTGATATGAGGGAGGGGAATGAATGTTGCTCTTCTTCAGCTTTTTTTCTTGTGGAACCTTCTGTTCTGAGAAATATATGAGAAGTGTGAGAACCGGCGTGGGGCTAATAATGAGGAGGACGACAATGAGAGTGGAGATCAGAACGATGGTGATATGAAAGTGATGGTGAGGATGATGATGGTTCTGATGAGGAGCGATCAGATAATAATGGTGGTAGTAGTCATGGTTATTTATTTGGTGTTTTCAGTAGGAAGAAGAAGTCACCCGGCTGCTTTTCTTTCTCGAAATTAAACAAAGAGTAAGTAAATTGCTGTGGTGATGATGGGTAAATCATCATCTAGTGGGGAACCTCTCCTCCTCCTGAACGGTATCCAGTCCTCCATGATGTGACTCGAGTCCTGGTGTAACAATGTGGACGTTCCCTCCGGGAGCCGGGGAGGCTGAGTCTCTGTTCCGTGGCCCATTGAAGACGTGGCCGTGTGCTGCACCTGGCGCTGCTCTGGGGTCTCACCGGCTCCACCGTAACCTTATAACCTACTAAGGGCGAGTTTCATGAATTCCCGCTATTTTCATCCACCCGTTGATAGCTCCATCTGTGACACTGATGATAAATCTCCTCCACTGGGGCCACATGTCAGACATAAAGGGCCCGGCGCATCCAGTGCTTCTCTCTAATCTACTTGTCTTTTATTGCAGTAAACGTCGGTCGCCGCCAGGTAAGAAGCCGAAATCACCGCGACGGTGTAACGTAATAATGAACGGCGCCCTGGAGAAATGTCTGCACCGGCCGAGAACCCGCCGTCGTCATCTCCTACCAGGGACAATCCTGCAGATTTATAAGGGACTTTTTATGTCAAGTTTCTCAGTATTTCAGGATCTCTGCTTGCTGTCCATGAATTGGACAGTTCCTGCTCACAGCTGATGGACGTCACAATGTATCAGGTAAGAGCGATTGTCCCAAAGTCCAAACAGAAGAGACACATTGCTCCACTGATACACTGTGACAAGACCTCAGCTGTATGAGCAGAACATAGTGAATTGATGGTAAAATCCCTCCCTAACTAAGCTGCAAGAAAAAACAGGGCTCCCATGGGATGAGATGTCCAGCACTGATTATAGGGAGGACACTGACACTGTTTATTGGGGCTAAGGTCTGCGATATTAATACAGAGCACTATTATGAGGGAAACTGGCACTGTATACGGGGCATACTTCTCTGACCTGTTATCAGGTCGTGGGCAGTATATGGAGGGAGGAACCTATGAACCTTCACTATTCACACTTCTGTCCATCACAGAAAACCAAGTTTCACCTTCGAGAAGACTCCACAATGGAGGACAGAGTCCCCGGAGCCACCAGAGTCAGCACAAAGTAAGTGATAACGGAGGGAAGGCGAGAAAAAGCTTCATGCTGAGCAGGAAAATGTAACAGGTCTGATCAAAACGTACAAAGAAAACGAAGGGTTAATGACAGCTGATCTGTCTGTGACATGACAGCGGTTGGGACATAAATACGAGGATACATAATACATGTACAGGACACAATGGGTTCCTTGTTCTTTTTGGAATTGTAGAATTCGGGTTAAAGGCAGCAAAACTACGAAAAGAAGCATGGAAACAAGGAGTGAAGACACACTAAAGAAACTGACAGAGTATCTTACACCTCAGGTTCCTCCCGATTGTCCTCCTGATGATATCGGTACACCCCCTGGACATCTGGACATTCTCTCCATCAGGTGGCACCTGGAATGGCGCATAATAATCAAGTTTCATCGTCCAGAGTTTATTTGTAAGTTCAGTGCCCAGCAGAAATAGTTTGTGACCATCAGGTGTGTTCTGCAGAGGCGGTGGCGGTGCACAGCTCCATACAGTGCTGAGACTATTCCACAACTGTTACAAGCCAGAATATGGCAACTAACACCCAACTAAGAGAAGCTGCTGTCCATCATCACTGTAAGACATGAAGGTCAGTCAATCCGGAAAATTACAAGAATCGTGAAGGTATCCTCAAGTGCAGTTATGAAAATCATTAATCGCTATGATTAAACAAACTCTCATGGGGACCGCTCAAGGAAAGGAAGGTGAAGAATGACCTCTGCTGCAGAGGATAAGTTCATCAGAGTTATCAGCCTAAAAAAAAGGCAAACTCACAGCACCTCAGATAACAGCCCTCAGAAATGACATCCAGACATCAAGTAATAGCAGACACATCTCAACATTAACCGTACAGAGGAGACTGTGAGAAGAAGGACTTTATGCTGAAATTGCTGCAAAGAAATCACCGCTAAGGACTGCAAACAAGAAAAGATGTGGTGTGGACCGAGCAACACAAGAAATGAACATTGGATCAGTGGAAATCTGTTCTGTGCTCTGAGCAGTTGACATTAAAGATTTTTCGTAGCCACCTCCATGTCCTTGTGAGATGCAGAAAATGTGAGCGGAAGGTTTCAACATTTCTGGAGCTGAGAAACATTGAGGGGCGGTGTGATGGAGGGGTGTGTGAAGTAGGGAAAGGAGGGGTAATGGTGTGGCGGGCGTGTTGTGAGATGGAGGGGTGTGTGAAGTAGGGAAAGGAGGGTAATGGTGTGGCGGGCGTGTTGTGAGATGGAGGGGTGTGTGAAGTAGGGAAAGGAGGGGTAATGGTGTGGCGGGCGTGTTGTGAGATGGAGGGGTGTGTGAAGTAGGAAAGGAGGGGTAATGGTGTGCGGGCGTGTTGTGAGATGGAGGGGTGTGTGAAGCATGGAGGGGAGGTGTAATGGTGTGGCAGGTGTGTTGTGAGATGGAGGGGTGTGTGAAGCATGGAGGAGAGGTGTAATGGTGTGGCAGGTGTGTTGTGAGATGGAGGGGTGTGTGAAGCATGGAGGGGAGGTGTAATGGTGTGGTGGGCGTGTTGATGGTGAGATGGAGGGGTGTGTGAAGCATGGAGGGAGGTGTAATGGTGTAGTGGGCGTGTTGATGGTGAGATGGAGGGGTGCGTGAAGCATGGAGGGGAGGGGTAATGGTGTGGCGGGCGTGTTGATGGTGAGATGGAGGGGTGCGTGAAGCATGGAGGGGAGGTGTAATGGTGTGGCAGGTGTGTTGTGAGATGGAGGGGTGTGTGAAGCATGGAGGGGAGGTGTAATGGTGTGGTGGGCGTGTTGATGGTGAGATGGAGGGGTGTGTGAAGCATGGAGGGGAGGTGTAATGGTGTAGTGGGCGTGTTGATGGTGAGATGGAGGGGTGCGTGAAGCATGGAGGGGAGGGGTAATGGTGTGGCGGGCGTGTTGATGGTGAGATGGAGGGGTGCGTGAAGCATGGAGGGGAGGTGTAATGGTGTGGCAGGTGTGTTGTGAGATGGAGGGGTGTGTGAAGCATGGAGGGGAGGTGTAATGGTGTGGTGGGCGTGTTGATGGTGAGATGGAGGGGTGTGTGAAGCATGGAGGGGAGGTGTAATGGTGTAGTGGGCGTGTTGATGGTGAGATGGAGGGGTGTGAAGCATGGAGGGGTAATGGTGTGGCAGGCGTGTTGATGGTGAGATGGAGGGGTGCGTGAAGCATGGCGGGGAGGTGTAATGGTGTGGCAGGTGCGTTGATGGTCACAATTCTGGTGATTTATTCCAAGTAAGTGGAAAGACATGTTCTGCTTTGTGTCCCATATGTTTCCTTGCTTCTTGTTTCCTTCTCAGTTTTGCTGCCTTCAGTCTAAATCTACAATGTGCACATTCCAATAAAGAACAAGGAAAACCATTACAGCAGCCGGGGTGTCAGGACTTTTGACTGGTATTGTATGTAGCCAAATATGTCTGGATACACGAATACACACACAATTATATCACATTCATACACAATTACAAAGACGCATCAGAAAGTTATCCTACAGACACCATTACACACACCCCAGCTCCTGTACAGCAGGACTGGCCGCTGCTTTCATTGCTGACCTCAGGAGACGACTCATATCATATGACTCGAATGTTGTCCGTGTCGTGTCTCATGCCTTAAAGTAGAAAACTTGGCACTCAAGTTGGATTATTGTTTCAAAGACTATTATTATTGCAGTCTGTAAAACGTTTCGGTCTCATCGACCTTCATCAGTCCGACTGCTTGAAACAAGAGAAAATAGGAGTTTAAGTAATGTTAGAGTGCTGGGCTCCTATTTCAATATAATGTTAGTTGAACGTTGATTCAAAAGTACTCATCTGCTAGATGTAGGGGCTCGGTGCATAGTAGCCGATTCTATGCAACGTAGATTAAACAAAAGCTTGATCTATTTAGTGTATGTTAAGCCCGGGATTAGATTATAAAGTAGACACAAGGGAGGCTAGAATTGATGTGTCAAATTAATCCACAAATTACAGTGGTGGTCAGTGGTGTGATGTGCCATGTAGACACGGTATCCGCCGCTTGTCTTTGTCTCTTATTTCATGCAGTCGGACTGATGAAGGTCTATGAGACCTTACTTTATTGCACAATTGGTTTGGGCGACCTACTTGAGCACCTCACGGTAGTGCCACGCTATACTTCACGTCTCATGCCTTGTCCATGTCCTGTCTGTGTCCTGTCCATGTCTTGTCCATGTTGTCTCGTCTTGTCCGTGTGCTGTCCATGTTATGTCTTCAGTCTTGTCCGTGTCTTGTCCATGTTGTCTCGTCTTGTCCATGTTATGTCTCGTCTTGTCCGTGTCCTGTTAGTGTCTTGTCCATGTTATGTCTCATGTCTTGTCTGTGTCCTGTCCGTGTCTTGTCCATGTTGTCTCGTCTTGTCTGTGTCCTGTCCATGTCTTGTTCATGTTATGACTCATCTTGTCCGTGTCTTGTCTGTGTCCTGTCATTATCTTGTCCATGTCTTGTCCGTGTTATGTCTCATGTCTTGTCCGTGTCTTCTTGTCCATGTTGTCTCGTCTTGTCCATGTGCTGTCCATGTCTTGTCCATGTTATGGTATGCCTTGAGTCTTGTCCATGTTGTCTCGTCTTGTCCATGTTATGTCTCATCTTATCTGTGTCCTGTCCATGTCTTGTTCATGTTATGACTCATCTTGTCCATGTCTTGTCTGTGTCCTGTCATCATCTTGTCCGTGTCCTGTTTGTGTCTTGTCCATGTTATGTCTCATGTCTTGTCTGTGTCCTGTCCGTGTCTTGTCCATGTCTTGTTCATGTTATGCCTCATCTTGTCCGTGTCTTGTCTGTGTCCTGACCATGTTATGACTCATCTTGTCCATGTCTTGTCCGTGTCTTGTCCATGTCCTGACCATGTTATGACTCATCTTGTCCATGTCTTGTCTGTGTCCTGTCATTATCTTGTCCATGTCTTGTCCGTGTCTTGTCCATGTCCTGACCATGTTATGTCTCATCTTGTCCGCATTCTCATCCAGTACCAGACTGAGCCACCTCCATCCTGCGTGTTTGTTCCTCACTTTCTTCTTTATCTTCTTGTTTTTATTTCTTATAGGTGAATTTAGTTGTGGAAAAAGTTCTTCATTTGAAGCTAAAATGCGTCAGATGCGAAAACTGATGAGACGTAATCTTCTTTTCTTACTTTCTCTCCAGCTCAATATCAAAGTTATTAAAATCTTCTTTTGTTCTATTTTTTAGGGAAATCTCCCAATAAGGTAAGTGGAGAAGCTCATTATTTTCCTCCCATAGAAATACAATCTAAACTCGAGCCCTTTAGTATAATCAGGGGCCCCAACCTATCATTTATAACACTAGTGTCTTGTTATGTGACTGAAGGGCCTCAGGTACCAGGGTCCGGGTGTTAGTGGCCCTGGGCACCCCCCGTGGTCATACTCCTGTCTTCTACCCCCATACATCAGGCCTTAGGATTGATTTAGACTTTCTAGGACTCCACATGATTGTGTCTTCTGCAGATAATGGCGTGGCCCAGAGCCAATTCTCCATCCATCCACCACAAGTACGGCCATAAAATAATAAAGCTGTAGAAAGTTATCAGGAATCTTACTGCAGGTAAAAACGTTCCAAACCCCTGGAATTTATGCCGAAGCGATGGCTAAGTGTCCAACAGCGAAAAATCCAGCGGATCTGATGTGCGCAGTGACGACCAATCTGAGCCGGGATTACAGGCAGGATACGATCTTCAGATACTTTGTTACAAACTCTCAATCGATTGCACAATATTGATCTCTAGATGATCTCTAGCCCTGTGTATAATCCAGCACGTTACGTGCGGATGTAGTATCTGCCATTACTACAGCTTACAATCGGTCATTAATGTGAGACAGCTCTAACTGTAAAGATCCCTTTCCAATATCGATGTCTGCAACACATTTGTCAAATCTTTGGGAGGAAAGAATTTATGTCAGGTCTTTGTTTTGGGCACACGTCTTTTTACATGTTGATCAGATACCTGCGCTGTTTTTTCTGAGCTGAACAAGTTCTATTTTCTACCCTCTCAGTTTCAGAGATGAGAGAAGCGATTCTAAAAGAATCAATGTTGCTACTAATTTCCCCAAAATTAGAACAAATGGGATCTTTGGGTTTTTTATCTTTGATTCAGGACGAGATGAGGGGTCAGAGAACAATAAACCCTTGCAGTGACCTCACATAGGTCCTCCCAATACCCGACCCACCCATCTGGTCCTTTCCGCCTTGGCCTTGCCATTTTCTCTTATGGCAGTAGTGCCGTAGACTGGATCCCAAGCAGTCAAGTTGGTTACGATGCCTGCGAATACCGCAAATCACATCCCAAGCAACTGTGTGAGATATGACGCACGTCCTTAAGGTCAGTGTCACCAGTTACGCCCAATGTAACTCCATGGGGCCTGGTGGCTGAGAGAGAGGACAGAAGACCTGAAAGCATTTGTAAGCAAAGAAGGTCAATGGGAGCTGTCAGGAAGACCGGGTGGTGGAGGAACAGGCATGGGCAGGTGCAAGGAGACAGGAGAGAAGGAGTTGATTTTTTTTAATTTGACAAATTTAATTTGCTAGAATCTATTGATTATATGGGAGACCTCCCATCCCATTGGTACATGGGACTTAGTTGATCAATCCTGAACCTTCTCCAGCTATTCTATATAAATTTAGAATATAGAACTCAGAACTAAATCCATAGAGATCCTTGTGGTCCCATTTGCTCCCAGTACAGATCAATGTGGTCTGCTGTTCCCACTACAGATCATTGTAGTGTCCACTCCTGACTTTACCCCAATTAAAAAATGTACCATGACATTTTAACATCTTTAAGAGACTCAGAAACATCATGACAATAAGATGCAGTCAGTGATTGACTTTCTATGCAGTCAGTGATTGACTTTCTATGCAGTCAGTGATTGACTTTCTATGCAGTCAGTGATTGACTTTCATGCAGTCAGTGATTACTTTCTATGCAGTCAGAGATTGACTTTCTATGCAGTCAGTGATTGACTTTCTATGCAGTCAGTGATTGACTTTCTATGCAGTCATGATTGACTTTCTATGCAGTCAGTGATTGACTTTCTATGCAGTCAGTGATTGACTTTCTATGCAGTCAGTGATTGACTTTCTATGCAGTCAGTGATTGACTTTCTATGACAGTCAGTGATTGACTTTCTATGCAGTCAGCGATTGACTTTCTATGCAGTCAGGATTGACTTTCTATGCAGTCAGTGATTGACTTTCTATCAGTCAGTGATTGACTTTCTATGCAGTCAGTGATTGACTTTCTATACAGTGATTGACTTTCTATGCAGTCAGTGATTGACTTTCTATACAGTCAGTGATTGACTTTCTATGCAGTCAGTGATTGACTTTCTATGCAGTCAGTGATTGACTTCCTATGCAGTCGGATTGACTTTCTATGCAGTCAGTGATTGACTTTCTATGCAGTCAGAGATTGACTTTCTATGCAGTCATTGATTGACTTTCTATGCAGTCAGTGATTGACTTTCTATGCAGTCGGGATTGACTTTCTATGCAGTCAGTGATTGACTTTCTATGCAGTCAGTGATTGACTTTCTATGCAGTCAGAATTGACTTTCTATGCAGTCAGTGATTGACTTTCTATGCAGTCAGGGATTGACTTTCTATGCAGTCGGGATTGACTTTCTATGCAGTCAGTGATTGACATTCTATGCAGTCAGAGATTGACTTTCTATGCAGTCAGTGATTGACTTTCTATGCAGTCAGTGATTGACTTTCTATGAGTCAGTGATTGACTTTCTATGCAGTCAGGATTGACTTTCTATGCAGTCGGGGATTGACTTTCTATGCAGTCGGGGATTGACTTTCTATGCAGTCAGGATTGACATTCTATGCAGTCAGTGATTGACTTTCTATGCAGTCAGTGAGATTTGACTATTCTCTATGCAGTCAGTGATTGACTTTCTATGCAGTCAGTGATTGACTTTCTATGCAGTCAGGATTGACTTTCTATGCAGTCAGGATTGACTTTCTATGCAGTCAGGATTGACTTTCTATGCAGTCAGAGATTGGACTTTCTATGCAGTCGGATTGACTTTCTATGCAGTACTCAGCGATTGACTTTCTATGCAGTCAGCGATTGACTTTCTATGCAGTCAGCGATTGACTTTCTATGCAGTCAGTGATTGACTTTCTATGTAGTCAGTGATTGACTTTCTATGCAGTCAGGGATTGACTTTCTATGCAGTCAGTGATTGACTTTCTATGTAGTCAGTGATTGACTTTCTATGCAGTCAGTGATTGACTTTCTATGCAGTCAGTGATTGACTTTCTATGCAGTCAGTGATTGACTTTCTATGGAGTCAGTGATTGACTTTCTATGCAGTCAGCGATTGACTTTCTATGCAGTCAGCGATTGACTTTCTATGCAGTCAGCGATTGACTTTCTATGCAGTCAGCGATTGACTTTCTATGCAGTCAGTGATTGACTTTCTATGCAGTCAGTGATTGACTTTCTATGCAGTCAGTGATTGACTTTCTATGCAGTCAGTGATTGACTTTCTATGCAGTGGATTGACTTTCTATGCAGTCAGCGATTGACTTTCTATGCAGTCAGCGATTGACTTTCTATGCAGTCAGCGATTGACTTTCTATGCAGTCAGCGATTGACTTTCTATGCAGGCAGTGATTGACTTTCTATGCAGTCAGCGATTGACTTTCTATGCAGTCAGCGATTGACTTTCTGTGCAGTCAGCGATTGACTTTCTATGCAGTCAGCGATTGACTTTCTATGCAGTCAGCGACTGACTTTCTATGCAGTCAGCGATTGACTTTCTATGCAGTCAGTGATTGACTTTCTATGCAGTCAGTGATTGACTTTCTATGCAGTCAGTGATTGACTTTCTATGCAGTGATTGACTTTCTATGCAGTCAGCGATTGACTTTCTATGCAGTCAGCGATTGACTTTCTATGCAGTCAGCGATTGACTTTCTATGCAGTCAGCGATTGACTTTCTATGCAGTCAGCGATTGACTTTCTATGCAGGCAGTGATTGACTTTCTATGCAGTCAGCGATTGACTTTCTATGCAGTCAGCGATTGACTTTCTATGCAGTCAGCGATTGACTTTCTATGCAGTCAGCGATTGACTTTCTATGCAGTCAGCGATTGACTTTCTATGCAGGCAGTGATTGACTTTCTATGCAGTCAGCGATTGACTTTCTATGCAGTCAGTGATTGACTTTCTATGCAGGCAGTGATTGACTTTCTATGCAGTCAGCGATTGACTTTCTATGTAGTCAGTGATTGACTTTCTATGTAGTCAGTGATTGACTTTCTATGCAGTCAGTGATTGACTTTCTATGTAGTCAGTGATTGACTTTCTATGCAGGCAGTGATTGACTTTCTATGCAGTCAGTGATTGACTTTCTATGCAGTCAGTGATTGACTTTCTATGCAGTCAGTGATTGACTTTCTATGGAGTCAGTGATTGACTTTCTATGCAGTCAGTGATTGACTTTCTATGCAGTAATTGACTTTCTATAGTTACAATGGATTTTGTATTCTTATTTTCACAAGGTAAAAGTGGGGATTTTTTCGAGGTCAGCAGAGAGTGAATATGAATGGTTGACGACAAGACTGAAAGCCGAGTCCTTTGTAAAGAGCGTCCAGCCTTGTTGTCTCACCAACAATGGGTCAGACGAGTTCTCGGGCAATGTGTCGAGGTGTGACTTTGGGATCCTGTATCATACCAAGAACAGAGGACGAGTCAATCTCACTGACGTCACAGACTCTCTGTACGATGAGGAGCTACAAGAGCTGTTCTCAAGGCTGGGTAAGAGATAGTGATGGGACCATGGGAGAGGACGGACTGACACCTCTGAGGTATCGGGCACTGGAAAGGGGTCTAGTGAAGGCTACTGTGTCTGCCACATTTGTACACCTGTGACTCCGAGCCACAGAAGGTTGGTAGTTTTATAATACACTGCAATATTAAAGAAGACCCCCGGTCCACGTACTCTAGGGGGACCAATATCATTTATTTGGTATCGTGCATAACTGGTCAAACTAATAAAATATCATAATATTCACCCCATACAGTGGAACGCCAAAAAGAAACCATCAGAATTGCTGTTTTTTGGGTACTTTGCCTCCTAACAAATTGAATATAAAAAAGGTCATAGAGACATCAAAATGGTGATGATAAAAACAATCTCTGATACAATGACTGCAGTGAGGAGGAAAAATCAATAACAAGGACGGCTGTGGCCTGAATACACCGGAGCCGGCCCGCTGTGAGACGGACTTCTCAGCTTTCTGTTCTTCTAAATGACGTCAAATAAATCAATCCCCAAATTAATCACATTATGATTGTGTGGGGCGCAAGAGGAGGGGACAATTACTGAGCAGGTCCCCGAGGGGCAGTATTACCGTCTAGGGCACTGGCTGTAGCAGAGAAAAGCAGGAACCAATGTACATTATGCAGGGCCGAGTTATGGATGGAAGAAGCGGTCATGGAGGTCTGGGCCCAATGGAAAAGTGAATAACTAGGATCAACGCACACCACTGATTTATCAGAACCGAGCACAGATGTGAACGGATATTACCATGATATGGTCACTGTACGGTGGTGATATCAGTGCCGGTACAGTGGTTGTGATCAGTCATCAGTATTGTCACTATACTTTATATGATGGTACTATCTGGCGCTATTATTTATCTATTAATGGCAATATTGATGCACATCGATATTGGTGCAGCCATATTTATTAAAAGGACTGTGCACCTCTGAGTGCAGTTGAGGCACGCACCGCAGCCATCTGTATCCGAACCGTGTGTAATGACCCCACCATTGGGATTCGGCTACTTGCCGGGTCCAGTGTTATGTCACTTACATATTAAGACTCCGCACAATGAGCGAAGCAGCGAGACTCTAGATGGCATACGCCTGCACGTATGCGAATCACATACCGCGGGAACCGGCAAGCAGAGCCCAATCCTAACGGTGCGTTCATTACACCCTTCTGGGATCCAGCAGGCTGCACGGCCTGTTCAGGGGTGGACAACCTCGTAGAAGATCGGTATTACAGCATTATCCTGTTACTATACCGTGGTATTACGTAGTGGCATCTAACCTTATATAGCGGTAATATTGGACTCACAGTATTATTTCCTCCATTGTGAGGTAGGATAATATCGAGACCCCATCTGTCAGCGATTTGGCCCCTGGTGATTGGTCTGTTACTGTAACACAGGAGCGTATTCATGGAGACCCGTGTCCGGACCCTGGCGTCACCTCGATCTCTAATCCTTCCTGATTCTAGTTCTTACATTTTTACCATTTTTATAATAATTAATTTTGTTCTAACGAGAGAATATTATATTCCCGAAATACAGAAAAGAAGAACGTGATTGTGGTGATCGATGACCTGACGGACAGCGGCGAGGAGCGGAAGACGGAGATCCTGAAGGATCAGCCCAAGCTCGGGTCACTGGCCGCCGACGTGTTCCTGTTCTCCGGAGAGGAAAAGAAGTAACGGAGGAGAAATGAGGAAAAGATCTACGAAGGAAGGACCCAGTGATAAACGATGGGTCTGTACCCAAAACCGAAGCCTGCGAGGATGACTCGCACTAATGAGAATATATCTGATATTGGAAATCTTTTAAAATACCATATATCGGCCATGTATAAAACTGATCAGTACCGACGGTCAACCATCTCCCATTTAGACGAGTGGATCTTGTGATTTTGGAATTCTCGGCTTTGCCATATTTTTCAAAAAAATTTGACTTAACGGGAAAACATACAGATAGGGAATCTAGATTGTGAGCTCCTTCAGGGACAGCGATGATAATGTGTGCAAACTGTAAAACGCTGCGGAATATGTTAGCGCTATATAAAGATTAATTGATTTACCGTAAATTTCAAATACTGCAAAGCCACCATGTGCCTGGGAAAGACGCACGTCACCCCAAACAACCCAATCACCCCATCCAACCCCAATCACCCCCATCCAACCCCAAACAACCCAATCACCCCATCCAACCCCAATCACCCCCATCCAACCCCAATCACCCTACCCAACCCCAATTACCCCATCCAACCCCAAACACTCCCATCCAACCCCAAACAACCCAATGACCCCATCCAACCCAATCACCCCCATCCAACCCCAATCACCCCCATCCAACCCCAATCACCCTACCCAACCCCAATTACCCCATCCAACCCCAAACACTCCCATCCAACCCCAAACAACCCAATCACCCCATCCAACCCAATCACCCCCATCCAACCCCAATCACCCCCATCCAACCCCAATCACCCTACCCAACCCCAAACACCCCCATCCAACCCCAATCACCCCATCCAACCCCAAACAACCCAATCATCCCATCCAACCCCAATCACCCCATCCAACCCCAATCACCCTACCCAACCCCAATCACCCCCATCCAACCCCAAACAACCCAATCACCCCATCCAACCCCAATCACCCCCATCCAACCCCAATCACCCTACCCAACCCCAATTACCCCATCCAACCCCAAACACTCCCATCCAACCCCAAACAACCCAATCACCCCATCCAACCCAATCACCCCCATCCAACCCAATCACCCCCATCCAACCCCAATCACCCCATCCAACCCAATCACCCCATCCAACTCCAAAACCCCCACCAACCCAATCACCCCATCCAACCCAAACAACCCAATCACCCCATCACCACCCAATCACCCCCAATCCAACCCCAAACAACCCATCACCCCATCAACCCCAATCACCCCATCCAACCCCATCACCCTACCCAACCCCAAACACCACCCCCATCCAACCCAACACACAACCCCAATCACCCATCCAACCCAATCACCCCCATCCAACCCAATCACCCCCATCCAACCCAATACCCCAACCCAACCCCAATTTACCCCACCAACCCAATCACCCCTCAACCCCAACCCCAATCACCCCATCCAACCCCAATCACCCCCACCAACCCAACCCCACCAACCCCCATCCACTACCCATCACCCCACCAACCCATCCCCATCCAACCCAATCACCCCATCCAACCAATCCCCCCCACCCCCATCCAACCCCACAACACCATCCAACCCAACACCCCATCCAACCCCAACACCCATCACCATCACCCACCAAACCCAATCACCCAAACCCCATCCAACCCAATCACCCATCCAACCCAATCACCCCATATAGGAATCTAGATGTGACCCTTAGACACGATATAGTTGCAAAACGTAAACCTGCGATATGTTAGCGCAAAAAATTACATTACCTAAATTTCAAATACTGCAAACCCCATGGCCAAAACCACGTCACCCAACAACCCAATCACCCCATAACCCAATCACCATCCAACCCAATCCAACCAACCAATTCAAAACTAACCCCAATAACCCAATACCTACTATACCCCATAACTCCATCCCCATACCCCATCCGAAAACCAGTCCCAAACAACCATCCCATCAACCCAACCCATCCACCCAATCACCCCATCCAACCACCCATCCACCCCATCAACCCAATCACCCCACCACCCAACCCCATACACCCCCAACCCCAACACCCCATCCAACCCAACAACCACCCCATCCAACCCAATCACCCCATCCAACCCAAACAACCAACACCCATCCAACCCAATCACCCCATCCAACCCCAACC
The DNA here is from genome assembly GCA_033576555.1 of Oophaga sylvatica. Taxonomy (NCBI): domain Eukaryota; kingdom Metazoa; phylum Chordata; class Amphibia; order Anura; family Dendrobatidae; genus Oophaga; species Oophaga sylvatica. Next base: position 97,877,379 of record JARQOD010000007.1, on the reverse strand, counting down.
CACCCAAACACCCCATCCAACCCCAATCACCCCATCCAACCCAACACCCAACCCACCCCAAACCACATCCCCACCAACCCAATCACCCCACCCAATCCCCCAACCCCAAACACCAACCCAATCACCCCCACCAACCCAATACCCCATCCAACCCAATCACCCCATCACCAACCCCATCCAACCCCATACCCATCCAACCCCAATCACCCCCCATCCAACCCCCAATCCAACCCAATCACCCCCATCCAACCCCACATCACCCATCCAACCCCCCATATACCCCATCCAACCCAACACCCATCACCCATCACACCAACCATCCAACCCCAAACACCACCCAAACCCAATCACCCATCCAACCCAATCACCCCCAATCAACCCAATCACCCCAACCAATCACCTAACCCCAATCACCCCACCAACCAATCACCACAACCCAATCCCCATCAACCCAATCACCCCATCCAACCCCAAACACCCCCCATCACCCAATCACCCTACCAACCAATCACCCAAACAACCCAATCACCCCATCCAACCCCAATCACCCATCCAACCCAACACCATCCAACCCCAAACAACCCAATCACCCCATCCAACCCAAATCACCCCATCCAACCCCAATCAACCCATCAACCCAAACCACAACCCAATCACCCCATCCAACCCAATCACCCCCATCCAACCCCAACACCAACCCAATCACCCCCATCCAACCCAATCACCCCATCCAACCCCAATCACCCCATACAACCAATTACCCCATCAACCCCAATCACCCCATCCAACCCCAATCACCCCCATCCAACCCAATACCCCATCCAACCCAATCACCCCATCCAACCCCAATCCACCCACCAACCCAATTACCCCATCCAACTCCAAACACCCCATCCAACCCCAATCACCCACCAACCCCAAACAACCCAATCACCCCATCCAACCCAATCACCCATCCCCCACCCAATCACCCCAAACAACCCAATCACCCCATCCAACCCAATCACCCCATCCAACCCCAATCACCCCATCCAACCCAATCACCCTACCCAACCCAATCCCTCATCCAACCCCAATCACCATTCAACAATCCAACCCCAATAACCAAATCAACCACATCAACCCAATCACCCCTACCCAACCCATCACCCAAACAACCCAATTACCTCATCCCAAACCCCCAAACACCCCATCCAACCCCAATCACACCCCAAAACAACCCAATCACCCCATCAACCCCAACACCCATCCCACATCACCCATCCAACCCCAAACAACTCAATCACCCCATCCAACCCAATCACCCCCATCCAACCCCAATCACCCCATCCAACCCCAAACACCCCCATCCAACCTCAATCACCCCATCCAACCCCAAACAAACTAATCACCCCCATCAAACCCCAAACACCCCATCCAACCCCAATCACCCTATCAACCCCAATCACCCCATCCAACCCCAATCACCCCTATCCAACCTCAAACACCCCATCCAACTCAATCACCCCATCCAACTCCAATCACCCCATCCAATCCCAATCACCCTACCCAACCCCAATTACCCATCCAACCCCAAACACCCCCATCCAACCCAATCACCCCATCCAACCCCAAACAACCCAATCACCCCATCCAACCCAATCACCCCCATCCAACCCCAAACAACCCAATCACCCCATCCAACCCCAATCACCCCTATCCAACCTCAATCACCCCATATAGGGAATCTAGATTGTGAGCTCCTTCAGGGACAGCGATGATAATGTGTGCAAAACTGTAAAACTCTGCGGAATATGTTAGCACTATATAAAGATTAATTGATTTACCGTAAATTTCAAATACTGCAAAGCCACCATGTGCCTGGGAAAGACGCACGTCACCCCAAACAACCCAATCACCCCATCCAACTCCAATCACCCCATCCAACCCCAATCACCCCAAACAACCCAATCACCCCTATTAAACTCACGTCTAAGCGACCTCCACATACGTGGCTCTGAGTAAACGGATGGCGTCCGGTACCAACAGCTGGTTTCATAACTCTGCCCTGAGACGGGTTTACGCTTTGTAAAATGTAAAAATGATCCAGGAGGGCGCTATGCCAGTGTTACACAGGGGGTGTGCAAGTAATAAGCCGTGTTTTTTAGGTAAGCGGGGATAAGCATTTCCCTTTTGACCAGTATTGGTGTGGGCACGTATGTACGTCAAAATAGACTAATATATGAGCAGGTGACACGCACGCTTCACACTTTTGTGACACGCACACTTTGTCCGGCAGTCTCTAAGTTAGATTAATAGATTTTTTTCACTTCACCAGTATTGCTGGATTACTTCTGTATAAAGAATGAAAAAATGTAACTGAACTGTAGCAAGTGCACTACAATTACTGATCAATCACTGCTGTCCGCGCTCTCCTCACCTTTTCCTAACACACTAATCTTCATTACTGTGCTGTCACACACAATCTGCTTCTTCTGAATGATGTCTTCTCGCAATCAAGACTCAGCACAAAACCGCCGCTGCATTCCTTGCCTCTGCTTTTATACAGGCTATGATAGTCCAGATTAAACACAAATGTGACTCACATTGAATAGCTTTTCTCACCTCTAACCACCGCCCGATATGACCTGAGGAAACCTCCATTGCCAGTCACATATGAAAACCCTGATGGACAGCTGTCCAGACGATCCCTCCGCTATCCCCACAGACAGTCGTCTGCTGGTTTGGACACAGGTGCATGTGTCAGCGATATAACAGGCAATCCGCCACATGTGCAGCAACATAGACGAACATCAAGGCAGATCCTTCTGTAGGTGACGAAGTTATTCTGCCCATATACTGCAGGGATCGGTGTTGGGTACAAAAAGAAAAATAAAACAATCTAAAAAACCGCCGTCTTCACTTCATCCTGTGGCGAAGTCATCGCGAATTTCACAAAATCCATGAAAGGAGCAGTAATAATAATCTGCACTTAACATTGTGAGTAGTTGAATACATTATTAGAGGTTTTGGTTTATTACACGAGCGCCAGATCTGGTTTGTCTCTGAACAATGGAAAATAAAAAATAATTAAAAACATACAAAAAAGTTATAAAAATACAAGTTTCCTGTTTTGTAGTTTTCTTCCATTATTTATATCACAATGTAATTATATCAGTGATGTCTTCACCAGGGGCAGCTGACAACCTCTCATGTATACGGGCTGGTTGTCAGATGAGCTGGTGTCCTTCCGTTCAGCAGGTAGAGGGTGCGTCCTTCATTATTCGTCACGGTCTATGTTTGCAGGCCGCACCCTGAGGTCTGAACACTTTCACTTTCCCTTTCCTTGTTCATTACAAAGTGTCTAAGAAAATGGAAAATCCGCAGATGTCCGTGGATGAAATGATAAAGTATATCCGTGACTTCAGCCTGGACGGCGCGTGCACGGTAATCAGGGCTACCAGCGGGTGCTACTTCAGCTGTTTGGACCGGTAGGATCTGGGAAGTCCTTGCTGATCAACTCCTGTAAGTACGTCCTGGAAGGAGGAGAATACGTCATGCACGCCAGCGATGAGCCCACTGCGGTCAGGAAGACGTACCAGCTCACCCCCAACATCACCATAGTGGACAACAGACCCATGATGCACATAGACCACAGAGACATACCCACAGTCTACGCTCAGCTCGGTGAGAACATCCTATTCCAAGCTCCTGCTCTACAGCACCTGCCCCTCCACCAAGTCATAGATGGGTGAGAACCTCCTGTCCCAGACTCCTGCCCCTCCACCAAGTCATAGATCGGCGATAACGTCCTGTCCCAGACTCCCTTTCCCCTCCACCAAGTCATAGATGGGTGAGAACATCCTATCCCAGACTCCTGCCCCTCCACCAAGTCATAGATGGGTGAGAACGTCCTATCCCAGACTCCTGCCCCTCCACCAAGTCATAGATTGGCGAGAACGTCCTATCCCAGACTCCTGCCCCTCCACCAATTCATAGATTGGCGAGAACGTCCTGTCCCAGACTCCTGCCCCTCCACCAAGTCATAGATGGGTGAGAACGTCCTATCCCAGACTCCTGCCCCTCCACCAAGTCATAGATTGGCGAGAAAGTCCTATCCCAGACTCCTGCCCCTCCACCAAGTCATAGATTGGCGAGAACGTCCTATCCCAGACTCCTGCCCCTCCACCAAGTCATAGATTGGCGAGAACGTCCTGTCCCAGACTCCTGCCCCTCCACCAAGTCATACATGGGTGAGAACGTCCTGTCCCAGACTCCTGCCCCTCCACCAAGTCATAGATGGGTGAGAACGTCCCTGTCCCAGACTCCTGCCCCTCCACCAAGTCATAGATGGTGAGAACGTCCTTCCCAAACTCCTGCCCCTCCACCAAGTCATAGATGGGTGAGAACGTCCTATCCCAAACTCCTGCCCCTCCACCAAGTCATAGATCGGCGAGAAACGTCCTGTCCCAGACTCCTGCCCCTCCACCAAGTCATAGATCGGCGAGAACGTCCTGTCCCAGACTCCTGCCCCTCCACCAAGTCATAGATGGGTGATAACGCCCTGTCCCAGACTCATGCCCTCCACCAAGTCATAGATGGGTGACTGCGTCCTGTCCCAGACTCCTGCCCCTCACACAAGTCATAGATGGTGAGAATGTCCTGTCCCAGACTCCTGCCCATCCACAAGTCATAGATGGGTGACAACGTCCCTAACTCCAGACTCCTGCCCTCCACAAAGTCATAGATCGGGAGAACGTCCTATCCCAGACTCCTGTCCCTCCACCAAGTCATAGATGGGTGAGAACGTCCTTCCCAAACTCCTGCCCCTCCACCAAGTCATAGATGGGTGAGAACGTCCTATCCCAGACTCCTGCCCCTCCACCAAGTCATAGATCGGCGAAACGTCCTGTCCCAACTCCTGTCCCCTCCACCAAGTCATAGATGGGTGATAACGCCTGTCCCAGACTCATGCCCCTCCACCAAGTCATAGATGGGTGACTAGCGTCCTGTCCCAGACTCCTGCCCCTCCACCAAGTCATAGATGGGTGACAATGTCCTGTCCCAGACTCCTGCCCCTCCACCAAGTCATAGATGGGTGACAATGTCCTGCCCCAAACTCCTGTTCTCTGCCCTACACCAAGTCATAGATGGGTGACAACGTCCTGTCCAAGACTGCTGCTCTCTGCAGCACCTGCCCCTCCACCAAGTCATAGATGGGTGACATTCCCAGTCTTGGGGTACGCGCCCACGATCTGGAATAGCAGCCTTTTGGATGAAGCATCCAAACCGCTGTTTTACGATAAAAGCATAGTGGATTAATTTATAAAGATCCCTTGCCCACGCCGCTTATTTTTGACGCTGAGTAAACTGACCCGCGGAGCGTGATTACGAGCCACAGCATGTCAATTATCTGCAGTGGAGACACGAGAATGCATTAGGTCCGCATTGTTCAATGAACACATGCGGATGTAACTGCGTGATTGAACGCTGTTTGGACACAGTAAAAATACAAATGTGCAGAAGCGCTGCTGTTCATGACGATAACGTGTGCAAACTGTAAAGCGCTGCGGAATATGCTAGCACTATATAAAAATAAAGATTATTATAAAATAAAGATCCCATGTCCTGCAGTTCTTCCTTCTATCGATACTACTATGGTGGCACTGTGATATCTGCGGACTCAGTCCTTTATTCCTTCCCTTTCAGGATCCTTCCTTCCTCTGGATGAGAGAGTGGAAAAACTCCATGAATATGAAGACCTGGTAGAGAAAGTGGAGGATTCGGATTTGGCTCCTAATTCCACAGACCTCATCGTTCCTGTGCTGGTTTTCTGGTAAATCCTGTGACATTACACTGGAAATCTGCGCTCCTGGGGAGGGGTGGGCACCATCACACTGCTAGAGGGGCTCTCATTATTATTATTATACATTTTTATAGCGCCTTTCATTCCATGGCGCTTTACATGTGAAAAGGGGCAAATATAGACAAGAACAATAAACGTGAGCAATACAAGACACACACAAGTACAGGAGGAGAGAGGACCCTGCCCGCGAGGGCTCACAGTCTACAGGGTCGCTTTCTTTTGGACGCCCGCGTGTCAGTCTTCACTGCCGTTCTTGCATCCTGTTCAGTAAGTACGTCTCCAGTAACTCACACGGTTTTTATGTAAAGATTTGCTGAAACTTTTCGTGAATCAATACTCGTCATAGAAACGCCGCACAAGTTCTGTGTGACCTTAATTGACAGGTCTGCGTTTAGGCAGTGAAGCAGGTTATTGGGGACAAGACCAGTTCCCCACAGTAATATTTATTATTTAATTTTATAATTTACAGCGCAACAGCATGGTTCAAAGGGGGACGCACCCGAGATGAGTTCCTTCCTGCGAGGCTGTAGAATAATGACCGGTGAGTTACCGCAGCACACCAAAAACAGACAAGCAGAGAAAACAGTAAAAGGATTGGTTACAACACGTAGGATCATACAATCACGTGACGGGCAAGAGGCGATACAACAGCGTCTCCTGCTGGGGTACAACCACGGAGAACCGCCTGTGCTCATTTCCCTACACCGGCACTCCCTTGTACAGGTTGTGTACATAGAAATCATGGAGCGCCATCACAACAGTCCATTCTACCACCTCCCCACCTAAAAAATAATAAAAAGAAATTCTATGCAGCAGGCGGGGTGAGGAAACAGTGACCTCACAGAACAGCACACACCTCCCCACTGTTAAAGACAGAGAAAAGAGCATGTATTAAGGAACACAGTGTTCTTACCCCCCCATACCCTTTTCTTAAGGTACAGTCACACTAAACGATCGCACCAGCGATCACGACAACAACACGACCTGGCAGAGATCGTTTGTACATCGCTATATGGTCGCTAGTAGCTTCCAAACAGGACGATCTCATCAACGTCACATCAGCGATCTGTATAACGACCTCGGCGGTCGTTGGGACCTGTCACACAGCATGGATTGTGAAAGATCCCGACCTCGATAGGCGTGATTGAGCGCAACCATTTCCAGGCCCCTCAGCACAGATTGGTGGTCACTGTATGTCATGACTGTTTATGTCACAGCTCTCTTGCTTTGTGATTGGACGACCGCATCATAAAAGACGACGTATTAGCGCTCCCTTCCATTGTTCTCGAGCGCAAGCGGTTCATTCGAATTTCCAGCATCGTTCCATACTGCATCCTGCCAGCCTTCTGCAGCTACTGCGATCCCCAAACACTGTTTTCCAAAATGCTCATCACGCAATAGGATAACGCAAAGGGAATGCGCCGCAACATGCAATATGATCCCCCACACAGTATGATGTCCTCACAGTACATTCCCCCCACACACAGTATGATGTCCTCACAGTACATTCCCCCCACACACAGTATGATGTCCTCACAGTACATTCCCCCACACACAGTATGATGTCCTCACAGTACATTCCCCCACACACAGTATGATGTCCTCACAGTACATTCCCCACACAGTATGATGTCTCCACAGTACATTCCCCCACACAGTATAATGTCTCCACAGTACATTCCCCCCACACACAGTATGATGTCTCCACAGTACATTCCCCAACACACAGTTCAACATATTCCTCCACACACAGTATGATGTCTCCACAGTACATTCCCCCACACAGTATGATGTCTCCACAGTACATTCCCCCCACACAGTATGATGTCTCCACAGTACATTCCCCACACACAGTATGATGTCTCCACAGTACATTCCCCCACACACAGTATGATGTCTCCACAGTACATTCCCCCACACACAGTATGATGTCCTCACAGTACATTCCCCCACACACAGTATGATGTCCTCACAGTACATTCCCCCACACACAGTATGATGTATCCACCACAGTACATTCCCCCACACACAGTATGATGTCTCACAGTACATTCCCCCACACAGTATGATGTCCACAGTACATTCCCCCACACACAGTATGATGTCCTCACAGTACATTCCCCCACACAGTATGATGTCTCCACAGTACATTCCCCCACACACAGTATGATGTCTCCACAGTACATTCCCCACACACAGTATGATGTCCCACAGTACATTCCCCCACACACAGTATGATGTCTCCACAGTACATTCCCCCACACACAGTATGATGCAGTACTTCCCCACACAGTATGTCACTCATTCCCTCACACACAGTATGATGTCTCCACAGTACATTCCCCCACACACAGTATGATGTCCTCACAGTACATTCCCCACACACAGTATGATGTCTCCACAGTACATTCCCTCACACACAGTATGATGTCTCCACAGTACATTCCCTCCCACACAGTATGATGTCTCCACAGTACATTCCCCACACACAGTATGATGTCTCCACAGTACATTCCCCACACACAGTATGATGTCTCACAGTACATTCCCCACACACAGTATGATGTCTCCACAGTACATTCCCCCACACACAGTATGATGTCCTCCCCAGTACATTCCCCACACACAGTATGATGTCTCCACAGTACATTCCCCCACCACAGTATGATGTCCTCACAGTACATTCCCCCACACACAGTATGATGTCCTCACAGTACATTCCCCCACACACAGTATGATGTCTCCACAGTACATTCCCCCACACACAGTATGATGTCCCACAGTACATTCCCCACACACAGTATGATGTCTCCACACGTTACATTCCCCACACACAGTATGATGTCTCCACAGTACATTCCCCACACACAGTATGATGTCCCACAGTACATTCCCCCACACACAGTATGATGTCTCCGCAACAGTATATTCTCCGCATTCCCCACACAGTATGATGTCCTACAGTATTCCCCCACACACAGTATGATGTCCCACAGTACATTCCCCACACACAGTATGATGTCCCACAGTACATTCCCCCACACACAGTATGATGTCCTCACAGTACATTCCCCACACACAGTATGATGTCTCTCACAGTACATCTCCCCACACACAGTATGATGTCTCCACAGTACATTCCCCCACACACAGTATGATGTCTCCACAGTACATTCCCCCACACAGTATGATGTCTCCACAGTACATTCCCCACACACAGTATGATGTCTCACAGTACATTCCCCACACACAGTATGATGTCTCCACAGTACATTCCCCCACACAGTATGATGTCTCCACAGTACATTCCCCCACAACAGTATGATGTCCCCACAGTACATTCCCTCCACACACAGTATGATGTCTCCACAGTACATTCCCTCACACAGTATGATGTCTCCACAGTACATTCCCCCACACAGTATGATGTCTCCACAGTACATTCCCCCCACACAGTATGATGTCTCCACAGTACATTCCCCACACAGTATGATGTCTCCACAGTACATTCCCCACACACAGTATGATGTCTCCACAGTACATTCCCCTCACACAGTATGATGTCCCACAGTACATTCCCCACACACAGTATGATGTCTCCACAGTACATTCCCCACACACAGTATGATGTCTCCACAGTACATTCCCCCACACAGTATGATGTCTCCACAGTACATTCCCCACACACAGTATGATGTCTCCACAGTACATTCCCCCACACAGTATGATGTCTCCACAGTACATTCCCCACACACAGTATGATGTCTCCACAGTACATTCCCCCACACAGTATGATGTTCCTACAGTACATTCCCCACACACAGTATGATGTCTCCACAGTACATTCCCCCACACAGTATGATGTCCTCACAGTACATTCCCCCACACAGTATGATGTCTCCACAGTACATTCCCCCACACAGTATGATGTCCTCACAGTACATTCCCCCACACAGTATGATGTCTCCACAGTACATTCCCCACACACAGTATGATGTCTCCACAGTACATTCCCCACACACAGTATGATGTCTCCACAGTACATTCCCCACACACAGTATGATGTCTCCACAGTACATTCCCCCACACAGTATGATGTCCTCACAGTACATTCCCCCACACAGTATGATGTCTCCACAGTACATTCCCCACACAGTATGATGTCTCCACAGTACATTCCCCAACACAGTATGATGTCTCCACAGTACATTCCCCTCACACAGTATGAATGTCCTCACAGTACATTACTCCACACACAGTATGATGTCTCCACAGTACATTCCCCACACACAGTATGATGTCTCCACAGTACATTCCCCTCACACAGTATGATGTCTCCACAGTACATTCCCCACACAGTATATTCCCCCACACACAGTATGATGTCCTCACAGTACATTCCCCACACACAGTATGATGTCTCCGAAGTACATTCCCCCCACACACAGTATGATGTCCCCACAGTACATTCCCCCACACACAGTATGATGTCCTCACAGTACATTCCCCCCACACACAGTATGATGTCCCATAGTACATTCCCCCCACACACAGTATGATGTCCCCACAGTACATTCCCCCACACACAGTATGATGTCCTCACAGTACATTCCCCCCACACAGTATGATGTCCTCACAGTACATTCCCCCCACACACAGTATGATGTCCCCATAGTACATTTCCCCCATACACAGTATGATGTCCTCACAGTACATTCCCACAGTTCCCTCCAGACTCCTCTGTCTCTGGAAGACTCCTGTCTCTGTTCCCTCCAGACTCCTCTGTCTCTGGCCGACTCCTCTGTCTCTGTTCCCTCCAGACTCCTCTGTACCCCTCGTCCTCTAGACTCCTGTTACTGCTGCTGTCTCGAGTCTCATCCAGACTCCTTTGTCTTCGTCTCCAGGAGTCGCGTCTCCTCTGTCTCTTTTAGACTGCTCTGTCTGCAAATTGTCTCTTCAGAGAGGAAGAGGACAAGAACTCTGGCGCCACCTATAGAAAGTAGCAATCATTTCATCTTAAGTCATATGACGAGGCTCGTTAGAGGGTCGATATTGACTTCTAGGATTGCTACATCCAGTAGTTGGCACTAGAGTTCTCGTCCTCCTCTCTGAAGAGGCAATTTACATATTTAATTTCCCAGAGGAGCCTTGCAAGGCTTAACTCTTGACATGCCACTCTCCACAAGGAGCAACGTTAGCCCTTGGATCTCATATGTCCAAACCCATACGGACACAGTTATGACCTGTAAGATACCAGTGGAAATGCAGGAAGTCATGAGACACGTGAAGAACCCCACTTGAGTTTTGGCACTTTTGCACAAGCACTTCGTTTTCTTTCTTCAGGCACACACCCTTATTCCGTGCCTTTTGGCCTTAGGATGGTGAATTTTTAAAATTCCACTTTGTCACAAGGACTCTTGTTAGGATGCGGTTCCATCATGGGTTCCTTTCTTGACAGGTCTTGTGGGGGATTGTGTGGCTATCAGGTTCTGCTCCCTCCTGACCGCCTGGCGCTCCTCTTTTGGGAGGGGAGCACAGTTTTTGGTTGCATGGGTGAGAGCTCGTGCAGATGCTGGGGGTAAGATTGGGTCTCCTCTGGCTTCGGCAGGAGACTATTTGTCCCTGTGTCTCGCTGTGGCCTTCTGGCTCGGAGGGAGAGGGAACGGTTTGTAGGACGAGTCTCCTTTTGGAGAGGGTTTCAAGATGACCACCATCCTAGTGCTCTTTTTTGAGGCACTTAGTCACTTTTTATGTGCACTCGGGTTTAGACACAAATTACTTACCTGAGGGCTGGCGGTGGTAGAGCAGGGTCACAGGAGGCATGGTGCCTTCCTCAGGATGCCTGCAGCGGCAGATGTGGGACAATGCTGCAGTCCAAGGGTGTGATGCTGCGAGTCCGGTGTCGGTGGTGAGACAGAGCATGGAGCAGGGTCCCTTCCTCAGGATGCCGGCAGCAGAAATGTGGTGACAACGCGGTCCGTGTCCACAGCAAGCAGAGCCATGTGCATCACCAGTTTCTCGGCGGCCATCTTCCTGGGCCATGCGTGCGCAGATTGAGATCTCGGCGGCTGTCGGCTTCAGGAAATTTTTCCTGAAGCCGAAGGTAGCAGAGATCTCAATCTGCGCACACGCCGCCTCTGGCTTCAGGAAGGTGGCCGCAGGGAAATTGGTGATGCACTCGGCTCTGTTTGCCGTGGACACCGGGCCGCAGCGTCGCCACATTTCTGCTGCCGGCATCCTGAGGAAGGGACCCTGCTCAGGTGCACTCCGCCACACCTCTGCCGCCGCTACACCCCTGCCGCAACCCCCCGGTAAGCCTGCGTTCAGACTATAAGACGCACCCCCAACACAGGATCCACCATTCACAATAGGTGATGTCACAGCTCACCTCCTCCTCCTGTACAATGACTGGTAACAACTCTATATACAGCAGATAACACAGGATCCACCATTCACTATAGGTGATGTCACAGCTCACCTCCTCCTCCTGTACAATCACTGATAACACCTCTATATACAGCTGATAACACAGGATCCACCATTCACTATAGGTGATGTCACAGCTCACCTCCTCCTCCTGTACAATGACTGATAACACCTCTATATACAGCAGATAACACAGGATCCACCATTCACAATAGGTGATGTCACAGCTCACCTCCTCCTCCTGTACAATCACTGATAACACCTCTATATACAGCTGATAACACAGGATCCACCATTCACTATAGGTGATGTCACAGCTCACCTCCTCCTCCTGTACAATGACTGATAACACCTCTTATACAGTAGATAACACAGGATCCACCATCCACAATAGGTGATGTCACAGCTCACCTCCTCCTCCTGTACAATGACTGATAACACCTCTATATACAGTAGATAACACAGGATCCACCATTCACAATAGGTGATGTCACAGCTCACCTCCTCCTCCTGTACAATGACTGATAACACCTCTGTATACAGCTGATAACACAGGATCCACCATTCACAATAGGTGATGTCACAGCTCACCTCCTCCTCCTGTACAATGACTGATAACACCTCTGTATACAGCTGATAACACAGGATCCACCATTCACAATAGGTGATGTCACAGCTCACCTCCTCCTCCTGTACAATGACTGGTAACACCTCTATATACAGTAGATAACACAGGATCCACCATTCACAATAGGTGATGTCACAGCTCATCTCCTCCTCCTGTACAATGACTGATAACACCTCTATATACAGTAGATAACACAGGATCTACCATTCACAATAGGTGATGTCACAGCTCACCTCCTCCTCCTGTACAATGACTGATAACACCTCTATATACAGTAGATAGCACAGTATCCACCATTCACAATAGGTGATGTCACAGCTCACCTCCTCCTCCTGTACAATGACTGATAACACCTCTATACACAGTAGATAACACAGGATCCACCATTCACAATAGGTGATGTCACAGCTCACCTCCTCCTCCAGTACAATGACTGATAACACCTCTTTATACAGCAGATAACACAGGATCCACCATTCACAATTGGGGATGTCACAGCTCACCTCCTCCTCCTCCTGTACAATGACTGATAACACCTCTATATACAGGAGATAACACAGGATCCACCATTCACAATAGGTGATGTCACAGCTCACCTCCTCCTGTCCAATGACTGATAACACCTCTATACACAGCTGATAACACAGGACCCTCCATCCACAATAGCTGATATCACAGCTCACCTGCTCTCACATGAGGTCATTTTATCATTTTCTCCTGAAGGAAAATCTGGTAAATGGGCGATTTTAAAAAATCAACCCTTAGACTGTGAAGATGAGCGGAGTCCTGAGCATTCAGCCAATGTTCCCCGTGGGCTCCGCTCTGTATCCAGCTCAGGATCTGACGGCCGGGTACCGATGACGTTAGTGGGTGACACCGGGCCATTTTCTTGTCTTCTTGCAGGTCTCTCCCCCATAATCATCATTACTCGGAAGAACAATCCATCTGCAGCGGAGACAGAAAGAGGATTCCGACTGGCAGGTGCGGAGCAGGTAGTGCTGGTAGAAAACTACACCAAGGAAGACCACCTGCGGACCCTCGGCAAGGACACCGCTATCCTGACGTTCCTATACCACACTCTGCAGGACGTCACCTTCCGGATGTCAGAGCGGCGTGACATCATAAGAGAAAGAGCTGAGTGCAAAAAGTTCCTGATCAAGTACATGCACCATGTGGTGCTGGACAGGGAGATCCAAAAACTGAGGGCGACCCACAGGAGTAACAGATAACGGCAATCAGCGCCACGTCCGCCATCACCAGGGCGCCACGTCAGCCATCACCAGGCACAACATCCGCAATCACCAGGCCGCCACGTCGCCATCACCAGGCCGCCACGTCCGCCATCACCAGGCCGCCACGTCCGCCATCACCAGGCCGCCACGTCCGCCATCACCAGGCCGCCACGTCCGCCATCACCAGGCCGCCACGTCCGCCATCACCAGGCCGCCACGTCCGCCATCACCAGGCCGCCACGTCCGCCATCACCAGGCGCCACGTCCGCCATCACCAGGCCGCCACGTCCGCCATCACCAGGCCGCCACGTCCGCCATCACCAGGGCGCCACGTCCGCCATCACCAGGGCGCCACGTCCGCCATCACCAGGGCCCAACGTCCGCCATCACCAGGGCCCAACGTCCGCCATCACCAGGCACCACTTCTGTAATCACCAGGGCGCCACGTCCGCCTTACCAGGCACCACGTCCGCCATCACCAGCGCAGGTCCGCCATCACCAGGGCGCCACGTCCGCCATCACCAGGGCACAACGACCATCATCACCAGGGCACAACGTCCGCCATCACCAGGGCACAACGTCCGCCATCACCAGGGCACAACGTCCGCCATCACCAGGGCACAACGTCCGCCATCACCAGGGCACAACGTCCGCCATCACCAGGGCACAACGTCCGCCATCACCAGGGCACAACGTCCGCCATCACCAGGGCACAACGTCCGCCATCACCAGGGCACAACGTCCGCCATCACCAGGGCACAACGTCCGCCATCACCAGGGCACAACGTCCGCCATCACCAGGGCACAACGTCCGCCATCACCAGGGCACAACGTCCGCCATCACCAGGGCACAACGTCCGCCATCACCAGGCGCAACGTCCGCCATCACCAGGCGCAACGTCCGCCATCACCTGGGCACAACGTCCGCCATCACCAGCACAACGTCCGCCATCACCAGGCACAACGTCCGCCATCACCAGCACACGTCCGCCATCACCAGGGCACCACGTCCGCCATCACCAGGGCACAACGTCCGCCATCACAGGGCACAACGTCCGCCATCACCAGGGCACAACGTCCGCCATCACCAGGGCACAACGTCCGCCATCACCAGGGCACAACGTCCGCCATCACCAGGCACAACGTCCGCCATCACCAGGGCACAACGTCCGCCATCACCAGGGCACAACGTCCGCCATCACAGGGCACAACGTCGCCATCACCAGGGCACAACGTCCGCCATCACCAGGACACTATGTCCAACATCACCATAGCTGGCTCCGACCAACCGTGGAGGTATCGGCTCATCTTCTCACAATGGATAAAACAGTGAAGAGCTTGTAAAATCAACCAGCGCCGCAAAATAATAATCATTAAAGGATCTGAGGAATGAAGGTCATGATGATTGTTACCGTTTACTGCTCATTGCCTAAGTTACCGGCCACCACTGCCGTGTTATCAGCGGAGGTCGGTCTCCTGGGCAATAAGCGCGTGGTTTACAAGCATTTTTCTTTGTCAATCACAATGGCAGCAGGGAGCCGAGGAGAAGATGGAAGATGAGCCATCCCTCCACCTGCGCAGCACTTTATGTAAGGGACGAATATTTCAGTACAATCTGTTGCCCTTTTCTGTCATGGTGAACAGTGGTGTTTTCAGCCCTCTATGGCGGCATTATCTGTGTGGTTGTATTACAGCGTCCTATGTTTGCAGTGTATGGCGGCATTATCTGTGTGGTTGTATTATAGCGTCCTATGTTTGCGGTGTATGGCGGTATTATCTGTGTGGTTGTATTACAGCATCCTATGTTTGCGGTGTATGGCGGCATTATCTGTGTGGTTGTATTACAGCATCCTATGTTTGCAGTGTATGGCGGCATTATCTGAGTGGTTGTATTATAGCGTCCTATGTTTGCGGTGTATGGCGGCATTATCTGTGTGGTTGTATTACAGCATCCTATGTTTGCAGTGTATGGCGGCATTATCTGAGTGGTTGTATTATAGCGTCCTATGTTTGCGGTGTATGGCGGCATTATCTGAGTGGTTGTATTATAGCGTCCTATGTTTGCGGTGTATGGCGGTATTATCTGTGTGGTTGTATTACAGCATCCTATGTTTGCAGTGTATGGCGGCATTATAAATTACGGAGCATAAAGAAGATGGCTTGTGATCATAGTTGGTGGCCCATCCGGTGCATTACCCGGGCACTGCTCATTTCTGAAGTACAATGGGTTAATGGCCACACGCTAAAGCTTTGTTTTGCTTTTACATTAAAATGTAATTTTTTTTTCGTGTTGTCTAATACGCTACATGGCCAACACCAGGGATGAACGGTCAGAACATCTCCACTTCACACGGTCTAGAGACCGGTCATGTGCTCTCCACTTATCTTAGTAATTTATCTCCAGCACTATTCTGGAGCTTTCAGTTACAAAGAAGCAACTAAATAAATAGTTTCCAGGAATGGAAGGGTTATTTCAGGCCCCATTACGGTATTCAGTGTGTGCACTCAGCCGATCCTCGCAGGATCTCTTCAGGGTGGTGCAAACGCAAAGTGAGAATTAAATGGAACATCAAAGATGAAAATAGCAGCTCTCACCCGATCCCTGATCAGCGCCTGCGTTTACTGCGTTACGGATAGTGATATGTGGAGGTGCCGGGGTCAGGGGTCATTCATGTGAAATACAAGACCTGCTCCACCATGAAAGCGTCATTAGCACTTCACCTTAACACCAGCTCCTGAGGAAGCACATGTTCGGCGAAACGCTCTGGCCCTCTGCTTATGCGTTTTTCCTATTCCGTCAATCTCCAGTATATAATGTGTCCTCTCCATACATCTCCAATATTAACCCTTAGTGGTCTGCAGAACTCGTCTGGTGGTCCGCTCTCTCCCGACGTACCCCATACAGATCCAGGCCCGGCCAAGTGTGCATGGGTGCTGAGAAAGGAGATTGAATTTTTCCGCCATCAGTCTCCTCTGATGACGATTTGTCTGGAGCGGAAAGATCTGGGTATAAAATGTTCATATCCAGAACGTGAGGGATTTTATACAAGAAAATTTGTTTTAATTTTTCAGCAAAATATCATTACATATAAAAAACAAAAAAATGGCACCTGATGTCCGCACTGAGCATGTGCAACAGTCCAAGTCCCTTATACACTCTGCACCGGTGTTGTACACCACGCAACATCTGATACAGATGGGAGAGATCGGTCACCGGCGCGGGTCACAGGGCTAACGGGTTGGCGTGGATGGTGACATCTTTGATTCGCACTTCTTCCAGGGGCCGGAAGGATTTCTCATGTACCGGAAGTTTCTCCAGTTCATCCAATGTGTCCAGTCCATCGATGACTCTGCAGAGCGAACAGGGAACAACACTCAGCTCCTGACATCCTCTGTGCTGCTGGGGACCCTGCTCCTGACATCCTCTGTGCTGCAGGGCCCCCTCTCCTGACATCCTCTGTGCTGCAGGGCCCCCTGCTCCTGACATCCTCTGTGCTGCAGGGCCCCCTCTCCTGACATCCTCTGTGCTGCAGGGCCCCCTCTCCTGACATCCTCTGTGCTGCAGGGCCCCTCTCCTGACATCCTCTGTGCTGCAGGGCCCCCCTCCTGACATCCTCTGTGCTGCAGGGACCCCTCTCCTGACATCCTCTGTGCTGCAGGGCCTCCTCTCCTGACATCCTCTGTGCTGCAGGGCCCCTCTCCTGACATCCTCTGTGATGCAGGGCCCCTCTCCTGACATCCTCTGTGCTGCAGGGCCCCTCTCCTGACATCCTCTGTGCTGCAGGGCCCCTCTCCTGACATCCTCTGTGCTGCAGGGCCCCTCTCCTGACATCCTCTGTGCTGCAGGGCCCCTCTCCTGACATCCTCTGTGCTGCAGGGCCCCTCTCTCCTGACATCCTCTGTGCTGCAGGGACCCCTCTCCCGACATCCTCTGTGCTGCAGGGACCCCTCTCCCGACATCCTCTGTGCTGCAGGGCCCCTCTCCTGACATCCTCTGTGCTGCAGGGCCCCCTCTCCTGACATCCTCTGTGCTGCAGGGCCCCTCTCCTGACATCCTCTGTGCTGCAGGGCCCCTCTCCTGACATCCTCTGTGCTGCAGGGCCCCCTCTCCTGACATCCTCTGTGCTGCAGGGCCCCTCTCCTGACATCCTCTGTGCTGCAGGGCCCCTCTCCTGACATCCTCTGTGCTGCAGGGCCCCTCTCCTGACATCCTCTGTGCTGCAGGTCCCCTCTCCTGACATCCTCTGTGCTGCAGGGTCCCCTCTCCTGACATACTCTGTGCTGCAGGGTCCCCTCTCCTGACATCCTCTGTGCTGCAGGGCCCCTTCCTAACATCCTCTGTGCTGCAGGTCCCCCTCTCCTGACATCCTCTGTGCTGCAGGGTCCCCTCTCCTGACATCCTCTGTGCTGCAGGGCCCCTCTCCTGACATCCTCTGTGATGCAGGGCCCCTCTCCTGACATCCTCTGTGATGCAGGGCCCCTCTCCTGACATCCTCTGTGCTGCAGGGCCCCTCTCCTGACATCCTCTGTGCTGCAGGGCCCCTCTCCTGACATCCTCTGTGCTGCAGGGTCCCCTCTCCTGACATCCTCTGTGCTGCAGGGTCCCCTCTCCTGACATCCTCTGTGCTGCAGGGTCCCCTCTCCTGACATCCTCTGTGCTGCAGGGCCCGGTCACTTACTTCCCCAGTATGGTGTACTTCATGTCCAGATGCGGCTGTTTGCCGTATGTGATGAAGAACTGCGAGGCGTTGGTATTGGGGCCGCTGTTTGCCATGGAGACGACACCGCGGACGCTGTGCTGCGGGAGACATGATGGAGGACTGGAATCATCCTGCATGGCTGGTAATAATCTCATCACACAGAGTCTGGATCATCAGACCCGCTATGTGATATACACAATACGTCTCTGCACAGCGGCCTCAGCAGAGGGAGCGGAGCGTGGATAGTCACCACTTCAGATTTTCGGAATATCAGTGCCGGACTAACAGATGGAGGAGGAAAACATGTAATCACCTTCAAGAATCGCTGAATTCATCCTCAAATTTACGACCCAGATGCTTTGGCCGCCTTTCTGTCCTGAAAAAGAAAACCAAGATCAGCGCAACAGAGCGAGCGACGCCGGAAGGTGGGCGCCACAGAGCGAGAGACACCAAGAAAGGAGGCGCCAACAGAGCGAGCGACACAGAGAAAGGAGGGCGCCAAGAGCGAGCGACACCGAGAAAGGAGGGCGCCACAGAGCGAGCGACACCGAGAAGGAGGGCACCAACAAAGCGGTGCACCGAGAAAGGAGGGCGCCAACGAGCGAGAGACACAGAGAAAGGAGGCGCAACAGAGCGAGAGACACAGAGAAAGGAGGGTGCCAACAGAGCGAGCGACACGAGAAAGGAGGCGCACCAGAGCGAGCGACACAGAAAGGAGGCCCCAACAGAGCGAGCGACACGAGAAAGGAGGGCACCAACAAGCGAGTGACACGAGAAGAGGCACAACAATCAAGCGACATCGAGAAAGGAGGCACCAACAAATCAAGCGACATCAAGAAAGGAGGGCACCAACAGAGCGAGCGACACCGAGAAAGGAGGGCCCCAACAAATCAAGCGACATCGAGAAAGGAGGGCACCAACAGAGCGAGCGACACGAGAAAGGAGGGCCCAACAGAGCGAGTGACACAGAGAAAGGAGGGCACCAACAATCAAGCGACCCGAGAAGGTGGCACCAACAGAGCGAGTGACACCGAGAAAGAGGGCCCCAACAGAGCGAGCACACCGTGAAAGGAGGGCGCCAACAGAGCGAGTGACACGAAGAAAGGGGGCGCCAACAGAGCGAGCGACACCGAGAAAGGAGGGTGCCAACAGAGCGAGCGACACAGAGAAAGGAGGGTGCCAACAGAGCGAGCGACACCGAGAAAGGAGGGCGCCAACAGAGCGAGCGACACAGAGAAAGGAGGGTGCCAACAGACGAGCGACACCGAGAAAGGAGGGCGCCAACAGAGCGAGCGACACCGAGAAAGGAGGGCGCCAACAGAGCGAGTGACACCGAGAAAGGAGGGCGCCAACAGAGCGAGCGACACCGAGAAAGGAGGGCGCCACCAGAGCGAGCGACACCAAGAAAGGAGGGCCCCAACAGAGCGAGTGACACCGAGAAAGGAGGGCACCAACAAAGCGAGTGACACCGAGAAAGGAGGGCACCAACAAATCAAGCGACATCGAGAAAGGAGGGCACCAACAAATCAAGCGACATCGAGAAAGGAGGGCACCAACAGAGCGAGCGACACCGAGAAAGGAGGGCCCCAACAAATCAAGCGACATCGAGAAAGGAGGGCACCAACAGAGCGAGCGACACCGAGAAAGGAGGGCCCCAACAGAGCGAGTGACACAGAGAAAGGAGGGCACCAACAAATCAAGCGACACCGAGAAAGGAGGGCCCCAACAGAGCGAGCGACACCGTGAAAGGAGGGCGCCAACAGAGCGAGTGACACGAAGAAAGGAGGGCGCCAACAGAGCGAGCGACACCGAGAAAGGAGGGGCCAACAGAGCGAGCGACACAGAGAAAGGAGGGCGCCAACAGAGCGAGCAATGCGGGGAAAGGAGGGCGCCAACAGAGCGAGCAATGCGGGGAAAGGAGGGCGCCAACAGAGCGAGTGACACAGAGAAAGGAGGGCGCCAACAGAGCGAGCGACACCGAGAAAGGAGGGCGCCACCAGAGCGAGCGATGCGGGGAAAGGAGGGTGCCAACAGAGTGAGCGACACAGAGAAAGGAGGGCGCCAACAGAGTGAGCGACACAGAGAAAGGAGGGCGCCAACAGAGAGAGACACAGAGAAAGGAGGGCGCCAACAGAGCGAGCGACACAAGAGAAAGTAGGGTGCCAACAGAGCGAGCTACACAAGAGAAAGTAGGGCGCCAACAGAGCGAGCGACTCCGAGAAAGGAGGGCGCCAACAGAGCGAGCGACACGAACAAAGGAGGGCGCCAACAGAGCAAGCAACACGAATGAGGGCGCCAACAGAGCGATCAACACCGTGAAAGTATTGCGCCACCAGAGTTAGCGACACCGAGAAAGGAGGGCGCCAACAGAACGAGTGACACCGAGAAAGGAGGGAGCCAACAGAGCGAGCGACACCGAGAATGGTGGGCGCCACCAGAGAGAGTGACGCGGGGAAAGGAGGGAGCCAACAGAGTGAGCGACACAGAGAAAGTAGGGCACCACGAGCGAGCGACTCCGAGAAAGGAGGGCGCCACCAGAGCGAGCGACTCCGAGAAAGGAGGGCGCCACCAGAGCGAGCGACTCCGAGAAAGGAGGGCGCCACCAGAGCGAGGGACGTCGGGAAAGAAGGGCACCAACAGAGCGAACGACACCGTGAAATGAGGGTGCTACAAGAGCGAGCGACACCGAGAAAGGAGGGCACCAACAGAGCAAGCGACACCGAGAAAGGAGGGTGTTACAAGAGCGAGCGACACCGAGAAAGGAGGGCACCAACAGAGCGAGCGACACCGTGAAAGGAGGGTGCTACAAGAGCGAGCGACACCGAGAAAGGAGGGCACCAACAGAGCGAGTGACACCGAGAAAGGAGGGCGCCACCAGAGCGAGCGACACCGAGAAAGGAGGGAACCAACAGAGTTAGCGACGTTGAGAAAGGAGGGCGCCAACAGAGCGAGAGACACCGAGAAAGGAGGGCGCCAACAAAGCGAGCGACAGAGAAAGGAGGGCACCAACAGAGCGAGAGACACCTAGAAAGGAGGGCACCAACAGAGCGAGAGACGCCGAGAAGGTGGATAGACACCGCCACGATCAGCAGCGCTCCCCTCACCTGTGGGGTCTCCAGTCTGCACCATGAAGCCCTTGATGTTGCGGTGGAACACGCAGCCGGTGTAGTAGTTCCCAGCACACAGGGCCAAGAAATTCTGCAGAAGACAGAGAACGTCAGCAGTGGAAACAGTCAGCATGGCGGTGACACAGACGGACATCAGGGTCACTCACCTCGCTCGCCTTCGGTGCTCGCTCACAGAAGACCTCAATTTTGATGTCGCCCAGGTCTGTGTGCAGCGTCACCGCCTGAGAAAGAGAAGGGGAATCAGGGAGACGCGGGGTGACTCGGCGTGGTCTGTGTGAGGGGCCAGGGAGATGCGGGGCGGGGGGGATTGGCAGCGTGAGGGGTACCGGGGAGACATGGGGGCATCGGTGGTGGGGCATGGAGGGGACTGGGGAGACGCGGGGGGCGCGGTGGTGTGGCATGAGGGGACCCGGGAGACGCGGGGGCGTCGGTGGTGGCATGAGGGGACCCGGGGAGACGCAGGGGTCGGTGGTGGCATGAGGGTACCCGGGGAGACTCGGGGTCGGTGGCGGCATGAGGGGACCCGGGGAGACATCGGGTGTGGTGGCGATGGGGGAACACGGGGAGACGGGGGCGTCGGCATGAGGGGAATCGGGGAGACGCGGGGGCGTCGGTGGTGCCATAAGGGGACCCAGGGAGACGCGGGGGCGTCGGTGGTGGCATGAGGGGACCCGGGGGTGTCGGTGGTGGCATGAGGGGACCCGGGGAGATGCGGGGGCGTCAGTGGTGGCATGAGGGGACCCAGGGAGACGCGGGGGCGTCGGTGGTAGCATGAGGGGACCCAGGGAGATGCGGGGTCGGGGGCGTCGGTGGTAGCATGAGGGGACCCGGGGAGACGCAGAGGCATCGGTGGTGGTATGAGGGGACCCGGGGAGGAGCTTGGTAGTGGCATGAGGGGACCCGGGAAGACGCGGAGGCGTTGGTGGTGGCATGAGGGAACCCAGGGAGGCGTTGGTGGTGGCATGAGGGGACCCGGGGAAACGCGGGGGCGTCGGTGGCATGAGGGGACCCAGGGAGACGCGGGGGGCGTCAGTGGTGGCATGAGGGGACCAGGGGAGACGAGGAGGCGTCGGTGATGGCATGAGGGGACCCGGGGAGACGCGGGGGCGTCGGTGGTGGCATGAGGGGACCCAGGGAGACGCGGGGGGCATCGGTGGTAGCATGAGGAGACCCAGGGAGACGCAGGGTCGGGGGAGTCGGTGGCAGCATGAGGGGACCTGGGGAGACGCAAAGGCGTTGGTTGTTGCATGAGGGGACCGGGGGAGACGCAGGGCATCGGTGATGGCATGAGGGGACCCGGGGAGACGCGGGGGGCGTCGGTGGTGGCATGAGATGACCCAGGGAGACGCGGGGGCGTCGGTGGTGGCATGAGGGGACCCGGGGAGACGTGGGGTCGGGGCGTCGGTGGTAACATGAGGGGACCAGGGGAGACGCGGAGGCGTCGGTGATGGCATGAGGGACCGGGGTGTTGGTGGTGGCATGAGGGGACCCAGGGAGACGTGGGGGCGCGGTGGTGGCATGAGATGACCCAGGGAGACGCAGAGGCGTTGGTTGTTGCATGAGGGGACCGGGGAGACGCAGGGGCGTCGGTGTGGCATGAGGGGACCCGGGGAGACGCGGGGGCGTCGGTGGTGGCATGAGGGGGACCGCGGAGGAGACGCGGGGGGGTCGGTGGTGGCATGAGATGACCCAGGGAGACGCGGGGGGACGTCGGTGGTGGCATGAGGGGACCCGGGGAGATGTCTGTGGTAGAATGAGGGGACCCGGGAGACGCGGATGCGGCATGATGGGACCTGGGGGAGCTGAGGTGTCGATGGAGGCATGAGGGGACAAGGGGAGCGCGGAGGCGTTGGTAATGGCATGAGGGGACCCGGGGAGACGCGGGGGCGTCGGTGGTGGCATGAGGGGACCCGGGGAGACGTCGGGGGGGCGGCGTGAGGGGAGAAGCGGGGGGGCGGCGTGAGGGGAGACGCGGGGGGCGGCGTGAGGGGAGACGCGGGGGGGCGGCGTGAGGGAGACGCGGGGGGGCGGCGTGAGGGGAGACGCGGGGGGCGGCGTGAGGGGAGACGCGGGGGCGGCGTGAGGGGAGGCGCGGGGGCGGCGTGAGGGGAGCGCGGGGGCGGCGTGAGGGGAGACGCGGGGGGGCGGCGTGAGGGGAGACGCGGGGGGCGGCGTGAGGGGAGCGCGGGGGCGGCGTGGGGGGAGACGCGGGGGCGGCGTGAGGGGAGGCGCGGCGTGAGGGGAGACGCGGGGGGCGGCGTGAGGGGAGAAGCAGGGGGCGGCGTGAGGGGAGAAGCGGGGGGCGGCGTGAGGGGAGAGCGGGGGGGCGGTGTGAGGGGAGACGCTGGGGCGGGTGAGGGGAGACGCGGGGGCGTGTGAGGGGAGACGCGGGGGCGGGTGAGGGGAGACGCGGGGGCGGTGTGAGGGGAGGCGCGGGGGCGGTGTGAGGGGAGGCGCGGGGGCGGTGTGAGGGGAGACGCGGGGGCGGTGTGAGGGGAGACGCGGGGGCGGTGTGAGGGGAGACGCGGGGGCGGTGTGAGGGGAGACGCGGGGGCGGTGTGAGGGGAGACGCGGGGGCGGTGGAGGGGAGGCGCGGGGGCGGCGTGTGGGGAGACGCGGGGGCGGCGTGAGGGGAGACGCGGGGGCGGCGTGAGGGGAGACGCGGGGGCGGCGTGAGGGGAGACGCGGGGGCGGCGTGAGGGGAGACGCGGGGGCGGCGTGAGGGGAGACGCGGGGGCGGCGTGAGGGGAGACGCGGGGGCGGCGTGAGGGGAGCGCGGGGGGCGTGAGGGGAGACGCGGGGGCGGCGTGAGGGGAGACGCGGGGGCGGCTGTGAGGGGAGACGGCGGGGAACGCGCGGTGAGGGGAGACGCGGGGGCGGCGTGAGGGGAGACGCTGGGGGCGTGGAGGGGAGACGCGGGGCGGCGTGAGGGGAGACGCGGGGGCGGGTGAGGGGAGACGCGGGGGCGGTGGAGGGGAGATCGGGGGCGGGCGGTGGGTGAGGGGAGACGCGGGGCGGCGTGAGGGGAGACGCGGGGCGGTGGAGGGGAGACGCGGGGGCGGCGTGAGAGGGGAGACGCGGGGGCGGTGTGAGGGGAGACGCGGGGGCGGTGTGAGGGGAGACGCGGGGGCGGTGTGAGGGGAGACGCGGGGGCGGTGGAGGGGAGACGCGGGGCGGGGTGGAGGGGAGACGCGGGGGCGGTGTGAGGGGAGATGCGGGGGCGGTGTGAGGGGAGACGCGGGGGCGGCGTGGAGGGGAGACGCGGGGGCGGTGGAGGGGAGACGCGGGGGCGGTGGAGGGGAGACGCGGGGGCGGCGGTGGAGGGGAGACGCTGGGGCGGTGGAGGGGAGACGCGGGGGCGGTGGAGGGGAGATGCGGGGGCGGTGGAGGGGAGAGCGGGGGCGGTGTGAGGTGGAGGATTCGGGGGCGGCCATGGCTCCTTCTTCCTCCTTCGTGGACACACATTGCTATAGTGCTTCGCACACAGATCACATCCGCCTCTTATGGCTGCTGAGTGTCACCGCATCGTGGTTTCCCGGAGCAGCAGGAGGGGTTCACTTACTTACAGAATTACTGATTCATTACATGACAGCTGATAATGATGTTGGATAAAACTCACCATCGCGTCCACGGGAAGGACAGAACCTGGAATGCGCCCGCGCTCCCGGGTGTACCAGCATGGGCGCCCCCGCCTTCTCTCGCCTCATGGGTGTAGTAATATGGCCTACCTCCGGTACAGTGTAAACTTCCTGTACTCTGGGTGTAGGAACAGGGCGACGTCCTCTTGTGAAGCAAAGGAGAAAGCCTGGTGTGGTAAAATGGCGGCATTTCCTGTTGGGAACGGAAGTGACTCGATTCTGGGTGTACAAAGATGGAGGCTCTCTGAAGCTGTAGGTGTTGATTTGAGGCCAGGATCGGTGAGTGCAGGGGAGGAGGACATGCTGGAACTTATGGTGAATTGCTGGGAAAAGTTTATATGCAAGATGGCAGAAAGCCCTACTGTCTTATCAGCCACTTCAGGCTGATTATAGTCTACTGTAGAGCTCTCTAGAATGAAAGTACACAGGGGCAGCAAGTGTTCACCTCAAGAAGGGTAGAGGGTATACAGGGGCAGTGGGGTGTACAGCGGTAGAGGAGGTGGTGCGGGGCAGTGGGGTGTACAGCGGTAGAGGAGGTGGTGTGGGGCAGTGGGGTGTACAGCGGTAGAGGAGTGATGCGGGGCAGTGGGGTGTACAGCGGTAGAGGAGGTGGTGCGGGGCAGTGGGGTGTACAGCGGTAGAGGAGGTGGTGCGGGGCAGTGGGTGTACAGCGGTAGAGGAGGTGGTGTGGGGCAGTGGGGTGTACAGCGGTGAGGAGGTGGTGCGGGGCAGTGGGTGTACAGCGAGAGGAGGTGTGCGGCAGTGGGTGTACAGCGGTAGAGGAGGTGGTGTGGGGCAGTGGGGTGTACAGCGGTAGAGGAGGTGGTGCGGGGCAGTGGGGTGTACAGCGGTAGAGGAGGTGGTGGGGGCAGTGGGGTGTACAGCGGTAGAGGAGGTGGTGCGGGGCAGTGGGGTGTACAGCGGTAGAGGAGGTGGTGCGGGGCAGTGGGTGTACAGCGGTAGAGGAGGTGGTGCGGGGCAGTAGGGTGTACAGCGGTAGAGGAGGTGGTGCGGGGCAGTGGGGTGTACAGCGGTAGAGGAGTGGTGTGGGCAGTGGGGTGTACAGCGGTAGAGGAGGTGGTGCGGGGCAGTGGGGTGTACAGCGGTAGAGGAGGTGGTGCGGGGCAGTGGGTGTACAGGGTAGAGGAGGTGGTGCGGGGCAGTGGGGTGTACAGCGGTAGAGAGGTGGTGCGGGGCAGTGGGGTGTACAGCGGTAGAGGAGGTGGTGCGGGGCAGTGGGGTGTACAGCGGTAGAGGAGGTGGTGGGGCAGTGGGTGTACAGCGGTAGAGGAGGTGGTGCGGGGCAGTGGGGTGTACAGCGGTAGAGGAGGTGGTGCGGGGCAGTGGGGTGTACAGCGGTAGAGGAGGTGGTGCGGGGCAGTGGGGTGTACAGCGGTAGAGGAGGTGGTGCGGGTGCATGGGTGTGTACAGTGGTAGTAGGAGGTGGTGGGTGGAGTTGGGGTGTACAGCGGTAGAGGAGGTGGTGGGGGCAGTGGGGTGTACAGCGGTAGAAGAGGTGGTGGGGGCAGTGGGGTGTACAGGGTAGAGGAGGTGGTGTGGGGCAGTGGGTGTACAGCGGTAGAGGAGGTGGTGTGGGGCAGTGGGGTGTACAGCGGTAGAGGAGGTGGTGCGGGGCAGTGGGGTGTACAGCGGTAGAGGAGGTGGTGTGGGGCAGTGGGGTGTACAGCGGTGAGGAGGTGGTGCGGGGCAGTGGGGTGTACAGCGGTAGAGGAGGTGGTGCGGGCAGTGGGGTGTACAGCGTAGAGGAGGTGGTGCGGGGCAGTGGGGTGTACAGGGTAGAGGAGGTGGTGCGGGGCAGTGGGTGTACAGCGGTAGAGGAGGTGGTGCGGGGCAGTGGGGTGTACAGGTAGAGGAGGTGGTGCGGGGCAGTGGGGTGTACAGCGGTAGAGGAGGTGGTGCGGGGCAGTGGGGTGTACAGCGGTAGAGGAGGTGGTGCGGGGCAGTGGGTACAGCGGTAGAGGAGGTGGTGCGGGGCAGTGGGGTGTACAGCGTAGAGGAGGTGGTGCGGGGCAGTGGGGTGTACAGAGGGGTTGGGAGGTTACAGGTGAGGAGGTGGTCGGGGCAGTGGGGTGTACAGAGTAGAGGAGGTGGGGGGTGGGTGTACAGGGTAGAGGAGGTGGTGTGGGGCAGTGGGGTGTACAGCGTAGAGGAGGTGGTGCGGGGCAGTGGGGTGTACAGCGGTAGAGGAGGTGGTGCGGGGCAGTGGGGTGTACAGCGGTAGAGGAGGTGGTGCGGGGCAGTGGGGTGTACAGAGGTAGAGGAGGTGGGTGGTGGTGTACAGCGGTAGAGGAGGTGTGTGGGGCAGTGGGGTGTACAGCGGTAGAGGAGGTGGTGCGGGGCAGTGGGGTGTACAGCGATAGAGGAGGTGGTGCGGGGCAGTGGGGTGTACAGAGGTAGAGGAGGTGGTGTGGGGCAGTGGGGTGTACAGCGGTGGAGGAGGTGGTGCGGGCAGTGGGGTGTACAGAGGTAGAGGAGGTGTGGTGTGGGGTGTACAGCGGTAGAGGAGGTGGTGCGGGCAGTGGGGTGTACAGCGGTAGAAGAGGTGGTGCGGGGCAGTGGGGTGTACACTGATAGAGGAGGTGGTGCGGGCAGTGGGGTGTACAGAGGTAGAGGAGGTGGTGTGGGGCAGTGCGGTGTACAGCGGTAGAGGAGGTGGTGTGGGGTTACAGCGGTAGAGAGGTGGTGCGGGCAGTGGGTGTACAGCGGTAGAGGTGGGTGTGGGGCAGTGGGTGTACACGGTGGAGGAGGTGGTGCGGGCAGTGGGGTGTACAGAGGTTAGAGGAGGTGTGCGGGCAGTGGGTGTACAGCGGTAGAGGGGTGGTGCGGGGCAGTGGGGTGTACAGAGTAGAGGAGGTGGTGCGGGGCAGTGGAGGATCAGAGGTAAGGGGTGGTGCGGGGCAGTGGGGTGTACAGCGGTGAGGAGTGGTGCGGGCAGTGGGGTGTACAGCGATAGAGGAGGTGGTGTGGGGCAGTGGGGTGTACAGCGGTAGAGGAGGTGGTGCGGGGCAGTGGGGTGTACAGTGGTAGAGGAGGTGGTGCGGGCAGTGGGGGTACAGCGATAGAGGAGGTGGTGTGGGGGCAGTGGGGTGTACAGCGGTAGAGGAGGTGGTGCGGGCAGTGGGGTGTACAGTGGTAGAGGAGGTGGTGCGGGCAGTGGGGTGTACAGCGATAGAGGAGGTGGTGTGGGGCAGTGGGGTGTACACTGGTAGATGAGGTGGTGCGGGGCAGTGAACAATGGGGTGTGCACATTATTTGTGTCCATTGTTCGCACATTTCCTCATCAGAACTTTCCTTCTTCCGCCTTCAGACTCCGCCCCTTTGCCCTGAATGCTGCGTTGCCGTCCGCTGTGGCCCCTCCTTCTCGCCGTATCCTCGCGTCCTCCTCGCCGGCACATGATGGACCTCTCCTTGGTGGTCTCCCGTCTGGACTCGCTCGCTCCCCCGGCCCTGGCGGAGAGCTGGGATAATGTCGGACTCTTGGTGGAGCCGAGCCCCCCGCACCAGGTGCGTAAGATGCTGCTGACCAATGACCTGACGGAGGACGTCCTGCAGGAGGCGCTGGCGGCGGGGGCAGACATGGTGCTGTCCTATCACCCGCCCATCTTCAAGGCACTGAAGCGTGTAACCTGCGCCCACTGGAAGGAGCGGCTGGTGGTGACGGCTCTGGAGAAGCGACTGGCGGTGTACTCTCCACATACGGCCTGCGATGCTCTCGCCAACGGGGTCAACGACTGGCTGGGGCGAGCGCTGGGTGAGTCCTGTCCTCATATAAAGGGGACCTCGCCCCGAGATCCTGCCTGACCCCTGATTGTCTGTGCAGGTGCCTGTGTGTCCGTGCCGCTCCGCGCCTCCACTGCCCTCTCCTACCCCGGAGGACATGGACACGTCCTGGAGTTCGAGGGTGACGTCCCGGAGTCCGTGCTGAGCAGGGTGAGCGCCCTGCAGGGGGTGTGTGTGCGCACCTTCCCGCTCAGGTAACGTCCTGTCCGTGTATATACATGTATATTGTCAGTCACTGTATACACCTGACCCCGAGCATCATCCAGGAGCGGGAAGGAGGACGGCGCGCGGGTCCGGCTCAGCTGCTCCCACAGTGCAATGCTGCAGGCCCTGGCCATACTGTCCGAGGATCCCGAGGTCTATAGGGGCACGGAGCTGCTCACCCTGCAGAAGGTAAAACGCCCGTCGCATACAGACCCCCGGGGTATAATACTACTAGCCCCCTCTGCTGGCCGCATGGTACAGACCCCCGGGTATAATATTACTAGCCCCTCTGCTGGCCGCATTGTACAGACCCCCAGGTATAATACTACTAGCCCCCTCTGCTGGCCGCATGGTACAGACCCCCGGGTATAATATTACTAGCCCCTCTGCTGGCCGCATGGTACAGACCCCCGGTATAATATTACTAGCCCCCTCTGCTGGCCGCATTGTACAGACCCCCGGGTATAATATTACTAGCCCCCCTCTGCTGGCCGCATTGTACAGACCCCCGGGTATAAATATTACTAGCCCCTCTGCTGGCCGCATTGTACAGACCCCCGGGTATAATATTACTAGCCCCCTCTGCTGGCCGCATGGTACAGACCCCCGGGGTATAATACTACTAGCCCCCTCTGCTGGCTGCATTGTACAGACCCCCGGGTATAATATTACTAGCCCCCCTCTGCTGGCCGCATTGTACAGACCCCGGGGTATAATATTACTAGACCCTCTGCTGGCCGCATTGTACAGACCCCCGGGTATAATACTACTAGACCCTCTGCTGGCCGCATGGTACAGACCCCCGGGGTATAATATTACTAGACCCTCTGCTGGCCGCATGGTACAGACCCCCGGGTATAATATTACTAGCCCCCCTCGCTGGCCGCATTGTACAGACCCCCGGGTATAATATTACTAGACCCTCTGCTGGCCGCATGGTACAGACCCCCGGGGTATAATATTACTAGACCCTCTGCTGGCGCATGGTACAGACCCCCGGGGTATAATATTACTAGACCCTCTGCTGGCTGCATTGTACAGACCCCCGGGTATAATATTACTAGCCCCCTCTGCTGGCCGCATTGTACAGACCCCCGGGTATAATATTACTAGACCCTCTGCTGGCCGCATGGTACAGACCCCCGGGGTATAATATTACTAGACCCTCTGCTGGCCGCATGGTACAGACCCCGGGGTATAATATTACTAGACCCTCTGCTGGCTGCATTGTACAGACCCCCGGGTATAATACTACTAGTCCCCTCTGCTGGCCGCATTGTACAGACCCCCGGGTGTAATATTACTAGACCCTCTGCTGGCCGCATTGTACAGACCCCGGGTATAATATTACTAGCCCCCTCTGCTGGCTGCATTGTACAGACCCCTGGGGTATAATATTACTAGACCCTCTGCTGGCCGCATGGTACAGACCCCCGGGTATAATATTACTAGACCCTCTGCTGGCCGCATTGTACAGACCCCCGGGTATAATATACTAGACCCTCTGCTGGCCGCATTGTACAGACCCCCGGGGTATAATACTACTAGACCCCTCTGTGGCCGCATTGTACAGACCCCCGGGTATAATATTACTAGACCCTCTGCTGGCTGCATGGTACAGACCCGGTATATATACTAGCCCCTCTGTGGCCACATGTACAGACCCCCGGGTATAATATTACTAGACCCTCTGCTGGCTGCATTGTACAGACCCCCGGGTATAATACTACTAGCCCCCTCTGCTGGCCGCATGGTACAGACCCCCAGGTATAATACTACTAGCCCCCTCTGTGGCCACATTGTACAGACCCCTGGGGTATAATATTACTAGACCCTCTGCTGGCCGCATTGTACAGACCCCCAGGTATAATACTACTAGCCCCCTCTGCTGGCCCATTGTACAGACCCCGGGGTATAATATTACTAGCCCCCTCTGCTGGCCGCATGGTACAGACCCCAGGTATAATACTACTAGCCCCTCTGCTGGCCACATTGTACAGACCCCCGGGGTATAATATTACTAGCCCCCTCTGCTGGCCGCATGGTACAGACCCCCGGGTATAATATTACTAGACCCTCTGCTGGCCGCATTGTACAGACCCCGGGGTATAATATTACTAGACCCTCTGCTGGCCACATTGTACAGACCCCCGGGGGATAATACTACTAGACCCTCTGCTGGCGCATTGTACAGACCCCCGGGTATAATATTACTAGACCCCTTGCTGGCCGCATTGTACAGACCCCTGGGGTATAATATACTAGCCCTCTGCTGGCCCCATTGTACAGACCCCCGGGTATAATACTACTAGCCCCCTCTGCTGGCCACATTGTACAGACCCCCGGGTATAATATACTAGCCCTCTGCTGGCCGCATTGTACAGACCCCGGGTATAATATTACTAGCCCCCTCTGCTGGCCGCATTGTACAGACCCCGGTATAATTACTAGCCCCTCTGCTGGCCACATTGTACAGACCCCCGGGTATAATATTACTAGCCCCTTCTGCTGGCCGCATTGTACAGACCCCCGGGTATAATATTACTAGCCCCTCTGCTGGCCGCATTGTACAGACCCCGGGTATAATATTACTAGACCCTCTGCTGGCCACATGGTACAGACCCCCAGGTATAAAACTACTAGCCCCTCTGTTGGCGCATTGTACAGACCCCTGGGTATAATATTACTAGACCTCTGCTGGCCGCATACAGACCCCGGGTATAATACTACTAGCCCCTCTGTGGCCACATTGTACAGACCCCCGGGTATAATTTCTTTGCCCCCTTGCT